>VZTH01005792.1:306502-398082 GCA_013397815.1 Aleadryas rufinucha
TCGGACTGTGGCTAATACAGTTTGGGAAACCACAGATAGCAAAGGAAACCTCTTTTTCCCTTAACTAGTGGAGAGACTCTTAAGAACTGTGAATACTGGCCAAGAATTATGTGGTGTTGTCCTTTGTGCTGGTTTGGGGAAGAGAAAAAGGAGGAGAGGGTGTGCGAGTAAAAAGAGGGATTTTGTTTTAATTTTTTATTATTTTCTTTTATCTTTTAGTTCTGTTAATAAACCTTTTCATATTCTTTAAGTTTTGAGCCTGTTTTGCATTCCTCCAAATCTCCTATCTCTCAAAAGATGAAAAAGTGAACTGAAACCACTACAGCCCCTCATCAGGGCTGATTTCAGCACAGTTGCTGAGTTGCCTTCCTTTGTGGATTCTCTGTGTCCATCATCACTGCTTGCCTAGGCCTGAGGTAATACTGGGACCACCATCTTAGTTCCCACCAGGTGGCTTAACTTACTGTCCAAGTTCCAGGGACCCATGGAGGCATATTTGAGGGGAAGGGGCAGGAGGGGGAGGGCTTCCATGGTTGCAGGTGCCATCTGTCCATAGCTTGGGGTGATACCAGCAATAGGTGTACACACAGTTTTCTGTAGTGGGAACCCTTGCCTGGATGCATCACCTGGGATGTGCCAGCCAGACCTCTCCAGGCCCAGAGCCAGCACCACCCTTCCTGCTCCATTCTGCAAAGTCTTTCTGTGGCCTTAATGGTGTTTGAGACAGGCAACTGTGGTTTGTTTAAGTCCTTACAGAACAAGGTCAAATTTGCAGATGATCTTGGCATTTGAAATATGCAGGGTGTAATTCAGTATGAACACATGCAAGGCAGGGAGAATTGACTGTACAAACACACCACAGGACCAAGGCCCCAGGCAGCAGCTACTCAGAAAAGGGGATGGGGATGTGGTGAGTCACAGGATGGAGATGAGTCAACAATGGCCTGGTGTGTGAAAAAGCAAAAATGATCCTTGGCTTTGTGAAAAACAGCATGCAGCCTACAGAGGATGTGAGGCTGCAGACCCTGCTGAGGATATTGATTACTATTTGTAATCATATAAGTGTTGGCTGACAGGTAGTGAGAGTAGATCTTGCAGAGGATGTGATCGCAGATGAACTCTTTGCCTAAGATAATGCCGTGGAGATCAAGAGGATGTCACAGGGTGAACAGTCCTGTAAAACCAGGGTAAGTGAGACAAATTTATTAAACACAGGGTGTGTAGCATCCTCTGCCAGGAATGGAACGTGTACTTTTCTAGATTATACAAAATAACACAGGATTGTTTTGACTGGTGTATATGTTATTTGATATAAGACTTTTCTGCACATGCAGAGAGGAGCCCAGGAGGAAAAGGGCACTGGGAGAACCCCGATACCGCAGTCAGAGCCATGAGCTGCACAACATGTGATGAACTGACCACAGCTCCCATTCCCTGTCCCCCTGCACCATGCAGGGGAGGAGGTAGAGAATTTGGGAGTGAAGTTGAGCCTGTGAAAAAAGGAGGAGTTTGGGGGAAGGTGTTTTAAAAGTTATCTTTTATTTCTCATTATCCTACTCTGAATGGATTGGTAATAAATTAATTTCCCCAAGACAAACTGTTTTGCCCATGATGATATTTGGAGAGTGTTCCTCGCTCCCTGCCCTTATCTCAACCCTTGAGCCTGTTGTTATATTTTCTCCCTCATCCAGCTGAGGAGGGCAGTGACAGAAAACCTTTGGTGGGCACCTGGAGTCCAGCCAGAGCCAACCCACCAGACCCAAAAACCATGAATTTTTTGCACCAAGCCTGTGGCCATGCTGTGAAAAGGGAGACCATGGGTCAGTGGACACAGCACACTAACAGCAGATGACAACAGCCACTAGAGGACATCTTTCCTCATGCAGCCCTTGTAGGATCTCAGCTGGTGACTGCTTTGGGTAATTTAGGAAAGAAATAGGTCAAATGGGGGAAGAAAAAAGAGTGCTGGACTTTTAATTTCAGCACGAGTTGCTCTGGCAAGAACACTGCCTGTGAGAATTGTCAAGCCCATATTGCTCAGAGATGTCTACAAGCAGGTTAGATCATCATCTGCCAGGATGGCTTAGCTAAAGCTGATCTTGTCTTTGGTGAATCAAAACATGCTAAAAAGTTGATAAGACTCCCAGTCACTGACAGCCTGCAGTGAAGAGACACCAATTCCCTGCAACAGCTTTCACAGAGAATGGTGATACAAAAACAGTCATGTAAGGAGCCAGGACAGACTCGTCCTGATGGGAAACATTCCTAATTACATCTGGTTTCAGACCTACATGAGGCAGGCTGCCCTCCTTGCCAAAAGCATTTGAGAGCTGCAGTAAATTAAAGCAGAAGTCTCCAAAGTTCAAACCACACAATCTAGAAAACCGTATCTCATGTACATCAAGCACTTTTCAAAATCAATGACAACCATCTGAAGCAGGCAGGAGAACATTCTAAAACTCACTAACAACTGCAATGGATTTATTGGCTCAAAAGCACACTGATATGGAAATAATGTTTCATGTCACATAATATATTCTATCAATTTCATTTCTGAAGAAATATATTATTTATCTCAAATTCCTAAATACAATGGAGCAAAATACGTGATAATAGATGTGGGCAAGCAAAAAATGCATATAAGTAAATTTGGCTTTTTGTCTAGACTGGAGAAGACTGTGAGAAGATGCAGTAAATGCTAGGGCAGCAGATGCTAAACCCAACAAGAGTGCAGAGTATTTCTTGCAGAGTATTTCACACATTTAAAAAATAGAGACTACTTCTGTCTCTTTTTTTTTCAGTACCAGCCTCATGTGAAGATACAGATGCAGCTTGAGAAACAGAAGTAGCAAAATATCAATAGTGAGGTAGGCAACACATAGACTGTTCTATACAGCTTGAGCTCATGATTTCCTTACAAGGTGCTCAGGCTCCAATTTGTGGAAAGGACACTACTCTGTATAAAAACCAAAAGGTTGTGAAAGGTCAGACAGACCATTAAATGTTGTCACGGAGTGCCTGTGAAATTGTCTGAAGTACCCTGTCTGATACCAGACTCTGAAAAGGTCTCTGTAGCAGGGACCAGGACCCAGTGATCTGCCCTGTCCACACACCAAGGCCTCACACTGTTTGCTCTCCCATGTGACTTTTACAGAAAATGCCACATCCAGGTGATGGGGATGCAGGTTTGAGTCCTCTCTTCCTGGGGCAGGAATGGAATGCAGCTCTCCCAGATGCTGGACATGCTAGGGAAGAGGTAGTCAATGTCCAACACTGACTCAACAGAGATGAAGCAACATAGCTATTGTCTCTGCAAGAAGACCAAGTGCTCTGACCAACAAGGATAACATTGCATCAGCACTTCTATTTCCTTTGTTTGCATCCAGGCTGCCCCCAGTCAGCATGAAAAACATCCTTCATCTCCTACCAGAACTACTTCACCCCCCAGAGAGGGAGCCTGCTTCCAGAGATGGTATTTTGTGGAGGCTATCTCTGAGAGCTATCTCTGTCCCCTGTTTATATAGATCTTAACAGATCTCAAACAAAGTGTTCTAAGAGAGGTTAATCATTGCAAATGGAGAAAGAACTAGTAGGAAATAAACTTTTTTAGCAATGCCTGGCAGCAAGTTAGGATAAATCAAAGTTCCTCCTCTCTGCTCACCTTCCCAGCAGAGATGAACAGTGGAAATACCAAACAAGACACATAAACGATAAAATGCAAGATTTTTAAAGCATCAGTACACTTTTAGTAATCCCAGGTGTTATTAATAGCATCACTATGGGCGTTTATTTTCCCCACACTGAAAGAAGAACTTTAATCTCCTATTGATTGGAGCTAAAGTGCAGACACAGTGCCATTTACATGATTGATTCACGTACCTTGAGGGAATCAAGTCATCTGTAAACCAAATTTTTTCTTCCTTTACAGGTCCCTGTTAGATAAATGTCTCTGTAAGCAAAATATCTTTAAATTAAGGGCAAGAGGTGAAATACATTGCTAGCAAAAGCAGGCAGGTCTTAAGTGAAGTCCAAGTGGAAAATCTGACTTGATAAACACATTTTCTTAAGTTGTGAGAAGGTGATTTGGACTCAAGAAAAATAATCTTAAAACTGAGAAATTACATGATTCCATACAGAAGATACACTTGGTATAAAGCGATATTCACCTAATATATTAAGAATATAATATTTTTCTCCCAAAACAGCAAATTTTTGCAAGAGCCCAGTCTAGTGTCTAATTCAAACAGCTGGGATGCGCTCTGGTTTTCAGAAGGGGACACACATTCCCTCTACTAAAACAACTCCCTGCACTCAGGCATAAAATGAGAAGCTTGAATATCCTGGTCACTTCTTGAAAGGAAGACTGGAAACCTGTTCAGAAAGTGCAGATAAATCACCTAAGGAATAAAGCCAGGAGGAGGAGAAAGCCCCAGGGGCCTCTGGTGTGTGCACTCGTGATCGACGTCTCCTTAAGTGTTCTCTTTGAAACCTTCATGTCAAAGTTTCTCCAGTCTCTTGACAAACAGCATTTTTACTACATTCAGCTCAGCAGGGAATGTGTGATAACTTAGAAGGATGAAATTCAAAAGCATTTCTGGTTCATTTGAAATAGCAGCAGCCATGACTAGGTAATAGAAAACAAAATTCTTTTCATTGCTGTGAATCCCAATGATGCCATCTCAGGCAGGAACAATAATGTTTGATTTCTCCTCTGTGTTTGCCATGCATGGACTGAGTGCCTTGAGGGAGGGAATGAAACAACAGCTCCCAGCATTCAGAGAGGTATATATTTATTTATATGCTCAACAACAAGGCTAAGGAGATGGGAATGTAATACAGGTGGGCTTTCAATCTACAGCACTCAAAACCAAGAACAAAGTAATTCAATAATGTAAAGTTTTGATCTGGTTTGTACAAAAATCTAATTTATATTTTGTCATTGAAGTGCAAGTGGGTGACCATTGCCCACCCCAAGAGTGGACAGCAGCCTGTCCAGTTCCAAGGCTGGCCTCTGTCCTACCACCAATGGATCACCTCAAAGTTGTGATGCATGGTATCATGCTATAGAGATATCTCTTTGCAAGCTGCACAAGCAAGCTGGTGTGAGCAAAAGATTTGTTTTTACAGAATTCCCCCTCCTTCTTTTATGTATTATTGATGGCAGAGGTAGAGATTCAAGACCCCCCTGTGCACAGTATCTTCCCAACAGGGTAAGTTGCAAGGAAATTATTATTGGAAGACACTTGCACAAAAAAAGGTAAACAAATCACTTCTTCATCTCCTAGAGAGAATGACTTTCACTTATTACACCACTACAAAGCACTCCTGTTAAATTTAGCTACAGAAGAGACGATTTTTCTTCTTAATCCCACCAATGTCCTGGTCACTGGGCCAGGGGGTAGAAGTGGGTGAGGTAGCTTTTAGGAAACTACCTGTGTTTCCAAAGCCATGCTGAAATGAGCCTGGTTATTGAGTTCAGTTCCTTTTTCCTAAGTAAGTTTTCATTTTCATGCATTCCTGTGCAGCCATGTCTCAGCTGGATATAACAGTGCCAACATTTTGAAAGGAAAATTGCTTTCTGTTTCTCATGGTATTTCATGCATAAAGCATCTCTTACAATCAAAAAATGCAGCTCAGGTCTTCTCTGCTTTTCCAGATCTGTGATCCTTATTGTCATGTCCAGGGGACCAGGAATTACACTAGCACAGGGCAGGACTGAGAAAAGAAGGATGGCATTTTGTCTACCTTCTGCATGCTGAAGAGGACTAATTTAATTTTAAAATTATTTGGAAAAAATCTGTGTGTATCTGAAAATTTAGTGCAATGAAACTAAACTGAACAAATGAAAAAGTGCCACGTTTTTCCCATAGCTGGCTGCAGTGTGTGTTCATTTCTGCTTGTTTGTCACTCAGAATCATGCAAAGAAAGCTTTATTATCTACTACCAAGAATGGTTTATCATGTCTGTTTAAATGGCTGTAAAAGAGCTTCTGGAGAAGCGTGAAGCTCTATTTATGTTATAGGCAGCATTGCAGTAGCAAAAGGCACATTTCTGCTCACTTTTTGTAGGAGGTGAGGATTTTCTCTTTCCTTTTAAAACACATCTGTACTTAACATTGTCAGAAGGCACCAGACAGTGCCATAACATAAATCCCCTGTTCATCTGTCCATAAAACAGCCCCCATGCCTGGGGACTGCTCCTCCTGGTCTTCTGGTGGGAGGGCTGCAGGCACCATCTCCTCCTCACAGAGAGCCTGTGCCAGTGCAGGACCCTGTGTGCCTCACTGTGTGCCTCCCCCGTGAGATACAGCCACTGCCAGCTGCTCTTTGGTTAGCACAGGTATTCACAGCACATTTATTTAACGTCACTCTGATTTATCACAGCCTTTCCTTAAACCTGTGTGAAGTTTATCCTCGCCGCTCCTAAGGGAGATTATCCGGAGCCCAGTGAAACAACTCCTCAGAATGAGTGTCAAATATGAACGTAATAACAAACCATCCCACCCAGGGATCCTCTGCAACCTCCAGTAGTGCTGCTGATGCCATTTTCTGCTTTCTCCCACTTGGTTACACCACAGATGTGCTCAAATGCCCATCTGCAGCTGTACCACAAAGGAGAGAGGAGGAGAAGAAATATGCAAGCTTTTTTGGACACTGAGGATTAGAGAGGACCAGGAACAAACAAATGCTTGACAGAAAACCAACACGAACTGGAAGACAGACACACAGAACATCTCCCTTGAGGCATCCAAGCACGAAACGTTAATACCCCAAAAAGGGTCCCCACAGTGACCCATAAATGGCACTTCTGGGAATGATGAATCAGAACTTCCATTTCCCCCGTGTTTCCCTGGAAGCAGTTATAAATCATCTCCAGCATTACAAGTGCGCCTCAGACACAAAGGAAGTGGAAAAGGGGCTAATTTTAACCCATTAAGAGTTTTCAGGCTGCCAGACTCAAGTCTTTGTGAAGGTGAAATAGAAGGAAGGCACCTAAGAGTACTTGAGGAAAATTAAAGGCTAGCATGAGCACATCACTAATTCAAAGAAATCCTGCAGCTGGGATTTAGAAGAGCACTGGTACAAAGTAATAGCTTATAAATCCTTGATTCCCTGAAAAATACTAATGCCAGTCATCTCAAGCTTGTTACATATTGCCTGCCTACACAGCTACCTTTCAGTCTGAGCATTTGAGGAGAAACTTCTCTGGACAACAGACTGTGATTAAACTTTAAAATCCAATTCATGACACAATCTTCTATACTTTTAGAAGAGAAAAAATGGCATTTCACTTAAAACTTAACAACAGAGCAGACCCCCTCTTGCTAGTTTGCACAACATGACAAAAATTTTTGGGAGAAAAAAAAAAAGAAGAGAGAACTTACATAATGGGAAGGGGCTGGCAGGGCAGGGAGAGAAAAACTGCTGGTTGTGTTTAGGGTTTTATACAGAGGATTTTATAAAGAGAGAAAGATGCAAAACGTATTTTGGGGAAAAAACTGTGCAGAATCTGTTCAGAACCCAGGCTGTGCCACTCCAACCCTGCTCACTTATTAAACTGAGGTAGAAGCAACCAGGCTAGAATGCTCCATCTTCTGATTAAAAAAAGAAAAGAAGAGTGCAATGAATTGTTATCACTGTATTTGCAGCACAGCAGGATGACTTTTTTCTTTTCTTCTTCTCCTAACTTACTTGTACAAGTGCTCCATTAATAATTCATGCTGCTTCTAAACGTCAGGGCAGCCGCTGCTGCTTTGTCACCTCTCACAATGGCTGAGTGACAACGTGGCTCTGACTCCAGGCCACTATCTTTGACTATCTGCCGGGAGAGACACATCACTGTCCTTCCTTTGTCACTCAATCCCTGACACGGCTGTGACAAGTGCTGGCCTGGCCTGTCATTCCCTTCACCCTCCGATAACAGAATCTGCCACTTTTCAATGCGGGGTCTGCACTCCTGTGCCCCAAAGAAGGAGCTGTATGTTAATGCTGCTGCTGACGTGCTGGTCTGCTTCTGCTGGGTGTTTTTCCTCTGGATACAAATTTGGATTGACCACACTTCAAAAAGCACAGAGTTTAAATGCTGCTCTGGGACCAGCACCCAGCTAAAGCCCATAGGATAATGGTGTCCCCAGGGTGGTGAGAGGGGGGGAAAAAAGGCTCTTTTTAGCAAAAGTGGTAGGTGGCAATGTCAGATTTTAGGGCAGACAATAAGAGATCACACATGGAAAGAATTATGTGTTTCCTATCTGTGCCCAGGAGCTTTTGGGCCTGAGCTGGCAGGGCTCAGTGTTACCCTTCCAGAGCCCTCCCAAAACGTGTGCAGGGTAGCTCAGGCAGGACCCACCACGTCCCTTCCCACCGTGCTGAAGCAACGCAAGCTGCTTTGCAGAGGTTCCTAAGGAAAACAACTCTGCTCCCTTTTTCAGATGCTTGGAAGTCGTGGGGGTGTTTGTGACAGGCACCAGAAAACCTCTTGGGGCTCCCTCTGACTCTGCCAGCAACTTGCAGCCCCCTCCTTCCCTCCCTCCCTGCCAGCAGCAGGGCAGCACACACTCGATGTGTTCAGCCAAAATCGCTCTTAATGTGCAATATCCCTCACAGAGCAGCCAAGCTCCTGTGCTGGTGGCTGATTCCAGGAAAGGGCTGCGAGCTTTAAAGAGTTTCCCAATTTCCAGCGCTTTGATCTTTCCAGATGCAGGGAGGCAGAGCAAGTGCAAAACAGGGATGAAGGCATCGGAGGCAGAGGTGTCAATACCAGTTCTTTGTCTCCACCTCTGTGCCCTCAGAGGAGGCTGCAGTGGGGCATTTCCAGCATTCAGCCAACACCTTCAGCAGAGGTTCACTGCTGTTATCAACACAAGGGACAAGATGTTACCCAAACATCCTCTTTCCCATGGAAACACTCAATGTTGCTTCCTTTATCCTTCTCTGCTGCAGCGCTGTTACCAATTACAGTCATTAAAGAAGAACAGCTGGCACCTGTTCGAGCAGAGAGCTCTCTCCAAAGCCCACAGAAGCCGATGAAAAAAAAAAAAGATTTCCTTTTGGAACTGGATTTTGGATCAGATTCAGAGAGACCTGATGGTTTAGAAAGTAGGGGGTTGTTATTTTTTTTCCCCCATTCCTTTGTTACTTCTCCATCTCATGTTTGTGACTAGGGATCATTTCTTTTTCCAATCTGTACAGCCAGTGACAGGAGGTTGGGGCTGCTTGACTCCCTCCCGTTCATTTTTAGAGGAGATGTTAATTAAAAAACTGCACAGCAGGGCTGAAACTACTAGAAACTAGAAAGGGAGAAAGAATGAGGCAGAATAGCAAATTGTAGCAGACTTTGAATGTCCTTTGCTCATGATGCTTTTTCCCATTTAAGTATTTTCACGGCTGTTCGTTCCATGCACTGCTCAAAGGCCAATTTGTCTTGCACACAGATCTTACTGAAAGGTAATAAGCAAGTCCTAGGTAGAGAGTCAATTAACATGTAATCTTTGACATTTTGTATCAGCAGCAGCTGCCAAATGAGTTCTTTTCTTTATACAGAATGAAATCTATTGCTTGAGTGAAAATCTGATTTTGTGTTACATTTTTCCATATTCATCTAGGATGCTCTCCTCCAGTCCCATGGTGGGGAAGTGCACCAAGTTTTGCCTCCAAAATTATCAACAAAACTCTTCTTGAGCTCAAGGTGTAGCAAACTAATCCAACAATGACTGTGTTGGGAGATCAAAATTTGCTTTCTTTTCACCTTGTCCTTTTGGGGCCAAATTTTCATTTTCACACCTGTGAGGCTCTGACCAGTGAAGAGGTGGTGTGTGTAGATGGCCATAGCAGCTGCTGACACTGCCTTTCATGAAGAGTTCCCTCTCCTGCTGCACAAACAGCTCAGCTGCTCCTGAAACAAGTCCTGAACCCGACCCACAACAGCAACTCGATCTGAGATTACCTGGTGTTATCAGAATGCAAATCAGGAGAAGTTCAGCTGCTGGAGTGTGAAAGGCTGGGCAGCTGAGGCCCATCCTCTCAATCCTCCCCAAGTTGCCGAGACACCAGGCCCTTTATTTGCAGTGCATTAACACCTTGAGCAGCTCTGGCAGAAAACATGACAGGTGAGGGACTTTATTGGACAATGCAGGTACCTCAGAATTCAACTTGAAGACTGGTTGGACAGGGACTGTAATTTCTCAGATAACTGTGAAAGATTCCAACTGAGGTTTCAATTGGTACAGCTACAGAAATATTTAATAATGGTAATTAAATTATTATCACTGCTCTGTAATTTCATAATGTGTAATAAAATGGGGTCTGTTAGTTTAAAATATGCATGCAACTAAACATAGCAATTGCAATAAGCTCCATCTTGCTCACCTGTCTGTATCACTGTTGAATCCCCACCAGTCACAACATGTCTGCGATTCCACATCAGTTCAAAAAGCTGTAATTTATCTGTCTTTGAAAGACTAACAAGCAAGCAGGGTTATATAAAAGGATTAAGCACACACATAAAAATAACGTACTAAAAACTGTAGGTGGACTAATCTCTGAATCACTCAAGAAGGCTGAAATTTCCCTGTTTTATAGAGCTGTGTATTTTCTACATCTTGTTTAGCTCTGTAGAATGACTGAAATAAACTGCCACCTGTGCCCAGCAGAAAGGCTACAAGAATATTGTCATGAGAGCTCCAGTTCTGGGCCACTTGCCTGAAACAGTCACAGCTCTGCAAGTGGTCCCTTCCATCTGGAGGTCATGCAAACATGGGTAAGCTTTCTGTTTTCTCTTAATACTTGTGAAAACCAGGCAAGATAATGGCAACACTCATGAGAGAGTGATTATCATCGTTGTGTTAATGATGTTCACGGGAGAAAGGCTCAGGCTCAATGAGCTCTGATGTGGAAACAAATTTTGCAAAAAACAAAAAAAAAAAGGAATAAATGTGAGAATCTGAAACCCAACTCCACAAGGAAATTATTTACTGCAGTGCTGTGTGGACTGTGTAATCCTAGAGCAGAGTGGAGTTGAAGCCTGTAAAGAGAGATCTCTGCCACATGAATATGTTTGGTGCACCATCAGCACGAAGCCGCAGTGCCCACCACACCCGCTGCCCTCCCGTCAGCGGAACGGCTCCACCCCAGGTTCACTTCACAAGATGGCCAATTAAATCAAGCTGATGAAGCAGACAAATCCAGCCAAAGGACAAATTAAGCTGCACAGGATGTCCCGTTGCCAAGGCAGAAATGTAACACAGGGAACAGATGCAGAGGGGCTGCTGAGCTCCCAGAGCGCGGCGCCAGGAAATGCTACCAGGAATTAATGGCAGTATGGTCTCCATGGGGAACAGGAAAGCCATGCCATGAGATGCCTGATCCAAACACTGCGGCTGATAAAAGCAAAAATTAGAGAGAGAGAGACTTTATTCAAAGAATGATCCAGCAGGTAAGAGTTCACTAACTTTTATGAAGAGTAGATCAATATACGAATGTTCTCAATGAGAGAGGAAATTAATTGCAGCCAGTGTTGCTGGGGTATGAGCAGGAAGGTCACCAAGGGTCTGGAGCAGGAGCTGAGCAGATTGAAGTTTGTATTACACAGTGTTAGATAGAAATGCAGAATAATTGCTTTTGCAAGCTTGCAGAGGATTAAGCTGATTTAAATGGGATGAATCTTGCTGCAGCCCACTGCATCAGCTGTGTGACAGTAATTAATATGCAGATTAGAAAAAAGCCCAAAACCCAGACATTTACTCTGCACTAAGGCAACATCCCTCTTTCAAAACTTCAGTGACATCTCAGGCTTTAGCACAACAGTGGGCAGATGTCTTCCAAAGCACAAAGATATTAATATATAGATGAATTAATTTTCCTGGGTTTTTTTAATGCCAAACAACTTTATTTGGGACTATAAACTGAAGTTCTGGTTTCACGCTACAAGTTTAAAAAGTACTTAGGAAAACAATATTCAATTTACTTACAAACATATATAACGAAGGTCAAAGAATCATAGATTGGTTTGGGTTTGGAAGGGACCTTAAAGACCATCCAGTTCCAAAACCCCTGCCATGAGTAGGGACACCTTCCACTAGACCAGGTTGCTCAAAAGCCCCATCCAGCCTGGCCTTGAACACATCCAGGGATGGGGCAGCCACAGCTTCTCTGGGAAACTGTGCCAGGCCTCACCACCCTCACAGGGAAGAATTTTTTCCTATCATCTAATCTAAACTCCCCATCTTTCAGCTCAAAGTTGTTCTCCCTTGTCCTATCACCCCATGCTCTTATGAGAAGTCCCTCTCCAGCTTTCTTGTAGTACCTTTAGGAACCTGAACATGCTATAAGGTCTCCACAGAGCCTTCTCTTTTCCAGGCTGAACAATCCCAGTTCTCTGACCCTGTCTTCACAGAAAAGGTGCTCCAGCTCAGTGATCATCTTCATGGACTTGCTCCAACAGGTCCATGAATGACAAAGAAGGATTACAAGAGTAACTCAGAAGGATTGTGACTCCATTTGCACTCAGCAGACAACCTTATCACAGACAGCCTCACGAGTTTTGTGTAGCCAGATGTAAGAGAGAGTTACAGCTAGGGAGAAATGCTCTATTTGGGGCTGTGAATTTCTGCTAGGATGAGCTACATATTACAGCTGAAAGTTTTAAACTGGTACAAGTTTTACAACACCTGGATGTGCCTCTTTCTCTGGACTGACTTCTTCAATGCTCCCTCCTGTCTGCAGCACCACAACCCCAAGGGCTCTTGGCTCAGACCCACCACAGCAGCCTGGGACCTCTGTGGGCCATTACCTGTCCGGAGAGCTGTTGCAATGCTCTGGTTTATGCAAATCAGACTTGAACTTTGAATGCTGAGAAACAGCAGTGCAGCTCTTCAGCAAGTCCTGAGGAACTCTTCTGCGTCTGTTTTCACAGCAGCTTCATCTCCTGCTCCAGATATTGCAAGACTTCCCCAGCCACCTGTGTGAGGAGTGCTCCCCACCCAGCTCCCACCTCCATCCACATGCAGCTGGATGCTCATTTAGTGGCAATGAACTCCCAGCCACTGGCAGAGGAGAATTAGTTCTGTTGTTTGCCTGATGATGCTTTATAATCTCTACATATGCACAGCTAATTTTGTTTTTAACCATACTTGCTGTTCCTCTCAATCTCTAAAACCTCCTGAGAAGTGGGATAATCCCATTGGTTCCCATTTCCATGACACATGCTCCTAAGCACATTCAATTACTGCATGCATAATTGCCAGCTCAGATAGGCTCAATTATTAGTTTCTAAATCAGGTATTTAACTAACCCTTCTAAATCACTGGGAGGGTGATTTAAACACAAATTCATATACCCTTGTGGTGTCAGACTCAGTGAAAGGGTTTGGGTTCGCAGTAAATCACACAGTATCCAAGTCTTAGTGCCTTCTGTTTTATAGGCAGGATCTAGAACAAGCAAAATCCTCTAACACACAGAATCCTGTTACATCTCTGAGTATGTGGATAAGGCAAACTGCCTCGAACAGCAGTAGAAAAATGGACCAACCAAAGCATCCAGCATAACAAAGGAGCACCAAGGGATCTGAAAGCAGAGAGAGAGAGGCAAGGCATTTTTCTGAATATAGAGCACAAGGGAATAACCATGAATGTCCAATTCAGATGGATCTGGGCTCCACTGGGAAACATGCAATTAAAGGACAATCTGGCTTCATGCTGAGCTGTGATGTGGGACATCCTGACATCCAGCCTAGAAACTTTATTGATGCCTTGCAGCACTCTGTGCCCTCAAGTCTTTGTGAACCAACTTAAGCATAAAGTACAGACTCTAACAGCTGGTGAACAAGGATGTGGAAAGAGAGAAGCAAGGCAAAACCACACTTTGTAGCCTAAGACAAAACAATTTCTCTGCTTTTAGGTGTGGCCAAGAGGAAAGAAATCCCAGTGGCTTCCCTACAGAAAATTACAAATACAGGATTTTGCTACTAAACACATTAATATTGTTAATTCAAGACAGACAGACTTCTGGTTTGCAATACTACCAAATCAGACTTTTCAAGAATATCCTTTGTGTGTGGTTTTGCAAGCTGTGTTTAAGATTGCCCTGGTGTCACACTGCTCCCTTGGCATCCACTAAGTCACCATAAGGAGCTGGACAGCAGTTACATGACAAGATACTCTGATTTTAGGTACATAAAGCTCAAAGCTGGTCCTGTGTAGATTCCCATGCTGAAAATACCAACCAAAACCATTGCTGCTTGAAAAACAGCATAACTGAAATCATGCTGCCATCACTCAGCCAGCATCTGCCCTTTTGTGCTTCCACTCACCTGCCAAGGAAATATCAGTTTCTAGAATTTCTGGAACTTCCTTTTTTTTTTCCAAGAGGAAAGACAAACACAAGGCTACACGGCTTCTCTTGTCTCTGCCACAGATTTGCAGCTACCCCCTACTCTAATTCTGCATTTACACATATGAAAATACCCTGTATTTCAAGAACTCGTATCAATCCCACCTGCTTGGAGGTGAGAGTAAGACCTCTGGGGCAAGGATTTTTGTTGAGATTTTAGAGCACCTACTACAACCACTGACTAAATTCTGAATTCTATCACAAAGTAATAGTAAAATGAAAAGGCCTATATTAACTCCAGAAAATATTTCCTTTTTTATTAATTATTGTCAGAACTTCTGTTACACTTGGCTTTCTTCTGTAACAGTTTTTAAGGTGATGGTTAAAACAACAAACTAAACCAACTAAACAAACAAAACCCCAAACCAAAACAACAAAAATCCAAACCAAACCAAAGAAAAACCCCACAAAACCTCAAAATTCTAATAAACTTTACTCATAGTGCATCCTCCATCCTCCTTAGTAGAAAATGCCATGGAATGGATTCCATGCTGAGTCCCTGTTTTAAGTAAGACTAAATAAATATTAGGCTCACTCAAAAGTGTTGGAATCCAGAGTGCAGAGAATATTTCTCTGCCTGTTTTGAAGGGTTCTACCCCCCTGGACAACACTGTCTTTGACCTTCATCCATGGAGAAAATTGCCAACCCTCTGGGAAGAACTAGAGTCTCCACAAGTGTGAACTAGGTGATAGAATATTATGTAAGATTGTCACAGGGTGAAAAATCTAGTCTTTGGTTTTGTTAATATAGTAAATAGATAAAAAGCAAAAACTTCAAAATGGAGGATAGTTGTTGTTTTCCAGACCTCCTTCTTCTTCTTCTGTTACACCATATTCTGCAGTAAAAGTAGTTTAAGATGATTGGACAGAGAATGCCGCAGTTCCTGTCTCCGTGACGGGGTGATTTATTGAACATTGATGGAAAAGTAAAAATATCTTTAGTTTTAAGTTTTCATTGGGTGATTTACCTTTAAAAGTCTGTGTAATCTTGATAACTCTGGCTTTCTGGCTTTCTCTGGCATTCTCTGCTTTGTGCTGTGTCTGGGTCAAGTCAGTGACTCTATTTCTCTGATAAGACTTCATAAACAACTATCTGAAAGCAGAGAAGGCTGAAAGTCCCATTCGTCTCTTGAACTTCTGGCAAAGACTCTAACAAATCTCCCCCAGTCGGGGAGGTAAAACAAGGCATGGTAAAGTGTCAAAAAGTAACAGCAACTTTACACAAAAGTCTAAGGTTTACCTGCTTCCCTTGCTTTCCTCACTTCAGAGGAGGCTGTGGAGAGGCTCTGTAGTTAAGAGCATCACATGGAAAGCTGGAAGTTCTGCTGCAGCTTCAGGTAAAGTAAAACAAAAATAACATTAGACTAACCCCCAAAAAGCATAACACAATCATTGTGGCAGTCCCTTTATTTTCTGCTAAATTACATAGAAATTTACATTTTTCTACCAGCTTGCTGGTTTGGTTATTTTTTTTCATTCTGACCCAGGAAAATTAAAGCATGAGAGTGGCTAAAGTACACCATCTACAGCTTTGTCCACGTTTTCAGTTTAAAGACACCTTAAGAGGCATAGAGAGAACTACAGAGGGCCACATTTTCAATGCAGATGCATTATGTTAGCAAGGACCTTTTGCCAGAAAAAAATAATCTATTCAGGAAAGTAGGAAAATAATTTATTCTAAATAAATATATTCAAGTAATACAAAAACATAGAATCAGGATAGTCCCAGCATTAGCCATACCTGTGTAAGGAGTTTTATCCTGTCACCACTGTGTTCTTTTCCAAAGCCATAAATTCCATATTGGTTGACATCAGTGAAGTCCCCAAAATGCTCATGAGCAGCTGTCTCCTTGAGCTTGCCCAAGAGTTCTGTGAGCAGAAGGCCCAGGTGAAACTCCCCAACGTGCTTCAAGGGAAGTGTAAGGGATTAAGTTAATGTTCCAGTTCCCTTGGGGTATAATAGGAAGCTCCTACATGACCTCTTGTTCTGGTTTGACCCTGGCTGGACACCAGGTGCCCCCCAAAGCCGTTCTGTCACCTCCCTTCCTAGCTGGACAGGGGAGAGAAAATAAAATGAAAGGTCATTGAGTTGAAATAAAGGCAGGAGAGATCACTCACCAGTTACTGTCACAGGTAGAACAAATCCAGCTCGGGGAAATTAATTGAATATATTACCAATCAAATCAGAGTAGGGTAATGAGAACTAAAACAAACCTTAAAAACACCTTCCCCACCACCTCACCCTCCTTGCTGGACTCTACCTCCTCAGGGCCTGGGGGGACAGGAAATGGGGGCTGAGGTCGGTTCATCACACATTGTTTTGTCTCTGCTGCTGCTTCCTTCTCCAGCCCAGCTCCAGCACAGGGTCCCTCCCACAGGAAAGTCCTCCATGGACTTCCATAACCTGAGTCCCACCAGTGGGCTGCAGCTCTGCACAGACTGCTCCAGCCTGGGCTCCTCTCTCCCCAGGGGCACAGGTCCTGCCAGGACCCTGCTAAGTATGGGCTTCCCATGAGGTCACAGCCTCCTTTGGGCATCCCCCTGCTCTGCTGTGGGGTCCTGCAGGGGCTGCAGGTGGATCTCTGCTCCCCCATGGACCTCCCTGGGCTGCACCAGGGGAATCTCAGCTCTGGCTCCTGAAGCACCTTCTCCCCCTCCTTCTTCCCTGACCTTGGTGCCTGCAGAGAGGTTGCTCTTACATATTCTCACTCTTCCTGCCTGCAATTACTTCTGCACAATGACTTTTTTTCCCCCTTATCAAATATACTTCCCCAGAGGAGTTACAACCATCACTGTGGGGCTCAGCCCTGGGCAGTGGCGGGGCCATCTTGGAGCCGGCTGGCACTGGCTGTGTCAGATATGGGGAGAAGTTTCTGGCAGCTTCTCACAGAAGCCAAATTGTAGCCCCACTGCTACCAAAACCCGGCCATGCAAGCCCAACACACCTGTTCTGCTGGCAAAGCTATTGAGTCAACGCTGGCAAATGGAGAGAGCAGCTCCCAAGGACAACACAGTCCTGGTGAACACTCCTGGGTTCGAAACTAGACATTTATCTGGCACTTCAGTAAATAATTTTTGTATCTTCAAGTGTGCTGACCTCACAAAACAGCACAGTTATGCCATGAGAACTTGTAAGTACTACAACTGGTAGTAAAAAGCTCTTGTGCTGTGGCACCACCCAGGAGTTCAAGTCAAAACCCAACGCACGGGAATCACCTGAACAGAAATGGAAAACATCTCTGCGTGGGTGGGACTGCACTCTAAATAGACAAGGCTTCATGTGCAATTCATTTAAGGTTGGAAAATGCAACCTGAATAGCTAAACCCAAACTCTAAACAGAATGTTGCTGTCTAGGCAAACTCTGTGGCAAGCAAAGGGTGGTTGTTTCTGCTGGAGAAACTGATTGGCCTTTGACCAAGGGGTAAGCACAAAGCAACTCCATAGAGATTTTGATTTGGACCTTTTTTATCATATCTTGGATTTGAACTCTCTCACTCATTCAGTCACCATTAGATGAAAGGAATATTTGACTAATACTGTCTGAACATGGATTTGAACAAGCCATCCATCCCTAAAAGATTCTGTACTCTACTTTTATTACCCGAGGCCCATTCAGCTCTCAGCTCCCAGAAAGTATTTTCACTCCTAATGGCAGTAGCAAAATAAATGCTATAAAGGCTAATCAAAAAGGGGAACCATTTCCAGAACAAAGTTTAAAAACATTGACTGGCTCTGTAATCCACTGTGATATTTTGTCCCTTATTTCACTGCTAGCCCATAAAGAATATTACCAATGTGGAGCTCCTGTGGTCTCATTCTCATTTATCTTTATGTGTTCCTGTAAAACACACTTGCAGTATGTTTCATTTGGGTGCACAACACAAAATGATCCCGTATTTTCCAGAAGATAACATTCCTTGAACTGAAGAAAAACCCATAACAACGCTTGCTCTATAAATTCCCATTGTTTGTTTTCATTCCAAGACAATGAAGACTTTTGATCCCTTTTAATTTACCTAGGCTGATAGTTACTTCCACTTTTCAGGAAAATCTGGAGTATCTCAAAACCCAGGAAGAGCTCTGTGCAACATATTGACTGTGATTTCTCTCTTTATCCCCCTTTAGCAAACAAGCCTGTAAAAAACACTTTTATAGTGAATAAAAAGGTCATTTATAGTGTTGTCAAGAGACATTTATTTTGTTTTTCTACTTTACTGGCAGCCACTACACACTTCAAGCCTTGCGCTGAACTTTTTATGAAGAATATGTGACATAAGAATATGTAAGTGATGATTTTGCTCTTAAATTTAACATCCCATCAATGCCCATCCCATCAATTCCTTCAGAGTGAGCTCTGACAAGCATCCTTGTTAGGTGTGGTTCTGAATATAAAAAAGGTCTTTTGTCACTTTGTTCTCTTTTGCTGTCATTAAATGCCCAGAAATCTGAGGTGTTAAGAGAAACCTTCGAGGTCAGCTGCCCTGTTCTTCCCACCGGGATCATTGCTAATGTCTGGCTGGATTTTACTCAGTGCAAAAACAGAGCAACTCGAGCTTCTGCTGCTTTAGGTACTACCTTCTAATCTCCCCAACAGGATGTTAATTCTGTTATTTGGCCTAATATTTCTTTTCCTTGATAACAATTTCATCATTTCACGGTTTTGTTTCACACTAAGCTCTGGTCCTTCCCCTCTGGTGAAATCCTTAAACGTTGCTGATCAGGGTACATGGGCACTGCATAGAATCCTAGAATGGGTCAGGTTGGAAAGGACCACATTGGGTCACCTGGTCCATCCTCCCTGCTCCAGCAGGGTCATCCCAGAGCACATGGCATGGAATTGTGACCAGTGTCCAGACTTGATGTCAATCACAAACAGAGCATTTTTGTCCATTAGGTATTTATCAAGAGAGAAACATGCTGGTTTCCTTTCTCTGTTTCAACCATTTTGAAGGTTGAGGGGATGGGGAACACTATGGACTTGAACAAAGTATTTTGTTAGGCAGATATGAGAGCTCTGTAATTTGCACTGTCCTTTGAAATGTGTGGCACTGTTTTTAATCACTTAAAGCACAATACAGGAAAGTTGAGAACAGGAACACATGAAAGATCACCTTAATCAATTACCTGGTGGAACTATAGCAGGGATGGATATGATATTGCATGTTTATGTCCTAATAGCAAGTCTGATCCTCTCAGGATGAGCCAAAATACATCTCTGTGACTGAGTGAACATGAAAGTCTTCCCAGATTAAAATTTGCCCTCATTTCAAGGAAGAAAAAAAGACAAATGGAGTAGTGCTGCTACTGATGAAAATAATGTCTGCTGTGATGGGGAAGCTGGAAATGCAAATTGAGAAGCTGTCAAGCCACGTGCAGCACCACTCAGTAACCTCACTGTCATCGTATCACAGAAGGGAACAGAACATCTGCAGTTCAGCACGTTATGAGCGAAGACTGCAGGATTAGCATTACCTAAACAAGCCACACTTTTGTTAATGATGCCATCTGCAAATGAGCTCATGTCACTCACTCCCTGTTCAAACTTTCAGATACAGCTCAAACGTATCTACAAATAGCAAAAATTGTAATCTGGTGTAAAGAAATCCAGCCATAAATCACAACCCCAAATATAACAATCTATAAACTAGGACTTTGTGCACACCATCTGTTTCACTCGGCTCTGCTCTGTGAGCGCTGATAGCAATCATCCTTATTAACAGATCAAAAGAATTACAAAATAAAAATCAATATTATTTTTATTCAGTACTAGTACCAGAGTCCTCAGCTGAATCTCACTGCTCTTACATAAATACAACTCTATGTGTAAGCAACACAAGACAGGATTGCAGTCTTTTAGGGCATAACATGGGTTGATAATTCTACCTCCATAAAAGATCAGGTGGGATTTAGGAAAGAAGTTGTCCCTGAGTGGTCATTCTCAAACATTCAGTATGCCTTTATTCCAAGAGTTTGATTTTCACAAGGGCCAGAAAGGTAAAACTTCTTCACTGGGTCAATTTTCACATTTCCATTGACACTTCACCAAAGCTTCTGTGATCAGGCTCCTCCACAGGCAGGAGTGAAGAGTTCAAGCCAAAAATCAAGTCCTGACCCTGCAAGTTGAACATAGCTCCAGAAGATTCCCTCACATGCCAGATTTTCTGCCCACTTGGACCTTAAATCATTTGAACAATTGATTATCTTGCAATATGATTTCTGCTACTTTCTTCCTTTCTCTACCAACAGTGCTAACAGTACTGCTCATTCTTGAGATGCAGGGGATTTTCTTATGTGTTTTGGGTTTGGCTTCTTTTTTTTTTTTAAGTTTGCAAAGCACATGTCCACATTGTGAGCAAATTTATTGGAATGTGAAACCATTTCCCTTTATTAATATTGAATGGATGTAGTCCATATTCTATACAGCAGTGCTAAGATGCTGTGTGGACTAAGAAATTCTTTGGAAGAATTAAAAATATTAAAATGTTTTGAAAATCTGAATTGCATCAATATCACCTCTGTAATTTTGTTAGAAAACATGCCATTAAAAGCAACAACAGTTTGTGCTGTTTAGGTCATGGCAGAGCTGGGGGAAAAAAAAGACCGGAACTGAAAAGTGTTTTTAAAATAATAAAAAAAAAAGGAAGTAGAAAATTCGCATAAGTGTTTATGGTTTAGTATAGGAAAATGTGATATAACTCATCAATTATTAATCAAGCCTTAAATTACATAGGTATGTATGGCTGTGAAATACTGGAATTAAAACAAACAAAACCCCAAAACTCTCTGTCCAAAGACAGCCACACCTCTTCCAGACAGAAGTACTCAATCTATGTGAAACAATGTACATAGGAATTCTTGAGTGATGCATAGAAAAATATTTTTCTGTCCCCTTTTCAGAGAGGTTTTACACAAAGTTCACCACTGTTACCACATCTGATCATGATACTCTTCCAAAGGACTTAAACAGCAAATGGGCTGCTTCAATAAATTGTAAGTTTTTGAGACTGCTTTCTTCTCTTCCAGATGACAGAAAGCATTGTTCTTGTAAATCAACACTGAATTTTAACCAGTTTCTTATGCAGATGAATCAAGTTGATACATTTGATGCATCAGTTTCTATCATGTTACAAATGTTATTAAACATTTCACGGCTCATTCTTGCCAATGAACACGCACAGAATCAACCCTGACACTTGTGACCAGCTCCAGTCAGTGACACAAAATGGCAACAAGGTCTCCACCCTACAAACTTAACATCCCTCGGGCCTCTGGTGCACTGTCAAGATGAAACCAGAGGAAATGAAGCTGCCACCGAAGTCAAACAATTCTCAATTCTTTTCCATTAACAAATTTAAATTCTCCATTGCCACAGCTAAGGGAGAAACTGCCACTAAAGGTTTGCACTCTGATTTTGTCCACCATCAAGAGAACCCAGCAGACTCAGAAGAGGCAGACAACCAACTCTCTACATTACATCCACTTGGTCAAAAGCTTTTTTCCACTTTTTTATCCAGAACACCCATAAGTAAGTTCAACCACATAGAAAGGTCTGCCCGGATTTCATGGTGGTACTTTCTTGATTAGAGACTACTAACTGGAGCAATAATTAATCAGAGTCAATGCACACCAGCATTTTTAAATTAGCTGTGAAAGGGAAGCCAACAATTAAGAAATTAGAGCATTAGAAGAAAACATGACAATTTTTTTATTTATTAATGATTTTTATAGCTCAAATTTAATAATATTAAACCAGAAACAATTCAAGATTCATGAAGAAAAATCTGGAACTATATACATGCAAAATTAAGAATATCTTGATTCTTGTCAATATTTACTTAAGCTTTTTGTACAAATTTTTTCACACAGTCATATTTACAAGCATGTCTTTAAAACATATGAACATAAATCTCTTATAGCATTTATAAATCTTTTGAATATATTTTTTTTCTTAAAAACAAAAGAATATTTCCTTGATTTGACAATTTTGGTTTCACCTTATGATACTGGACAGGTATTTATTCAGAGGGATGGAAACAGTTATCATTATTCAAATAGCTAAATAACAGTCATCCTACTGATACCCAGAATTATCACATATGGCTTTAACTTCCAAACTCAAAGGATCATCTCACAGGTATAAACTACAGTCCATCTGTGGTGTGTTTCTAATCAAATCTCAAGCCTTTGTTTGGGTTAGATCCGTAACTCAGCAGACCATTTCTAAGCATGTACTCAGAGCTAAGAGGCCCTTTTAATTGTAGAAAAAACAACTTTGCCTCCAGTCAAGTCAAGAGTATATGAAGTATGTATAAAATGGGGTGTATGGTATTTTCCAGACACTCCAGCTATCTTTATAATGTTTTTTATCATGGGATACCACAGTTTTGAACAGACAAGATTTGTGCGGATTTACAGGAATCAAGTGAGAGATCTTCTAAGAAGGGGAAGACTATTTTTTCCTCAAAAGCATTTTCTACAAAATAAAAGTCTGAGAAGGTTTTGCACATAATAAATTTAAGTTACTGATAAAATCCAACCAGTTAGATCACTTCACAAATTAACTAAAAATCCATCAGCTTGCTTGCTTTTGGTTGGGACAAAAAACCCCCAAACCTCTGGCTTTGGCACGTCAAGAAGTCACCTCCTTTGAACATTGTTCTCTAGAGCTCCTGCACTGATTCTTCCACAGTCTGCTCCTCCACAGGCTGCACAGCCTCCTGAACATAAACAATGAATTCTGAAGCCTCTCCACCCTGGGTATAGACAGTCACTGTCTCGATGCCCTCCACCTCATCTGAGGACACCACCAGGTGATGCTGCTCCGACAGCTCCACCGAGGCCTGCTGCAGCGTCTCCTGGATCATCAGCGTGTGGTTGGCTGCCTGCTCCTCTTCCTTCACCTGAGGAGACATGGAAGAGCTTACAGAAATTCCACCTTCCCAATAAGTACCTGGTATTGTGATGATGAATGGAAATACAGCACACAAATTAGCAATCACACAGTTTGGAAAGAGAATGTGAGTTCTACAGAAAATGTGAGCACTTTTGATTAATGAGTGTGTAGCTAGGCAGAATACTGAAAGCAGCAACATGGCATCTCAGTTCTGTGCACAGAGAGCTGCAGTTTCAAGAACACTGATCTTTGGAGACAGCTTTAATCTCTCAGCAGTCACTCATTCAAAACTGCTCTTATTTAAATAAATCTGAACTCAAACAATTCCTCTAGCAGCACTGAGATGAGAATCCATCCAAAACCTTGTAAAAAAACATCTACTGTACCCATGTCTTTCTTTTTTTCCCTAATCAATAAGTGCTCATAGAAGTGCAAATTTCATTGTAAACCTAAAGGGGTTTTATTAGAAAAATGTGAACTATAAGTATTACTGAAATAGATTCCTAAGGCCTACTGTTTGTGAGGCAGCAATGTTTACATTATTGAAAGGAAAGTGACAGAAACAAGTGAAAATAAAAGATTTTTTACTGAACATTTTGCTTCTTGTCAAAATTTTAAAAAGCAACACAATCTGGTGTTGAATTCAAAATTCATACAGGTGCCTGTCAATTATTGAAACACAGTATGTATTAGAATTCAAAACCAAATCTTAATCCTCTACCACACCCATATACAATTCCTACGCAAAGTACTCCAGACAAGTATAAATATATCAGAAAACTGTGAGTCACGTGGAAGAAATGCATTCTCTCAAGTGTTAGTGATAAAATAATCTACTTTTAAGAAGAGAATGGAACAGCAATTTTTCAGCATGCAAGACATATGCAAAGGCATTTGTTAGTGGAAGGTGTCCCTGCCCATGGCAGGAAGGTTGGAATGAGATGATCTTTAAGCTCCTTTCCAATCCAAATCATTCTAGGAATCCATGATTCCATTTGCTGGAGCTCAGTGTGCTCTTGCAGCACTGAACTCTTAAGTGATCTTAAAAAGAAGAGGCCAGATATGGTAGATTCTACAAAGTGTGGAATCTAAATTACGAAAGTTAGAAAGGGCTAACATTTTTTTAGTTAGAAGGTCAAAAGTAAACAGCAGTAACACAATCAAATTCAAGTAAATATAATTAAGATCATTAATGTTGTTTAAGAGAGGAGTGGGAACAGAAGGGAAGAACTACAGCAAAGATTCCAAGGATCTGTTTGGTCCCTTAGAGACCGGCAAGAAGAAAAATAAGCCCTGTATGTTTGTTTTCCTCATGCTCTTTTCTCATTTAATTTTTTTTTTCCCTAAGCAACCATTCCCTTTGTTATACAGTGACTTTGCTTCTGACTTTTCTATTTCGTGTTTAAAATACCTGTCAGAAGATTTCAGAGATGCACAAGCCCCTTAGGACATCACAGCACTCTGAACTTTCACTCAATTAATAAGGCCATAGAAAGCTTTTTCTTGAACAATAACAAGTATGTCCAGGTGTTAAATTATTCAGAGGGCCCCAAGTCAGTATGGCTGTAATATACTGATGAAATATATGTGGGTTTTATCTGGTGAGATTGAACATCTAAAGGGAATCTGGCCATTGTCATTGACTTTAATGCAACAGCACATTCATACCTACTGATGCTCACTCTGGCTTTGTTGCACAGGATTCAGGTTATAAGGATAAAAATACAGGAATGGAATGAAGTCCTTTTCACCTTCTGCTTCTTTTACCAAACATATCTGAATGTTTTATTTGAAATATAGTTTAAGCAGCTCCTGCTGAAGTTCAAGCTCAACTCCCTACACAAGTAGGTGATGCTGGTTGACACAGTAAAATTTGCAACTACCCTCAGAAAGAACAATTTATGTTGTCTCAGAATACAGGTATCATAGAATCAAAGAGTCATAGACTCATAGAATGGTTTGGATTGACAGGGAACTTGGAGATGATCTAGTTCCAACCCCTCTGCCATGGGCAGGGACATCTTCCACTAGACCCATCCAGCCTGGCCTGAAACACTCCCCCAGGGTTGGGGCATCCATAACTTCTCTGGGCAATCTGTTCCCACGTCTCACTGCCCTCTGAGTAAAGAATTTCTTCCTAACATCTAATTTAAGTCTCTCCTCTTTGAGTTTATAAATGATCCCCCTCATCCTTTCCCTATCTGACCATGTCACAAGTCACTCTCTTTCTTTTTAAAAGCCCCTTTCACCAACATACCCCTCACTAATGGAAGCTTGAGTCTGTCTTTGAAAAGCAAGGAGCTAAATAATGAAAAAAAACCCATAGCACTGTTATCTTGTTTCTCTTGCTGCTCCTAATGCACCCTTTTTAAATTTTTTAATTATTAAAGAAACCCTAAATCCTACTGAGAGGAACAGAGCTTTAGTGAATTTATACACTGAACTCCCTTTTCATAACTGTCCTCTCCTGTTTTTTGAGGGTACCAGCTCCACTGTCAGCTCCTGTGTGGAAGTTAAGGACATACACAAGATCTACTAATGAATATTGCAACAGGCCAGGAAAAGTCCAATCACCATTGAATTCAGATAGGAAGCTGCAGTTAAGAATGTTAGATAATTAGAATCTCACAGCTTGTTATGAATCAGCTCACAGTTACAGCCCTTGATGCTAGAGATGCTCAAACAAATAGAGAAATAGGGGTGTCTAAAATGTGGCCCTATAATCATGCAATATACACTAATCCCTCTTGTTTTAGTGCACTACACATAACCCTCTGACAACATGCCTCAGGCCAGAAAAATTACACTACATTTGCTAAGAGCTGCAAGAATGCACAACACAGTATGAGATGGATCTCACTGTTGTCACTCTAAATCAAAACCCATAAATAATTTTAAATATAGTTTTGTGAATGTACATAAATAATGAAGAAAGGAAAATAAATAAAGCACAGTTGACACGAAAATGGAATGAAAGCAGAATCTCATTCAATTCAATAGCAGCAATCTAATACTTATTCAGTTTTATATGCTTTTGAAATGAAAATGGCCAATAAAGAAAGTTAATTTAACCTCCCTACCTGCCTTTATCGCTGTGGCTTTATTACCCTTGTCCTGCAGGGTAAAGAAAATGAATGCCTTTATTTCTGCTGTTTCTAACTTCCAGTATCTTTTTTGGACAGCTATCTGTAATCCTTTTAGTTTGACAAATCACTACATTATTTGGGATATTTACATTTCAAATCAGTTCAATGTTTACATGCTTCTGCTTGGTTCCTATTAGATTGTTCCACAGGGAATAATCTCAAAATGTTAATTTACATCCCTCAAATTGATGAAACAGTGGGACAGCTGCCATCTGAATGAACGAAGTCACTACACTCAATTCTCTTTATTGGCTTCTGAAATCTTTTGAAGAGTAGCATCCAAGACCTCTTTTCTGTTTGAGAGTCAGCTGAAAAGCATCTGTCTGCTTATCCTTCGTTAGAGAATGATAGCAAGGAGCTGAAGCCACACACAGCTGGCACATTAAATCAAGTCAGTACCTGCATAAATACTCTTTATTAACTAAATCTGTCTCTCGCAAAAGTCAATGGGACTTTCACCACCATGTTTTTATAAGAAGCTCAACATCTCTAAATTCCAAATGTTCTTAATTTACATATCCAAGAACCATCCAAATACATGGGAGCATTCATTACAAATGGGTCTCTCTTAGAGGAATCGCTTCCTCTCAAAACAATAAAGTCTTTTTAAATTTGAAATCAATGAATTCAAGCCATTAAGGAAAATATACTTCTTCCCTTTCCTGAAAATGAGTGAAAAAAAATATTTGCAGTAAGATGCTAAAGCCTCTTCCTTACTCTAGAGCTCATCCTGTGCAACACTGTAATATCTTCAATTTTATTTGAAGTCAGCAGGAGTTGCAGGTCCATTGTGCTTAAAACAGTTTTGCTAGGCCTGTCCCCAAATCCTCAGTCAAATCCCTCCCTTCATTTCAGATTGAATGCTGTCTTTCAGTTTACCGTGAAGCAGAAAAGTTAATCAGAGAGATCTTTCAGATTTTCAAAACCTTACACTAGGCTGCAGATGCTCCTATTTATATCATAAAACATCAGTAAGAATATATACAAAATATCTGCAGAAAGGATTAAAATGAAAGCATTTTAGATCACAGAGAGCACCTGGATATGTGATGTGTCAGCTTACATTGGTGCCTACAGGTTTCGTTCAGTACCATTTGAATAGTTTCAACTCTTTCTCAGTCCTGGTTTACACACAGTTATATTGTGTGAAAAAGACACACAGAAAACACTGTAATTTGATCATCTGAATCTCTATAATGAGCTACAAAACAAAGACAATCTGGTGCACAGTGCTTTGGGAATGCTAAGAGGCTTGAGTATGAAAGACTTGCTTTTCATAAAATAAATGCAAGAAGGAGAGAAACAAATCTTCATACTGGTGATGCAGATTTTAAAAAAGTTTTAGCAATTGGCTGGTTGAATATATCCTGACAGAGGGACTGTGACTGGACATGGCACTCATCTCGCAAAATGCTGGATCACCCCACTTCCTTTTGAGGCAGAATGGCAACGCTGCCATTGTTGTAGGAGCTCTAACAGGACAGTGATCTGGACATGAGATTTTATCTGTACCTTACAGAGATGAGGAGAACTGCTCAAAGGCTGAGGAAAGAGGGCCTCAGCCTCATTTAAAACTTTCCATTGCAGTTACTGTCACAGGAAGCATCAAATTGCTCCATGTTCTGAAACAACTACAAAATTGACAATCAACATATTTGTAACTCCACATACTTGCAAATTTTCTAGATTAACACCAGCACCCATCATCACGTAGGGACCAATCCAAGCCAGACTGAAATACAAGGTGTGTTGCTGCAGTACAATGTTCAGTAGCCTCTGATGTGAGAGCCATGCTAATATCAGGTATTTACTTTTGAAGATGTGCTACGCAATAAAATTCTTTTCTGTGATCTGCTTTGGGCTGATGTATAATCTTTGCTCTGCCTTCCTACTGCTGTCACTTTGAAGAAAGTGACTTACCATGGTAGGATTTTAATGGAGCCTGAAGAGAACACAGAATAAAAGGATGAAAGGAACTAAAATAAAGGGTGAAACACATAGAAATTCAGTGTTTTCTGGTTATCTTCTGATAAATATCTGTTTGGTTATTGTAACAGTTGATATACTTACTCTCCAGAACACATCATGTCTAGGTTAAAAATAGGTTACTATGCTTTTCAGGAATAGATTTAACCCTTCACTTCAGCTCACAGAGGTAGTAAAAACATCCGTCCTGTCTCATCAGTGTGAGTGCCAGCAAAAGAGAGAGAATTCAGCAGGCAACTACTGCTCTTTCTTGTTAACATTAATGAAGTGCTTTGGATCAGGACCTAGATTGTATCAGCTATGCTACGTGAAAAGAGTAGTTCATGGCCGAGAGGCCTTGTAACTTCAGTATCATTTCAGTATAAAATAAGCGACAGTAAGCAGACATAGGAAAAGGGTGGTGAGAGAGTAAAACATACATGAGACAGTGGTAGCTCTGTGTGACAGGCATTAGTATCAATATACAACACTCTATCCACAGATAATTACTGTCATCATATTTTTGACAAGTAATTGAGAGAAGACAATGAGGTACAAATTGCTCATTAAAAATCCACATAACCAAGCACAATATGGAAGAAGGCATCAAGAAACTTGTTTGAAAAAAGTAATGAGCATTTAAATCTTCATGGACTGAGCAAAGGTAGGAGCCAAAATCTTTACAGCTAATGAGAAATGGGACTCTAAGTCGGAAAAAAAGTTAAAAAAAAAACAACCTAGGGAAGGAAAACAAGATTTTGTTTGATGTGGCAAAAAAAGGAACACTGAGTAAACAGGATAAGAAAGGGTGATGCTAAGAAGAGGAGAGAAAGTAATCTTGGAGTTTTTTCTGAAAGAATACAAGAGACAAAACAAACTGTGAATGTCACAAAAAAGATTTTCAGAGTTAACTGTAGCATAAAATAATGATGGCTTGAACAACCACTGTAGCTAAAAGGTTGAAATGAGAAACCATATAGGAGTCATCACTCAGAACAAATTGGCACCATTTGGGCATTCACCTGTAGGCAAGGCCCAAGAATGTTCCTGAGGAGGACATCAGCTCTCTGGCTTGAACAATAGGAAAGACATCCCATAGGGTTGAGAAAGTGGACTACTGATGAACAATGGTGCAGAAAGGCTGATATAATCACCTTAGTGATTAATAACAATGACTAGTGATTAACACAAACTTCTCAGCCATCTTCAGAGTGAGCTCAAAGAGATGGCTCTAGAGCACAAAAACCCAATACAGTATCACAGGCTTAAAAATAGCAAATTACCTGCAAATTTGCTCATCACTATCTAAATGAAAAGAAAAAAGACAAACTGAAAAGCAGATAATATGCAACCAAATTCAACTGGTTACTATAGTGCATACCAATGTAAACCTCTGGTTTGGAACCCAAAATTCTATTGCTCTGGTTCAGTAATTTGATACAAAAGAAAAACTCTTATTTGGACAAAGAACCATACATCAAAGAGATCTGATACAAATAATAAACTGCTTTTATGGAGAATAAATGAATTAAACAAGAAAGTATCTTGCTACCATTACACATTCCTGCTAACAAACACTGGAAATGGAAGAGCAACACCTCAAAGGTAAACAGACCAAGAAGGGGAAACACTTCTGATGTTCTGGTCAGTGCAGTGAGGGGTTCAGGAACTAAGCTTTCAAGGATGTTCTTCATATATTGTGAAACCAAGAATATGCACTTTGAATATTGTTTCCCTAGAGAGTAATTTACAGCACTACACACTGAAAGAGTCTCCTCTGCAAAAAAGACATCAGGGGTGCTCATTTCTGATGGTAATGTCTCCTCACAAGAAACTCAGTTTAACTTGAAATAAACCTTTTATGGAACAATTAATATCCTTATTTGATGTACATTCTACCTCAAAGAAACAACTATATATTAAGGCAGTTTCTAGATAAACACTATCTCTGTCCTACTTAACACATAGATTTTGCATGAGAAACAAGTTTTTGAACACAGGCCTGCAGAGTGTAAATTGAGGGTGTCTGTGATACTGGCCTGACTGCTCGTCCTGCAATCCTGCCTTATGTTAGGCATGTGAGCCAGGAAAATAGTCCACCCCTATAAATAATGGATTGAACAGCCTCTTCTAGCAAAATAAACAAAAAACCAAATTAATCAATCTCTACCCTATGGCACAAGGGCAAAAGTGCATCTGTAGCAGGACACAGGGAGTTGAATGTGCAGAAAGCAAAGTGTCTTGTTTAACTCTCCCAGTCCCTCCACCTTCCTAAGTGCTGCTCCTGCAGAACTCCTTTCTCCCCAGTCTCTTGCCTGTATTTACCATCCACTAATGAAGACTATTTCCTAGCTTTTCTAAGCATTCATTAGCCTCTTTCCTAGTTATTCTTCAAACTTAGCACTCTTTCCTCTCTCCTTTTCCCTACCTTGTTACTTTTTTGGTGTTTAAGCAGAGCAGAACTACTCAAATGTCATGCTATGAAGAAGTATCTCCATTAGCTCTTTTACAAAAAGATCCAGACTGGATCCCTAGAACTGAACAAGGATGGACTTCTCCTGCCATGCTGTGATTGAAGCTTTAAAGGGCATTTTTGCCAGTCTCAGATCATACTGGCAAAACTTCACATTATTAACTTTTTTTTTCCTCAGGCATTTGGTGTATATTACATTCCTTAGCAGCTGCATATCTTCACAGCTCACACAACTGGATTTATCCCAAATTAGAAAAAAAATAACTTTGATAACAGATTAGTATACTCACTCACAGGCAAGACTGAGATAAAATCATTTCAGGCTCTAGACACAACCTTGGAAACGTCCCATACACACGACACTAACAGAGCCAGCAATGATTCCTATTTACCAAGCATAATACAAGTTAAGCAGGGTTAACTTTGCATTTTTGGGGTTTAAAATCCTAAGTTGAATCTCAATTCTGGCTGGAACTGGTTACTGCTATGTTGTCAAAGCCTTTTCTTTATATAATCATTCGTATAAACAAGAAATATGAAGTTTCCGAAGTCAGAACTGAAATTTTGTTCTCAACATGCAATTCAGGAGCTGTGAGCTGTGAAGAGACAATCTGATCTTGATTTCACCTCCATTATAATGTGTACTTATAATTTAGGATACTTGCAATAGGACTACAAGCAGAACAATAATTTAATACAAGAACCCCTCAAACACGGTATCCTTTATGTCCTGTGACTTAGGAGAAAACAATTTTAAAATTTTATCAGTTACGCCTAATTAATACACCAGGTATCTTCCAAGATGCTGAAGAGGACTTAGGGATAAAGACAGAGTTTGTTTCTGGAGGCAAAATTCTTGCATTAACGTGAAGCTCTACAGGCACAGCACACCAAAGGTATGCGAGCACACAGGTTAGGGAAGTGCTAAGGCATGAGGATGGCAGCATTACTGACAGATACAGCTGGATTCATACATGATTTTAAGGATTAAGTGTAAATGGCACTTTTACGAGTGAAAAGTAAGGATGAGGAGAGCAGTGGGAGAAAGAAATTTCCAGGGAGGAAAGAGGAGACAAAAATAGGAACACAACAGTGTAATGTTTACAGCAAAAAGAAAATCCTTTAAAACATACTAGTAATCTAGAATTTAGAAGAAATTTTTTGGTGCAAATAGAGAAATAAGAAGGCAGCTTGCAAGTGCTAGCTAAAAATGAGATATGAAAGCAAGAAGTGATATAAAAAATGGATAATGCATGTCCTTGGAGAAAAAGAAAAAAAAAACAAACAGCATAAAAATCAGGACAACTACAATAAATGTTGTTAAGGGAAAAAAAAGAGGACCCAAGCTGCTAAGCAAGGACTCAGTGAGGCCATTAAAAAATAGGAGTGGAAGTTCAGTGACAGATGATGTCGATACATTGCTGACACCCTGAATGAATTCTTTGTCTCACAATCCACAAGAGAAGCTGAAGGTCACAGAAGAATGTGTGGAATACATTTTCCAGTAGGAAACTGAAATATGAACATGTCTAAAGGTCACTTCAAGGTTAACAATTAGGAACCTATGATAATTAAAACTCGACCAAGTCATAGGTACAAATGAAGGATATCCCACTGAACGCAACTCAATATTGAAGAAAAAACCCATCAGTTTCTAACAGGGGAGGATTAAAGTCAAGTTAATAACATTTAAAGACTTCTTTCCTCAGATTAAAAATGGGTGTGCCTGTAACTCTGGAGCAATTTTCTGGTGGGAAGACAAGAGCTGGAAAGTAACTACAGCTGTGCAACAGACCAGACTATGATAAAAGACCGATTTCTGTAGAAAATTAAAGAAAAAAAAAAGAGAAAAATGAAGAGAAAAATTTTAGAAAGGTAAAAGCTCATATATTAAAAAACTCTAAAGGGAGGGGGAACGGGGGCATAAAAAGAAAAGCAGCAAAGAGATTCTGTGCTCTGAGAATTCAATATTTCATTTGATATAGGAGTGGGGCTTGTAAGAATCTGATATCAGACCAGTCAGAGTCACTGATGGATACAAGCAAAAAAAAGTAATAAGGCTTAGCAGTCTGCAAACTCAAAAGGCTAGAAATACGGATTTAAAAGTGAAGAAGAAAACTAATTTGGAATTCAAATATTTACTCAGAAAAAGCAATTAGTAAATTCAGAGGGTCCAACAAGAAAGTTAATAGATTTTATGATGACTCAGACACTGATCAGAGTTAACTCCTGTATATTTAAAGTTTAACATTCAGATATCAAAACATTCTCTTGGCAGCTCTACTTCAGCAGCCACTTTCTCCTATACCTTTAGTACAACAGCCTCAAAAGATGAATTTCTTTAGGGAAGAACTAATTTCAGTAATGACAAACACCAACTGCTAATTCTTCATTCAACCCCCAAAGAGGTCATCTCTACAGCACAGCATGCACATTGGTAGTGGCTATACTATAAAAGTTGTTTTGAAACTTGCACATAATTGGACCACACTGTCTCTTCTCTTTAATGACTGAATTTAGTTTTCAAATTTGGGTATGTTATTCTACATAAAACCCCTAAACTCTTACATAGTTTCTAATCAAAATACCTGTTAAGTATTGCAAAGGAACATCTGAAAATGCTCTGTCTTCAAATTCTGCCTTGTCTTTGTGACATTTGGGCAGGAAGCTCAGGAATGATCCAAGTACATGACAGACCATGAACTTCACACTTCTATGGAGCTCTCATGAACTCAGTGTTCCAAACACTACAAAAAATGCTGAACTCAGAAGTTAGTTTTAGCACTCAGAATAATCAGAGTTTTGGTTCATTTAAATAAAAGGAGTATAAAAGGAGTTACTTAAACTCTTTTGAAAATTAAGTTTTGGAAAGTTTGGAAAATTAAAACTTCTCATGTACTTCCCTTGCCTCACGTGTCAACCACATTGAGTGCAGAGACTCCAGTGAATCACTGGGGAAAGGGATAAGCAAAGAGCTGTGTTGAAACAGAAGGAACAAGCACAGTTTAGAGAACACTGTGAGAAGAATGAAAAATGGCAGCAGCAAAGTTAGCAGACATCTATGAGGAGGAAACACTGAGCAAAAGTCTTGATGTTTGAAGCCAAGAGGCACCTCAAATTGAAAATTATTTCCTTTTGTTTGCTGCACCAAAGACCATCTGAATCTTTTAGATGAAAATGGCATTGTCTGCATAAAATACAAGTATGTTATTTTATAGAGCCTGAAAACACCTGCTAGAAAAAAGCTGCATTTTCACATAAATACCCACATAAATATGTGAATTTATTCATTCATATTTTATATACATACAAAAATATATGCATTTTTAGATGTATAAAGATATATGTACATGTATGTATAAAGAGGTACACGTGTGAGCATGTAAACACACACACACACACACCACCCAGTGAAAAATTAGTTTAGGAAAAATTCCATATGTGTCTTGAACGATCATTTAAAATTTGTCCCTTGCAAAGTAAGCCCATTTCACAATAAATATATGAAAATTAAATACAGCTGGTTTAGAGAAGAAAAGAGCTCTGACCTGCTTCACCACCGTCACCGTGCCAGGTGCCATGGTAACGACAGAAGCGACTGCAGTGGCATCGTGGGACTCCGAACCCAACTCAATGATCTGCTGCAGGATGTTTACAGCTGTTGGATCCAGTCTTTCACCTTATCAGAAAGACAGCAGCCATGAGATCATCACAGCAGAACAGTTCTGAGGCCATGTGAATCTAAGTAGCACAGCCCTGACTTGCAGCGCTGTTGGTACATTTCAAAAGGCTCAACAATGTGACACTTGAATAACTGATCTAAGGCAGGGAAGTATTCACAAAACAAATTTTCCCAGGGAATGCATGAATCAGCAAGTGAAGCCACACCAATCATTTCTATCCCTATTTGAAAGAGATCTAAAAGAATACATTGAATAAGGAAAAAACAGCCACAACTCATAGCAGTAACTGCAAATTAGGAAGCTGCAAGGCTTTACAAATCCAAATGTGTATTTTCCAGACATTCATCTTACACAGAACCTACATGTATACCTATAACCATAACAGCCATTTGGTATTTTAGAAACCAGTGTCTACCATCTGTCTGGTCCTTTGCAATACCCCTCAACCTGAAAGTAGTAGTTTTATTACTAACATGCTGAAGGGAAGTTAATTGCTTGGGAAAGCTCATACTTATCATTTTATAAACACTGGATCAGAACACATCTGCCCTTTCTAAAAAAATTCTATGATGTGTGTAGCCCTGCCAAAGTAAAGGGAGGTTTACAAAAAAACAAAAAAAACCCATTTATAGTTGTACTCTGACTTCTCACAAACAGTGAAAGACTTGAATGCAGAAAAATGTTTTCTGTTATGCAGGAATACAAATTCCCACCAATGGCCCACCATTCCCACATGCCCATTGTCAGCATGAGGGAGATGTCAGACAGAGAAAGAAACTGTCAGGGTCATGTAAAGCTGCCTTATGTTTGCTTTAATTACTATTAGAGATAGAAAAGAGACAGCAAAACCAAAATCTAATTTCTTAAATTCTTTCAAACTGAGGTTGATACTGTGATAGCAGTCTAGGCCAGATAATTTAATTTCAAATAGAAAGTAGTTATATTTTGTTATTTACATAAGAAAAAAGTCTACCTGAGTACTGAAAATGTTTGCTTGCTCTGTTTCTTGGGGTTTTTTTTTACTATAAAACTGCCTTTAGACAAGATACTACCTTTTTCATACTAGGAGAGAATATGCTGGAAGAGTATCTGAAGTTGGATGCTGTAAAAATAAGATTACTCTGAAAACTATTGCCTCAAGCCTAAAATAAAAACTATGTACAGTACATTCCATGACAATGTCTATTTTAACATAAATATACAAAAGTTCAAGAAAAGTTCTCAAGAAGTTTTCACTTATTCAGAATTTCCACTGATTAAAATAATATACAGAAATTGGTAGTGATGTAATTAAATTGCAACATGCTTGGAAAATCCGTAAAAAGTGGGACTTTTTGACATGTATCTGTATTGTGAATTATGAAGACCACAATGGTAAACAATTGTAAAATGTTGTCTTCTGATAACCAGGACATTAATTTATATGTATTACAAAACACTCATAGGAACATCTACTCTAGTCTCTGTTTTAACACTCAGAAATCTGGGCAATTTTCTTTTCTTCCAGTTTTTGTTATTTCCCACTTAGCAGACATTATCTAATGCTGCTCTTTTCCTCCTCAACCTGGTACAGAATAGCTCACTTAGTTTTGTGTACCATCAAAATTGAGATTGTTAGTACTGTCTTGGGAACGTGGTAAATGAGCTATTCCACCATGTCGCTCCTGCAGTCTTGCTGACTAAAGCCAGACAGGGAGAAAAATAATAGCCAAAGAATTGCCATTAGATACACACCATCTACTCTGCCAAGATAGCTAATTTCACAGTATATTTAATAATATAGGCAGGAAATTCCACACAGCTAATAATAAAGTGCAAAACAGGCAGTGACAAGTATTAATGACTTCAGGATATAGAAATTCATAATGAATATAATTTCTCATTTGTACTTAAGAGAAAATATAACCCCCCCAGAAGTAAGTTCGGGATGACTAATTTCATAATTTTTAATAGGAGATCACAGGAGATCATATATTGCCCAGTACACTCAAAAGAATAAGGTATTTTGGAAAAAATGGTGTATTTGTGTTCCAATCTAGAAAAAGGTGACTTACTGTTCTCAGAAGTGTATCTAAGGTTCTGTAATGCAGCTACAGCAGCTTGAGTGCCTTGAACATCTTCTCCAGCCTCTGTGATATGGAGATACTGAGTGGATGCTTCTTCAGCAACTTCAGCAGTTAACTTGGAAACAAAACCCAGTCAAGGCATGAATAATCTCATTTCAGTGATTTCAACAACAATAAGGAATCAGTTCGGAAAACAAATATGGTAACAAGAGCTATACTGGGTGAAACAGAATTCAAGAAGAGTATTACACAGGAGTTGGGATGATCACCCCACAGTGTTCTTCTGTATTCTACTTCAAAAGTTGTTTTAAGGATGTTAAGTTATGCTGAACTTATTTTTGTTGCACAGTTATTTTAGAACTAACAACAGACGTCTACTACATCAGTGTTTAGCGAAGAACTTTTGAGCAAAATGAATTTATAATGCAGATCTGCTAAAATACCTCAGAAGCTTGAAAAAAATGGCATTTTGTTTCAGAAAAGTTATCCTTTCCATAAGTTATATTTTTTTCAAGACAAGCTGTCAATATGTATCCCTGCTCTGATGGGACTCTTTCTTTTACTCTCAGCAATGGAGACATTCTTGCATCCAGGATGTCCTCTTATTTTTTCAGCTTTGGGCATCTACTGGGAAAGTGTACAGAGAATAATTTGGAATATGGATACAAGACTTTGAAGACCTACATTTTAAAATGCTTGTCCTGTCTTCTTTGAACAGCTGTCCAAATAGAACCTACTCCCGTGTTTTTCAAGGACTTATCCTTCTGTGTGTGGATACTCAATAACTGTTAGACAAGACCTGCAGGTCAGCTCTTCCAAATCAGGCATTAGATTTGTGATGGGAGCCAGACTGAAATTTAGCAGAAGAGGTCTGAAGCTGTGGGGGTCAGCCAACTGCAGTTAACTCCTGGCTTTTTCCTCTCACTGGACTTCAAAATCAGCCTGCTCGAGCAGTGGAAGACACTCAGCCGGCCAACCACAATTTTTTAATAAAAGTGTCTAAATCTGTAGTTTTCTCATTAATTCTGCATCTGCAGGACTGAAGCTGAAAACACAGAACATATCATAGAAGACTTACTCTGCATAAAATCATCATTTTTTCATCTGATCAATTAAAAAATTCTGTTTTCTAGATTCTAGCCTTCTCTGGACCAAGACGTAAGCTTTTTTTCTGCAGCTTTGCTCATCTTACAGTTAACAGCACAGGATACTCAGCATATTACAAAATGCAGTAAGTTTTTCAATTTCATGGTTTTTTGCTAAAGTTTTCACTCTTTCTGCTGCAAATAGAGGACTGGAAGCCTAAAAGGCAAAAATAAGCATTTACAAGGTTGTTAACCCTACCATGTATTAAAATTTAACAGACATAGCAAGGTATGCATTCAAACAAAGGTAAGATCCCACGACCTGATTTTATTTAAAGTCAGAACCACATTTTTGTACACTTCTTATTTTTATCCTTTTCTCCCCAGAATTTAAAAAAAACTTAGGGTCAAAGCCATTGTTATTTTGCTTTACCTCCCATTTGGTTTCCCCATCATTCTCCACTAACTTCATTCCATGCTTGTTTTTAAGATGTCTGTTGAACTCCCATTTTGTACCATACACAAAGCTGCAAACAGGACATTTAATTCCACCTATAAGGAAACCCAAATAAATTCCGTGAGTTATTTTCACATAAATTATTTTTCAAGGCAGTAACAATCTGTTTAATTTGACCCCATCTCAATCAAGCCATGTAACTGTAAATTGTTCTGCTGTAGCCCTTTGTCCAACATGAAGTATGTTAATATTTAACATATACATCAGTGGCACACTTTAATAATTTTTTTAAAATGTAAAAAAAACTGTAACAGCTGTCTTCTCGAGAAAACTGTAACAGCTGTCTTCTCGAAGACAGCTGTTACAGTTTTCTCAAGTTTCAAACTTTGTTCTTTTTATTTGTACATTAGCAAAGCAAACTAGGAAGAGTTAACAAAGTAATATCTTCTTCACCCAAACATCTTTGCTCTTGGGTTTTATGTTAACATGCAAACTGTAAATAAAGTTTTCTGTCTACAAAATGATGCATAGCATGAAGTTAGCATGTTTGTTGTGTGAGCGTGCAGCATTCCAGGTAAAAACTGAGCATGACAAAATCATGAGAAGCCAATATTCTACCCTAGATTAAACAGCTTTTACTTCTTTTCTTATGAAAGTCATTTGGTCAAATGTCAGACCTCAGCTGCTTGTAGTTACACAAGTAAGTATTTCTCCTTTTTCCCTCTACTGACTAAAGAGAACAAGAACAACCTGCATGTGATAAATTGTTGCATTAGGTGACCAGAACTCACTCTAACAAATTTAATGGCTGGGGAAGTACCTTATGCCACTGCAGGAACTGTGCTACCACATGGCTGAGTCCATGTCATTGTGGCAAAAGATGATTCTTACTCATCATGTTCAAATGCTTCAAACAGACTCACAGAAGCTGGTTATTAGCCAAGACCTGGTTGCACAGTCCTTTATGAACAAGATGATTAGAAAAAACACCATTTTTCATTAATGGAAACCTACCATATGGTATCCTACCAGGTGACAAGAAATAAACTTTTTGTTTTGATAAAACAGAATATAACTACAACCAGTCTCTAGGGGATTCAGCGACACTTGTTATTATACAAAACTCCCTCTTTGCTCTCTAAGTCTTTACCAAACTTCACTGTTAGAGCAGATGCTCAATATTCCATCTCTAAACAAATCTGAAATAGCTTCACTATTAAGGGAAACTCAAAAAGTTCAGATTAGAACAATGACATTATCGGTTACAGAAAATGAAATTACACATTAATTTCACACCAATCTGTAGTATTAGGAAAAACCCATTGCTGTGAAACAGTGAACACTTTTCTGCATTACTTTGATATCGAAACTATTATAACAACACACCAGGTAAATTAAATCTGTAACTTTTATCATTATGACTTTAATTAAATAACAAGTAAAAGAAGCATAGAATTAAACTGGTAATACAGAAATCCATATCAGTGACTTGATGTGAAAGCTCAGAAAGATTAATTTCTAGATAATTCTTTAAAATAATGGGTAACATACAGAGAAAGTCAATTAATTACAAGCCTTTACTACTTTCAATAGCAAAACTGATGTTTGTAACAAAATACTGCAGGCAGATCTTGTATAGCTCCATAACTTTCTTCCATTGACATGTGCTCTACAGTTTATTTACTGGCCTAAAATCTCCAGAAGACAATTCTTATTCTCTGTCCAAAGAAAGCACGCGGTGACAGCTGTATAACAGAACACTGAGGCCACAACTGGATCCTCATGTATGGCCTGCACCAGTAGCTGCACAAAAAATAAATGAAAATCTGTCTCTCAGATACAGAGAGAAAACAAAATATTTATGGATGGGAGAGGATCAGCGAGGAGAAAAGAAAAAATTGAGTAAAATGTTATGTGACTTGCCCAGCACAAAGCAAATGGAGCTAAAAAATAAACCATCAAATGAGCACAGAGGCAGGGCCTTGCAGAAAAACTAGTGGGTAATGCATAATACTCTTGTTGCCTTTGCAGAATACATCAAATTCTTATGGTATTTATTTTCCTTTATTACTTTATAATACTAAAATAAATGTCAGATCATAGACTTCTACTTAAACAAAGAAACACGCACATAGCCTGCAAAATCCCCAGCATTTCTCTGATCCTGGGTAATTTCAATTTCTAACACAAGCCCAGAAATTAAATACTGTTGTCTATCCTTGGCAATGCAGTTGCTCAAATGAACACATTCCCTCTTCTATGAATCATTCATTTATTTATAAGCTCATTCTAGGAATCTTGAGTACAGTCCAGCAGTCTACATTCATATAAGTATTTCCAATTAAGATTATTTGCAGTGTCTGCAATGCAGTCAAAAACCAATTGAGAGTAGAGGAGATGAGCAAGTGTGAAGCAATTCACTCTGGGCTCAGTGGGTAACTTAGAACAAACAGAATACAATACAAATAGATATAGACAGCTTTTATTAGATATTAATCTTTGTTACTTTCCCCTCTCAATTTCTTTCCAAGCCTTTTTTGCTTGCTGATACTCTCTCCTTTTCCTTTTCATCTACAGTCCTTTCATTTCAAAGGATTTGTTTAATATCAAGTCTGAAAGGTCTTCTTCCTTTATAAGAATACATGAATAATTTTCAAAAATTGCTTTTCAGATCTATGAATAGAGTAAATGGAAACTAAACAGAAGCTAGTCAGACAGCAAGGTGCAACTTCTGGCTGAAGCAGCTCAGAAACACATAGAATCATCAAAAGGTTTGGGTTGGAAGGGACACACAGAGAATCATCAAAAGGTTTGGGTTGGAAGGGACCTTAAAGATCATCCTGTTCTGACCCCCCTTGCCAACTGGCAGAGACACCTTTCACTAGAACAGGTTGCTCAGGGCCCCATCCAACCTGGCCTTGAACACTTCCAGGCATGGGGCATCCACAATTTCTCTGGGTAACTTGTTTCAGTACCTCACAGCAAAGAATTTCTATTACCTTGTATGACACTCAGGTGTCATGTATGACAAATATGACTTGCCATACTGCATAATGTGTCCACAGTAATCTGCTTGTGCTGTGTGAACCAAATACAGAAGATCTTCTGATTTGCAAATCAGGAAAACTTTTATTAACTTCAATAGGATTCATGTTTATCACCTCCAAATGCGAATGTCTCCCACAAGGAACAATTCTTCCCCCAGTGAGATACTAAAACACTGGGAAAAATTAATGTTTCTATAGCCTGATAAGGAATCTCTGGTCTTATTTGGAGCCCAGGTGCAAGATCCATCTGATGCATCACAGAGCAGGAAATTGAGTTGGCAAAGGAAGCTGCATGTGGGAAAATTGCACCTATTAATACAGCTTTCTTCATTACAGAGCCCTGAGAAGAGACACTGACTTCATCGCTCCTATATGGATTTGATGCCCCATTACTGCTCTAAAATGCCTTTAGAGCATTTTTCCACAGGTGAATGTGTAAAACAGACACAGCCCTAATGTCAGCACAGGAAATACAAATGCTGTGTAAGGAGGGGAAGAGAAAGAAGGGTGCAAAGTCAGAGACGGAAAGAACAGAATAGGCTCTTTCATTTGGAGGGGACCTACAAGGACCATCTAGTCCAACTGGCTGACCAACTGAGGGAGCACCAAAAGTTAAAGCTGTTGTTAAGGGCATTGCCCAAATGCCCCTGAAACACTGACAGCCTTGGAGCATTGATCACCTCTCTGGGAAGGCTGTTCCACTGCTGGATCAACTTCTCTGTAGAGGAATGTTTCCTAATGCCCAGGCACAGTTTTGAACCATCCCGATGTGTCCTACCACTGGATCCCAAGGAGAAGAGCTCAGCACCTCCCTCTCCCCTTCCCCCGCTCAGGAAGCTGTTAGAGAGCAATGAGGTCACCCCTCAGGCTCCTCTTCTCCAAACCAGACAAGCCCAGAGCCCTCAGCTGCTCCTCACAGGACATGGCTTCCAGCCCCATCAACATCTTTGTTTCCCTCTGGATACAGTCATGAACCTTCACATCCTCCCCTGGTGGGTCCCAGCCCTGCACTCAGGGCTCCAACACTGAGCACAGCAGGATAATCCTCATTTTTCCTGGCTGGTTGTGCTGTGTCTGATGCACCCCAGGATGGGGTTTGCCCTCTGGGCTGCCAGGGCTCACTGCTGGCTCCTGGAGAGCTGCTGCCAACCTGCACCCCCAGATCCCTGTCTGCAGGGCTGATCTCCCCACTCAGACCTGTGCCAGGCATTACTCCATCCTAGGGGCAGAATCTGACATTTAAACTTGTTAAATTTCATCCTGTTAATCACTGTCCAGTGTTCCAATGTGGTGGAAAAGGGATATCCACCACAGAAGAAGTTAAAGGCTCTTCTCTTTCATCTCACTTTAATGTCTCTGTTTTAAGGCTTCTCTTGCACCTCAGCAACTTTACAGTTCTTTTGTTTCAGTGGAAAAGAATTATTTTCAGAAGTGCATTTATCTGGCTCCCAAAGGGAAAGCCTAATCAGCACATGATTAATTTTATTTGTTCAAAACATTGCAAGTATGATCCCTAATTTATACTAAGAGAATTCATTCTCTGATATCTATTCCTAAGAGTGGCTACAGACAATTAATTTCTTGCAGTGCTCAGATATTTGGAAAGTTAAACAAAGCTCCCCATAATGCACAGTTCTTCCTTCATCTGGGTGACCACAAAATAGAGGCTCTGAGTACTGACCAAGCAAATACTACTTCCTTAAAACAACTGCAGGTTCCCCATGGACTTGCACTGTGAAAATAATTGTAAAATTATACTACATATTCCTACCCTGAAATTTATAGATATTTACTTTTAAAATTATTTGGTTTGGGTTTTTTTTGACAAAAAGGAAACAAAGAAATGTTATATAAAACCAACACAGACTCATTACTTACTGTAGTTACACTTTTTCCCCTTATAGAGCAAGTTTAAAAGGAGAGTCTCAGATTGAGTTATCTTTCTCTGTGTCATGATTTCAGTATTTTAACATGAATTAATGCCTTCAGTAGATAAATGTTATGTGTTAGATGAATGATTTGGAAATAGCATTTAGAAATAATGTAACATTAGAAGAATTATATTTAATTCATTATCTAATACAACAGCATTATTTTGGTCTCTATTCCTCTTCAACAAAATCAGAAACTGAAGATTCCAAAAGATATTATGAAACTGTTTGTAGTTTCTGTTAAAAAATAGGGAAAACACTTTCTAAAATTATGAGCAACAAAGAAAGAAACTTAATTTTACCAAGAATTAAAATATTTTCAACACACTTTAATATTTAATCTGGCTTTCTTCTCTTCTTCTCAATATTCCTCATACCAAGCACTGGAGCTGAAGGAGCTTTACACCCAAAAACATACCTGACTGCATAATCAGTTGTTTTGCTTTGGTTCATCTACCCAGTGTGTAACAGCAAAACTACTCATGTGAGTCAGACAAATCTTAAATTAGACTGTTAAGATTTCTGTTATCCTACTAATAAATTCTTGGCTTACTTATGCAGACAAGGTGTGCTTCCTGTGCCCGTAAACAAGATTCTGAGCATAACAATTCCTAACCTGTTTTACCTGTACTCTCCTTTTACCTCAGATTTTTCTAGTGGGGGAATAATTTGCTGCTATTTACTCTTCAGTCTCCTTCCTTATGTTTGCTCAACCTTACCTCGAGTTCAACCTTGCAGAATTGTCACAGAAATTTATCAGCAGAATGACAGAAATTTATCATTCATTTCAACAGACAGTGATACTTTACTCACAGAAAGAGACAAACAAGTGTAAATGATAAATGTATTCAACAACAAATAGCACAGGCAAGGTCAAACAGAACTTTGGTTCACGCACCCTTAAAAACCAAGAACAAAGGACACTGAATGAAGGGTAAAAGGTGACCATTTCAGAATTACTAAAAAGGAATAACGATTTATCATGAAACACCCAATAAACTGAGGAACACATATTGCACAAAAGTTCATCTTCACACCAAGTTTGCTTCAGCAAAAAAATATAACAAATCTTATATGGTGGAGATGTACCTTGTTGGATAAGGGCTTCAGCTGCAGGCTCCCCAGACCCTGCATTGACATACTCTTCATTAGGATGCTTCCTGTTGTAATGCCTCTTCAGGGAGCCAGAGATATTGCAGGAATAGTGGCAGTGTGCACAGCGGAAGGGCTGCGAGCAAAAAGGAAAATGTTGGACTGTATTTCCTCATCTCATCAGGATACAGGTCTAAGCTGCAATGTTTTGTTCCCAAGAAACCATGTCCATTTCTGGCTTAGGCATCCTTCAAGGAGACCCTCCGAAATTCAACATAAATGGAAGGTGTAACTAAACGTTACCTAAATTTGGTACTTTTTATTAAGTGCAAGCCAACAAGTATTCTCAATATTATAAGATTATTACCCAGTTTTTGTAATTCAGTAAATTATGTGTTTTCATAATTGATGACAACAGGTCTGACCATGTGGAGACTCTCTACTGTGAAATTACTCAGCTGCTGTGAGCTTTGGTCTGAAAAAGGGGAGCAAGACAATTAAAATAAAAAACTATAACATGATTGTACAGCCAATCTAATTTAACAGGTTTCCCTTTCTTTCCCTTTTTTCTTTCCTTTCCCCTTTCCCTTTTCTTTCACCTTTCCCTGGCATTTACAATTCTATGACCATTTGGTGAGCTAATTCTGGCAACTAAATTAATTATTTTTTTAAGAACACATGTCTCTCTTCAACTGACAGGGAGACAAATTCCTAAAGAAAAAAAATGAGGAAAACCAACATTTGAGCCTAAAGTTAACCTTTGAGAATAACTTTCTGACTGAGATATATCACAGTTATAGGAAGCTTGACACAACCATTAGGTCCTGGAAAAGCATGCAGACATTGACCAAAGTCCTCAGGGAAAAGTCAAGTACCTGAGAATGGGATGCAAAATGTCTCATGCACAGCAGCCCCACTTAAAGCTGCTCAGCAGAAAATGGTGCAGAAATGTTCATCTAGGAGCTGAATTTAAAGCAGAGAAACGTCTGCAGTCAGGGTACATTGATTAGAACACTCTCCTAAGCTCATTGCTCATGATCTTCCTTCAGGCTCCAAACAGCAAAAGTAAGGAAGAAAAGTGATGTTCAGACTCCCTTAACCTCACACTTCAGAGGGTACTGTAACATTCAGCTACTCAATATTTCAGAGATGGGTACTCTCTTTCTATTGCTGAAACTGTCATTTTTAAAGAAAGTAATCCAGACAGACTGCTGTGTTCTTGTAGCACTCTCTTGTGCAAGTCATGCATGTTACCTGCTACTGAATAGCAGGACTGCAAATTCATGGAGCTGGGAAATGGGATGGATTAAAGGATAATTAGGTCATATAAGTAGTGACATTTCTCTGAGTCTCATAAGCATGCAAATAACTGTCCTAGAAGGAGGAAAACATTTTTTGAACTCCTTTACCCAAATACTCCTGATTGATCTAATCCAGTGGTCAGTTCTCTTGACAGTGTCCTGAATTGCCACACTTATGTGCAGGAAGATCCTGAGGTCAGAACCAGCTACATTTCAAGACCTGCACTGTGAGTACATTCATCACTTTAGCCATCAAAAAAGTAAAATTATGTATTTTAATTTACAAAAAATCCTTTAAAAATGTAAGTCTGGAGCAAAACCACATACTTAAGAAAGAAAAATTATTTGTTCAAAATGTATCATCCCTTTAGATGACTTGTTTTGTCTTCCAGAACTTAAATCATCATTGAAAAGACTGCTTGCCTTTCTGCTTTATGGCACTTGTTAAGAATGCCTGCAGTGTACTCTTTATGGAAAATACAATGATCTGTTAGATAATGAAAGATGTTACATACAAAAATAGTATGATGTTTTCAGTAAGAAATATGCTCATTGTCAAGATAAAGCCTCACATTAAAATGAACACTTTCATAAATACAAAATACTCTTTTTTCTGGAAAAGAAGCTAGTATAATTCCTATTTACTGAATATAACATTTGACAATACTTTACATTAAGACCTATCACGCTGAGAACCAATGTGAAATTTTGAAATAAAACCATACTACCATTTATTAAAATAAACTGTATCTCTAAACTCGGTATTTCATAGAAACATTAACAATTTTCAAAACTCTTTCCAATGCATGGTCCAGATAAATGGGGTGTTTTAAAATTAATTTTCTTCAATTTTCTTCAAGTATATGAACTCATCTACAGTACAACAGACTGGCAAACTTCAGGGAAAATTAAAGTGGGCAATGAACAGTGATATAGGGCATTTGCTTTCATACCTCCCTAGGACATTTTAAGGTACATATTAGATCCACTCTCTCAAGGACTGACAATCAAACCCAGTAATGCTTGTTTCATATTGCAACACACAGACATTTTTGTCAAGTAAAACTACTAATTACAAATTGGTCTTAAACAAAATAACCCTATCTCAAAAGTCTGAATATAAAGTCAAAATTTCCAAAATATTAAAATGTTTATATACCATAAATTGTCACCAGACAGGAAAATGTGCCAGTGTTAATACCATTATCTAAAGTTCTGTGTATTTCCTAGTAACTTTAAGCACAATTTGTATGTTTTCTTACCTTGAAAGAGACGTGTTGTTCCATATGACGTAGGAGCTGTGGTTTCTGGGCAGCTGTATAGTCACACACTGTGCATTTAAACTGCTTTCCTGAAATGGGAATAGGAAATGGAATAACCTTTTCTATTTAAGTTTAGAAAACTACTGATTCTATTTCCCCATAAAGATAAATTCCAAAATGCTAAGAATGAACAATACAAGAAGTCTGCCACTTGCTCTGCAAAATTTTGGTTAAATACAGCTAAGAGCAGGGTAAGGGAGGAAAAAAGGCTCGAGTGTAATCTTTAAATTACAAGCATTAAATACACCGCATTCTCCCGGGATAGTCACTTGGGAAAGAAGAAAAAGAATTTTTATAGTGCACCCTAAATGAAAGGAGGAAATCCATTGTTTACAACTGCAGGCACATCTACTTTGCTATTTGTAAAGCACACCTGGAAATCCTTAAAACACCTATGTTTGATCATGTTCACATGGTTTTATTTATTTCTGTCCCAAGCACTGAATTGCTATGATTCAAATACATTTTCCCTTCAAAGCAGTCTCTCTCATTAATTTATTTTTTCCCTTATGATTTAAATGAACACAATTGCCTTCCTTTTATTCTCTGGGTTTCATACTCCCTTTCTCCTTATTTTGCCTCTTAAGATTCTATCAGGGCTGCTACCTCCAGCCAAATTACAAGGTGCATTAAATACAGAAGGACTTCATTCCTGAATTAAATAGGCACGGCTGGCAAATTGTATTTGACTGATGTGCAATAAGGATATGCTAAAAACTACTCCAAAAGCAAAAGAAGCAAAAGGTAAAGTAGAAATAAAACAGAAACTATTCTGTATCATCACAAAGAAATGGGGTTTCTTTAGATTCCAGATCCTGATGAAAAAAGTTACAACCATTTTATATTAAGTGTGAAAGTTTCTGTAAAACACAGCTAAGAAGAACCTTCTGGTATCTGAATAAAATAATGAAAACCAGGCTTTCTGGTTTGCTTCTAATCACAAACAGTAATGACCCTGGACTACAGAATTGCTTTCTATCATGTCACTCTTGAAAAGTCTGTCTTCTGGAAAAGAATAAATCAGACACAAAACTACTTTATATTCCACTGCTTAAACTGACCTTGCAGGGCTGTGATATTTGAACAAAAATTGCCTGGATTCATAAGTCAGGAAGACAAGACTCATGAACAGTGAAACATCTTTCAGATTCACTTATTTGTGAAATAACTGAAGAACACTAGCTGTGTGCTGGTAAGAACTTTAGCACTGCTGTCACTACAGGAAGGGACACTGGGCAAAGAGAAACTGTTGCTCAAGAGGCTGAAAGCCCCCTCCCTGACAAACCACATTCCTGGTAACAAATATCCTCTTCTTTTTTCACAAGTGTTTGAAATGCATGAGAAGTTTGTTGGGGTGGACTTAGTGAGGAAAATTACTCAAAACTCCAGACAGTGAGATCCTCCTTCCACTGGAGCCAATGGCAAAACTCAACCTTCCAAAGGTATGGGGAATTTCCTGGAAGAGTTTTGGAATTGTGAAAAGCAAGGCAAAAGAGCCTAAGTCTTGGATTTATTTGTACCAGTCAAAAATGGAGGTTCATCAAAAAAGAACATAGAATCATAGAATGGTTTGGGATGGAAGGGACTTTAAAGGTCATATTGTTCCAACCCCACTGTGATGGGCTAGGACACCTTCCACTAGAAGTCACCACAGTTACTCCAGGAGATGATGAGTTTGAAGCCAGATAAAGAAGGCTCCTGGTAATAACAATGCCTCTAGAGTCAAGTTTTCAGCCTGATCTAGCAGTAATTTATAAGAGAACATAGCTCCTCACCTGGATATAAATGTTTAAAGCTAATTTCACACTTTTAAACCCAGATGGGGCTAGATCCTGCTCAACTATAGTGCTATTTTAAACAATGCCAAATTTCAAAGCAGCCTCAGATGAATTGCAGTAATGACTTACACACACACAGATTTTGTTCAAGAAATGTAACTAAATAACAGGTGAAAAATTCAACTTTCATTGCTGAATTTCACTATTTGATCATTACAGGTGGTGAAAACACAACAGAAAGGTTTTGAAATTAAACCCCACGTAGTGATTTTTTTTACAGGGACACAGAAAAAGACCTTTTTATTTTTCTTCATAGACTGATCATGCTTGAAATTTCCTTTTCATTCAAATACAACAACCTGCCTCCTTCTCCCAGCCAGGAATCAACTGAGAATTGCATTTGGTAAGCAAAATCTTGATTCTTGCATATAAAGTTTAGATGCACGTGCCACACCTACTTGTTACTGACCAAGTTATTACAAAATACTGGAAAGTACTTTTTGAATAACAAGTGATTTACTAACTCATAGTATTTCTGCAGTAACTTTAGTAATAAAACAATAACTTCCTGTAACATGTAGCATATTGATGTAAAAGGGATTGTCTCTTTGACTTGAACACACAGATGTAAGCATTACTTAATATCTCTGACACAGAAACTTCAAATATATTCTAAAAATGTAACAGAGCATTGTCTGCTTTCTGTGAAGATGCAATTTGAAAAAAATAAAAAAAAAAGAATGTAAATGAAATAGTCAATAAAAAGTGGAATGAGGTTTCACACAGTTACATGAGTAACAAAGATCAAGTTACCAAGTCATAATGAAGGTCTATACAACTTATCCTGCTAAATAATTTACTTCAATTTGATAATCACAGAATAATAAAGTATTGTTGTGCTCTAACTTTTGGTATAAAATGGGATACTTTTCTGGATGTGCATCTTGTTTTTTTCAGTTATCATCATAGAAATATTACAATTCCAGGGCAAATGAGATGCTGCATGTGAGACTGTAGAGAGTCAGTGCCCAGGTCTGCCACTGGCTGATCAGACACCAGGACAGGGCCTTGTGTCTATTGGGCTGCTGGATTTGGCAACAGGATCCTAACAATATTCTCACAGAACAAAACAGTAAGAGACTTAAATACATAGCTATTGGCAATTTCAAATATCTAAGGAGATCAACAATTTTCTGAAAGAACAAGGAATGCATATAAAGCCAACATAAAATTTCAGAAAAATCTAGTGTTTCAGAGACGGCTGTCTGTCTTTCACAGAAATTAGGTTTGTAAAATTTTGAATTATTTCCCAAACAGTGTCTCCTGGGAATAAACAAAATCCGTAAATCACACTTAAAAGAGTTCAACTGAAAAACATTTGTTAATAAGGCCTGTAGTACAGCCAATATTTATTGTCCTAAAATAGATTCAATAAACATGCACTTACCATCAGCAGTATGAAGGAGTTTATGGCTCTTCAAAGTGCCTTTTGATTTGAACTTTTTCCCACACATATCACAAAGGTGCGTCTTCTCCGTGCTGTGACGATTCATGTGGGCTTTCAAGTTGCTCTTGCTGCGAGTGGCGTACTCACACAGGGAACATTTGAAGGGTTTGACACCTAAACATGAAAAAATATACCATGAAACAACCAGGCTGTGCCTTTCCATGAGAGGGTGGACATTTGCTAGAAAGAAATTTCAGATCAGGTGAGCAACATGGACAAAACTGGATCAAAACTGGGATCTCTACAAATAACAAATTTCATCGATAGCTTCTGTGTAAATGACGCCAAAGTCATGACAGCATCACTTAACTTGCTAAGAGATAGTAGGAGTTCTTTTACAATTGAATATTGCCCTACTGAAGCCAGGTACTGAGTTTAGCCAGGCAAATACTGATATTTGGGCCTTGCTATGCCTATCCTTCATTTAGAAGGAAAATCCAGACCCTCTACAGGGATATCTAGCTGTGTACATATCTCCCTCTAAAAGTCTTCAGATAACTGTCATTCTCTGTTTACTACAACCAACAATGAAGAAACCTGTTGTAAAGAGGATTGCTTCATTAAATAGCTAACATGAAAGCAGAAGTTAAATGTGCAAGCTGTGTTTTATTGTTAATTAGTGTCAGATTTGCTAATGGCTCAGGCAGTGGTATTGCCCTGGCCCTCCATAAGATTCAAGCAGTTAAAACTTTACTTCCCTCAAACTGTCCAAAGCACATAGAGAGATACCCAGTGTGTCATCTAACAGAAGGTCTATAAGAACAAAGTAAATCCTTCAAAGAAAAGCTGAATAAATCTGAAGTGGCAGAGTAGTTCAACAGTTCCATGAGGGTCTGCACATTTTAAATTGATACCTGTGACCTTAAAACTAGATTTACAGGCATGAGGAATTACAGTCTGCTTTAAGCAGACCTGATTGCTCACTTTGATTTGGGAATAAATTTCTATTCACCTCTTTCTCGTGCTAGTTAGATGACATGGGTTCCCAGTTCCAGTCAGAATAAAAGAACTCTGTCTATGGATACACAAAGAATTGCTCTAACCTACATTCTGCCTTACCTAAACTCCTTAATGGAGGAAAGGCCACTGGAGAGGAACCCTGCTACGCTACCCAGGCAGGAAAGCTCACAGTTAGAGCATTCAAACAAATATGCTGAACTACCTATACGGAACACTATGGAAACAAGACAGCAGCCTGAGAGCACCAAATCCCATTATTCCCTTTATGCAGAGAGATGGCTAAAGAACCCAAAAGCATGGGAAATCTGTTCCATAGATCATTAACGTGACCAAAGACCACATAAGTGGTCTTCAACCTTTTATTAAAATATACAGACTGGATAGACACAAGATTTTACTGTCTAAAGATTTTAAATTCTAGGCATTTTTAACCCTTGTGTTGCCACATTACTGGAATTTCTCCCTAAAAAAGTCATAAATATGATGAGCATTATCTTAGGGGATTTTGATCACTGTCTATGTCTGTGGCAGCTAGCTGCCATGCTCTGCATGATTTAATTAAAATACTCACAGAATTCGTATGTATACATCAAAGCAACTGGACTTCAATTGGTTTACTAACAGATTTCCAGACCAATGATTTTTGGACAAATGTGAAAGGAGCAGCAGCTACTCATAAGATGGTACAGAAAACTACTTGTTTTAAAATACTGAGCATGTACTTAATTCACTCCTCCTTACTCACATAGAACACTTTATAGATGTTTATTAATGAGTTTTGGAAAAAAATTGCATCAGATTTTAATTAATTTTTATAAAACATTTAAACTGTCTATTCATGTTCTGAGTGTGCAGTTCCATATGTGATCCAGAATCCATTAAACTAATTAATTAATCTCCAATGTAGCTTAAAGTTTTTCATTTGGGTATAGAAGTAAACTTGAATCTGTTTTTTTATGTCAGCAAAGCTTCAGTGGAACATGAGACTCATTATATGCCCAAAAGTGTAAAACCAGAGTTTTACCTTCATGAGCCCAAATATGACGTTGAAGGTCTGATCCATTCTTCATAAAATAAAAATCACAGTGGGGACATTTCACAGCTCGTTTTCCAATAAGTCCTTTCAGCTGAACTCTTCTGCCAAGAATCTCAGAAATAGTCGTCATTGAAACCTCTGAGAGAAATGCAAAAGATAGTAAGAAACAGAAGGACATGAGGGAATTTCTTCTGTAAATAATATTGGAGAGCTAGATCCTGATTCAGTCCAACTTTTTAGAAGTTCTATTTCCCCTACTCCCACTCAAAACTGACTTGAAAAAAGACATAAGGACCTTTTTTTCCTTTAAGCCTTCTAGGATGCTCTGTCCTTTCTCTCCTGATCTGTGAACTCACTGTCCTCACTGCCTGTTTAAAAAAAAAAAAATTAAATATAAAAAAAATTTGGTTGTGCCACTGGCACAGATCATTTTCTGACTATGAACCTTTCCCATGAGCTAAACTGGCACTTTTTTCTTCAATATTTTCAAAAGCTTTATTCAAGATTTCACCCCAGATTTCCAAATGTCAAGAATCTGAAGACAATTCACTTCAGCCATGGCTACAATGGTCAGAATGCTGGTAATCAGGCACTTTAAAGTCAAAACCAGACTCATGGAATAAATGTGATTGGAAAGGACCTCTGAGGTCACCTACTCCAAGCAGGGTCAATTTACAGCTCCATTTTCGAAGTAACATCAAATTGCTTGGGGTCGTATCCAGTCCTGCTCTGAACATATCCAAGGACGAAGATTCTACAGCCTCTCTTGGCCCATTCCAGTGTTTAACCACCTTCACAGTCAAAACCATTTTCCAAGTTCTAATCAGAATCTCCTTGTTTCAACTCACATCCCTTCACTGTACAGCTCCAAGATAAATCTGCCTGTCTTCTTTTTAATTAGATTGCTGAAGACAGCAATTAAGATTCCTCTCCTGGCCTTTTCTTATTCAAGCTAGACACACTCAGTTCTGTGTATTTCCTTCACATGAGATAATGTTTTGGTTGTCACAGTGAAAAAGTTCAAAATAATGAAGTTTAAATTAAAGTGGCCCAGACGCATAATGAAAACATTGCCAGATGCTTTTAAAAATAAATCAAATTGCTCAATGCACGTCAGATGAATGAAATGCTATCGCTTGACTTAATGAAAGTACAACACTCATGCAATTTAAACCTTAAGACATAAAGGCTAGTTTCATGCCCCAAATCTTATAAATTTGAAAGTTCCTGTCTAAACTTAGATTTTTACCAAAATCACCTTGTTTCCTGATGATCGGTCCCAGAATGGAATCACAAAAATCCTGCCTGAACTCATATGCACAGGCAGAACAACAAAGGGAACTATAAAAGCCCATGAACTGAGCAGAGATAAGTTCTAAAGTACCCAAAAAAGAAAAATACAGCCATAAGTCTGAACCCTCCTCTGCCTTTCATGGCTTAGATCCTTCATTCATGACTGCAGGCTAGGATGTCTGCTCAGTGGGGAGCTACGGAAGCTGATGCCTCTCATGTCTCAGAACTATTAAGAAGTATCATATTAAATCAGACAGTGGATGAAAGGTAGATAATTCTAGAGAGCTGGGACCAAAACCCAGGACTCCTCCTTCACTGCTGAGTACTAAAATCATTGGGCAATAAAGCCAAGCTCTCTTATCTTTTTGGTTTGAAATACTGCTCTGCCAAAGTCTACGGAGATTTTTGTCTCACTGTCTTCATGGGACCAAAATTCAACTCCTCTGCAAATACAGAAGAGGAAGGAGTACTTTTTGATTTCATACTTTCTACCTGATGAAACAGAAGAGACAAGGGAGGGGGAAAATGCTGAACAATACAAAGGAAGGAAGGAAGGGGGGGGTTCTAGAAATAATATTTTAATGATAAACATGAAAGTGTTTCAGTTTAAATTAATTTTTGATATGTCATTTTAAAATTCAATTCCTGTTAACAGTACCCCTTTTTCCTTTCATCTTTTTTCATTTTCATTTACATTTTTGAAAATAACTGCACTCATGCCACTGCAGTATTTAATAGCTTATACCATCAGACCCCTCACATTTATTTGGCTTGTAATTAGGTATGGTGTACAAATAAAGGCTTTCCTTCTGATTACAAGGAGAAAATTCACAGAAATAAAAAAATATTTGTGCATTAATTCTCCTCCATATATTAAAACAGGGTTGTTGCATAACTATTGCATAGGCATATCTTAGATGTATTTCTTTAGTACCACAGAGATATATCTAATAAATCTGCTATTCTGCCTTTAAGCTCTATTCGCCTGTGATACATGAATGAAAAACGAAAACACAAAATAATAGCACAGATTTTCTTTTTACATCTATTATAAGAGTTTAAAAGATCCACTTGGATCAAAAAAAAATGACACTATACTTTTTTTAGAGGGATTCAGATACCAAATGAATTGTTCAGAAGTATTTAAATCCATGAGTTTAGTACTCCAGCGCTCCAGAGTTCACTGGTATTTCTGGACCTCAGACACAGCATACACTGATAATTCAGCAGTCAGTGGACCACTTCAGGCTAATGGCAACATGTAAGGGCACAGAACACAATGTCCTGCCAGTCCACAGATCCTGTTATTTAGGGAGGTCTCCTGTGCTCCCTGGCTGAGGCAGCATGAAGGCTTTAAGGGCACAGTTCTTGAGATGCAATTTCTATGCTTACTGGTGTTATACCTCCTGACTACAGTATAGCTCAGAAGCCTTTTCTCATCTCAATTTCCTGCATCAGACATGTCCTCTGACGTACGACAAGCCCTCCAACCACACTGCTCTGGAGTGGTCTGCAAATAAAGAGGTTTAGTAACTAAAGAGCTGAAGTGGGAGTTAAGTATGAAATTAAAGCGAAGGAAATTGTTTAAAACACGGGTCTAGCACTATCTAGTGGCAGTAAGAAGATAAACTACTGCTTTACCTATTATGCTGTACTTCTGACAAGAAAGACAAGAAAAGTTACATCATTTTAATAGGATTTTTTTTCCTCAGACTCAGTCTGAGCATGGCCAGTGTTTTCTTTCTTTGTATCCAATTATGTCAGGTGATAAGGAACACTGTAGGTGAGTTAATGAAAGTGTCACCTCTCCCTCCTCTGCAGCACCAGTGGGGCTTTCTATCCAACATGACACAGATCCTGAGGAGGAGGAAATGAGGGACACATCAGTGTGGCTCTGCCGAGTTCACATCAGCCAGGTTTAAATCAGCCCCCACATCAGCATTTTGGCATTGAATTCCCGAGATCTGAGAAGAGATTGTTTACTCAGGCACAGCACACTGACTCACCAAATTCATGTTATCTTGTACTTGCACTGATAAATCAGGGCACCAGAATGCAAGGTATAAACAGAGTTTGGAGCAGTCTGCTGGATCCAGCCAGGCTTGCCAGCTCCAGATTAGTACTGGCCACACCACATCCCAGCTGGGTCTAGCAGGAGCCCTGCTGCAGACTCCAGCTGGCCCTGGGGGTACAGCCCAGCCCTCGGGACCTGGGCACACACAGGGCCAGCTCTGCATTCACATCAGTCACCTACAGACAAATAATGAGCACTAAATGCATTCCTGCCAGGTCATGTAAGGCCAGTGGGAATTTTACATCTCCTGCGTTATCTATATGCCTGATCTCAAACTTCCTAATGCTTAATTTGAATTCACCATTTGCCAGATGAAGACAGATTTCTTAGCACAATTACCTGACATACTCCACAATACACGTGCTCAAACAGTAACATTTTTCACTCTAAATTCTAACACCTGCAAAACCAACACAATTCTTACTTTAAACCAGTTGAATTAGAAATACTCTTCTCTTTCTTAGGAATATAATCACATTACACTGCTCATTCTAAATTCTTATCCATTTACTGCAACAGACTGAGAATTTTTCCTTGATCCTTCTCTTACCAGGGTGATTTGTCTTGATGTGAGATTTTATAAGTCGATCTTCAGAAAATGACTTCTCACACACAGGACAGGAATAACTCTTTTTATCCTTAAGTGAGAAAGAAAGAGATTGCATTATCAGTCTACTGGTATAATCACTATAGTCATTATTCAGTAATACATGCTTCTCAACAAAGTTATAATACAAGGTTCAGTTTTTAAGGAAAAAATGCAGGTATTTATAGTGAAATAAGTGAAGGAGAAATATTAAAAGACTCTAAGCACACCATTAATCCTCATGAATACAGGGCTCCAAGTTACAGCAGATGAGAATATGCACAACACATGTAAGCATTATCTTCTGACTGACTCTCTAGAAAATCAGGAGTTGAAAGATCAAGTCACATAATAGAAAAAAATATATTTGACATAAGCAGTAATATTTAGAATTTTTTTCTTTTTTTTTTCTCAAGTCCACCCTTCTGAAACCTAAGGATCACATCTTACCCTTCTGAAGACAGCCACCACCATATGGATTTATAAAATGGCCTGAAATTGAGCAGCACAGTTAACAATGACGGATGCTATTACTTATTCAGTGTCTACATTTCTAACTACTTTACAAATAGTCAGCATTTTAGGTATTACTGATAAAGCCTAATTCTACTATTTTTATTCAAAGACTTACAGACTACTGTGGAATTTCTCAGTGTTACTCATGTTGTAACAGATTTAACACTATCAATCAAGTTAAACTGAAGAGTTTTGATACAATTTCTTCCTATATGCAATTTTAGTCTAATTGTAGTTTTCAAGTTTTTAAAAAAGGCATCTGACTCCACACAAAAATGTAGGACTTTTCTCCATTAATTGGTACATTATCCAATTTAAATTAAACCTTGCCACTTATCATATAAATGGGAGAGGTTGATCTTTCCAGAAGCACCTGCTGACACTGGATGCTCAATCAAATGAGTGGGTCATAGTCACCTCTGCACTGAGTGGATTAATTTATGAGTGGATTATCAAAACCACAGATGGAGGAAGTGTCAGCCCTGACAGCTGGGCAGGTGCCCAGGTAACACATTACCTGGTTGGAGAGGCTGTAGCTACCCAACTACAGAGAACTCTGAAAAGCTGAGCTGAAGCTACAGAACAAACACTTCACTACTTATTTTAGGAGGACAGAAATATTTCTTGAAGAGTGTGGAAGGAAGACTACTGATCAAAAAGAGACAGAACCCTGTGTTATGAACAAGAAATTTGGAGATAACAGGAGGCTAAGGGTCCTGGACTCTACCATTTCTGACCTTTGACCAAAGAGCACCTCTGAATAGCGAGGAGGACTGTACAAGGATGTCATTATTGTTGAGATGCTGCAGTTGCACAGCTGTAAACCGACATCTCTCTTGAAAGGAAAGCAAAAATTGATGGGTTTTCATGGCAGAAAGGTTTTGGAATACGATGCAGCATCTGCAGTCAGTATCACATACCTCTGAGAAACAAATCCCTACATTGAAGTACCTACAAGTTAAAACCAGCAGTAGCCCTAGAACTCTTGGGCTGAAATAGCAATAAATACTCCCATGACTGTAGGATATGGAGCTCTCACTGCCATTAATATGGCAGTGGCACAAGGAGAATTCTGCCTGAGCTGACAGTCACTTGCTCCTATGAGAAAACCTCCATCAGGGACTGGGGATGGCAGCTACTAAAGGATTACCACCCTGAGGACAGAACCTTGCTTTGATGCAGTTGGGGCTGTCAACATTTTAAGCCCTAAGAATCTCAAGTGAAAAAAAGGAACAACACAGAATACTAGCTGAGTTTCGGAAGAGATTCAAGGAGCCTACAAAGCTGACAAAATCTTGAAAAAGAGCTGTTAATTTGTGGAATTAGGGTCTCTTAAATGACATAACCTAAATCTGCTACTGATGATTTTGGACTTCTACCTAAACACATTACTCCAATAAAGATTGGTAGATTAATCATAACAAAACTCCATAGCAATGTTTGCACCTTTTCAAAGATGTAGTTGCATGATCACATTCATAATTTGGCACACAGAGAAAAAACAGCACAGTATCATTTAGGGGCTCTTGAGCTGAAATTTGTTGACAGATCTGTCTGTTCCTCAAACTTGCTTTGTATCTGATTTCAAAATATATAATAAATATAGGAAAAAAATTGTATACTTTTAATGTACAGTTGGATGTTGCTGGTCTCTAATACTCACTGAATTAAGTATTTCTCAGTGTGACAAGAACACTGAGACAAAATGTTAAATAAGAAAAAAAATTTCAACACTCCACTACACACACGCTACTTTAACTGAAGTGCAGTTAACTGTGGCAGCTTTACATTCTTGATAATATTCTTGAGGAAGGCAAGGCTACGAGTCTTAGAGGAAAAATCAAAATAATCAGTAAATGCATCAAGAGCTACAGAGCAACAGGAATGGATGGGTGCTGAGAACACATCTTTTCACAAAACAATGGTAAAAAAAATTTTCAATAATGAAATAATCCCAACAGCTTTTTTTCAAGCAGTTAGAAAGCTATCTATCCCATGTTCTGCAGAAATCATCTTCAAAAGGGTTATCTTTTCTAGTGCAACAAACAGTGTGCCTATGAGCACCAAGTCCCTTCAAAGTGCCTCTGTCAAGCTCCAGTTTCTCACAGAGAGCAACCAGCTGAAGCCAAACCTTTCCTTGCTGGGTATCCAGGCCAATGCCACAGAGTATTGGAGCTCATGCTGTTAGCTTGGAATGTTTAAGTGTTCTTCTGTCGCTGCCCTGAGAGCTTGTGCGAGTCCTTCAGTGTAAACCCATTACTCTCAAAAGAGCTTTTAAAAACCCTCTGCTGCAAATGAAGTATTTTAGAGCACCCAGACCACAACACAGAGCCCCAGAGAAGGTCCCCTGCACCACAGCTCCAGCTCTTCAGGGGCCCTGGGCTCAGGTGACAACAGAAGCCCTTTGAAGGCTGAGGTTGCAGTAATACCTTAATCACATTCTCAGCACGTATGTTTTCCTCTGGTAATAATGGAAGTTATTTATCCTATGCTTTATTGGAGTGCCTGCCTTTTAAATGCCTTTGAAGGTTCTTCTGAAGGACATGAACAGAAGCAAAGCATGGAGAGAGCTGGATCTACCTTTGTTAGAGGCCAGCTGCATATTCCAGTCAGCCATTTAAATTTCTACCTCAATCACTTCCTGATATTTGCTCAACACCCCCTATTATCCAATTTGAGAAAATACAAGAAACTTAAATTAATTCCTAAATATAGGTAGGTTTTTGACTGAAAGTGTTGTTTACATTCCATAAAATACGAATTTAATTAGGTACATAAGTATTCTTAAACCTAGTGAAAATAAATTAGTCTAATGCTATCACAAATTTTCTTGTTTATGCTGTTTTAAGGCCACTTACATAATAATCACAATGCATTTATCTTTATATAAATGAATTAAATTTGTGCTAAGAAAGCATCAGCTATATTGCATTACCCATTTACAGTGTTCTGAAGAGAATTTTATTTCTCTGAGGCATGTGTTTCAAGATAATTCAAGGTGTAGGTGCACACGTATACAGTCACAAAAAGAAAAATTAAAACCCTCTACTAAATATTGGCACTCACAGAGCATTTCCAGGCAAAGTTCCCACAACTCAACACATTTGGTTGCATAATTTTGTAGAGGAATAGAGGGCCAAAGTCTACTCCCACATCTACTCAGATCAACAGAAATTTAATTTCTAACACCTATGGGATCACAATTAGACCCCTGAGTTACACTTCTGAGGGGTGAAGACCTCCAGAAATCTTCACCACAGTTGTCATCATGTTCAAATTAAAATTTTCCCAAAAGATTTCTGAATTGATGTCCTATTAAAACACAACTCAGCTAAAAGGATGTGATGTACCTAGGAGACAGCTGTGCACACATGTGAAGGAGGCTACAGAAAAATGTGCAAATGTTTAGACAAACTTTTCTGGAGTCTAGCAAGCAGCAGAACTCTCAGCTCACAAAATGACAAGCACCTGCATACACTACTTAAGCATTTTTTCATGAAATAACCACTAGTAAAAACAAATGCCAAGCTGATATTCATTATGGAAGTGAGGACTAAGAGCAAAAGCTGTTTTCCAACTGAGTCACCGCTCATTAGATCAGAGATGTTTTTGTTAATTGCTTCCCTCTGCAGTACCTTGCATTCTTGACTGCACAGCAGCACTGCTCTGGTGGCAAAGGTAACACAGCCAGACCAGTGACCGTGTGAAAATTTATTCTCCTCAGGAAGGGCAAATAAGCAATCAGAGCTCGAGCATCTCACACCCTACCGACAGCTACACTATTACATGAAAGGTCAACAGCATAATGGAATTTCTAAGCATCCTTCCAAAGACAAGAATAATTTACATCCCAAAATGTGCATGAAAGCAGATGTAGGCACCTAATAAAGAGTGGTGGTTCTGAGTCTGAACTACAGTTTTATAGAGCTGCTAATGTTGCAGTATCAATTACATACATAGACTTAAAATACTTCCAGAGACAAACCTCTCTGTGATGTTCATCTGCTCAGCATAGTGAGTATGGCAAAAGTTGGGGCTGTAAACAAACTCTGGTACCTACATCAGCATTATTTATTTCCACACCCTGGCCTTAATGCTACCATGAGCTCATTCATAACGTAAATTGTTCTAAAGCAATTTGAAACTGCCCAGCCCTTTCCTACGTCCCATGACATTGAAGTGATTGGTCATATCACGGTTTGAACTTTTGAAGAGCTCAGTAAATGCCAATAAATGTCAAAACCCCCTATGAAAGCTCTAGGAGCAAAAGATGAGTACTGAAAATCAGAGGATATATACAAAGTTTTGATCTTGAATCAAGCCAAACCTCAATTCCCAGGCTTCAAAAGTAAAAATCTTCCCTGTAACAACAGTGTGTAGCAAATACAGAAGGCAAGAGGCAGCACACAGACACTGCCCATCATTATCTGCCAGGGAATAACCAATCCCAAATTCAGTGCAAGACCTGGGTGCTGCATAGAGAGTAAGATGGGTGGCTGTTGATATCCAAAGTGCAGAGGACATTCCTCTGCCTGTTTTAAGCCATGTGACCCCCCTGGACAGGGTGTATTTTGATCTCTATCCATGGTGGAAGCTGCCAACTCTTTGGGAAACTTTTGAATCTAAAATGGTTTGAACTGAATGTTAGAGCAGTTTGTAGTGATGTCCCAGAGTGAAAAATCTAGAGATTTTAGGATTGTTTATGTAGTGAATAGACAGTAGCTAAAAAAGCCAAGATGGAGGACAGTTGTTGTTTTCCAGGCTTTTTTCTCCTTCTTCTACACCTCCATAATTCTGCAGCAAAGTGATTTAGACTGATTGGACAGAAATATCCGCATTTCCTCCGGATATTCAAGCTGAGGTTATAGAGTATTGGTAGAGAAAAGAAAATATGTTTTGTTTCAAACTTCTATTGGAGGATTTACCTTTAAAAGGGGCAACAATTTGAGATAAGCGCTCTTTTCTCCTCTCTTTTCCGCGCCTTTCTTGAACTGCTAACAGGGTGCCACGCTTGGCACTCTGTCTCTCTGATAATGCTAATTAAAACAACGATCTGAAGCAAGAAATTCGGAGACTCCGCTCGTCTTTTCACTTTCTGGCCAGGACTTTTGGCCTCCCCCAGGTTGGAGGAGGCCCTCTCTCATATCGCCATCAGCGATAGGTGGCTATACAGTGAGTGACAAGGATGAAGGGAAAGCTGCTTTTCAATACCCACCATTTATCTTCTTTACCATCTTTATTATCATCTTTATCTTCACCAAATAATGCAGCCAGCAAGGAGGTGATGAAGGATATGCATCCATACAAGGAAATGAACTGAGATTTCAATATCTTCTGTCTCCAGGGAAGTTTTGATTTTAATATTTATTAAGAACTGTTTTTTCAAATTAAAATTAAAATAGATTTCCACATTTAACTGTGCATAATCATATATTTGAAGAAGTGGCCCTTCTCAGTGAGCTATGCATGGAGTAAATATACCAGTGGTCATAAAGGCCAATATGAGAACTGCCAAATTTAGCTACTCAGTAAATTCTAATACATAATTTTTTTATATGAATCCATTTAAATAAATATATTTGACAGTATGCATCAGTAAGCATGCTTCTGAGAGATCCTGCTGCCACACTGGTTGTAATTATGACATGCATTTTCTCAGTTCTATTTAGTATTATGAAAATGATCCTTCTTGTGGGAGCTGCTGGACATTCATCACACTTGAAAAACAGGTACTTACAGGAGGATAGAGGAGAGCTAATTGTAGACTCTTTTTTCTTAAGTGTTCTTAGACACCAATTACACAGATTTTTGCTATCAGATAGGCATTATAAACATCATGAATTCAAATGCATCCAAAAATAATGTCTACTACGTGAATGTTCTGAACATTTCATAACAAATTGAGATTCTATTTAAAATAGTTACAGAAGGGGAAGACACAAGGAGGAAAAATGTTCCTTTTTGTGCCATCTCTTCTGTTTGGTTTTTAAAGTTCTCCTAAAGTAACTGCTTAAGAAAAGTAGGAAGTGAAGTGTTGTTCTGTTCCAAATAACTTTAAAGTAACTTTAACTGTTGAAAATAGTGACCAATAGCCTACCTGGTTTTAGCACACGGCACTCTGAGCTGGAGGGCTTTCTGAATAAGACAGGAACCTTTAAAATGTGATCTCTGTCTTTGTAAACACAACAGAAAATGGTAGATGTTCAACTGCAACTAGCTGGACATACTAGGAGAAAAAAATCCTTTTCAACAACTTAAATATCTTTTGTCTGTAGTAATTAAGAGGAATATATTTTCATTTTACCCAAGTTATCTATTTATGAAGGAAGGGAATTCAGGTTCATAGAATGAAGTAAAATAACAATAGCACCAACTTTATTCTACTCTCTCAAACCCCAAAGGATCTGACACTACCAGGAAAACCAAAGAGAGAAAATGGCATACTCTCCTGGAAACAGCTGAGAGGGTCCAAATATCCAGTTGCTGTAAGTCAGGTATTCCCAGAAGTGTGCAGAGAGGACACAGGTAAGAACCCTTAGCTGTGTCTTCAGGTATTCCCACACAACTCCAAATACTCAGAAAAAGACACTGAATTCAGACAAACACCAGATTTGTTACTCACCAGATCTGTGTGAACTTTAAGGTGTGCCTGGAGCTTGTATTTATCTGGAGTGGAGTAGTCACAGTGCTCTGTGGGACACTTCAGCAAAATATTACTGTGTTTCTGAATGACGTGACGCTTAAGGCAGTTCTTGGTGATGGAAGAATAATTGCACTGGGAGCAGTAATATAAATGTTCTCGAGTGTGCGTACGGACATGCATGTCATAGTGCACCTGGTACCAAAACAACTTGCCTGAAAATTAAATTAGACACGAAGAAAGTGATTCCAAAACAACTGTTAGTGAAAAATTTAAAAAAATAACCAATTTTCTTTCAGGGCAAAACACACTGTTTGAATCCCATCCCTTCTGTCTTTAATAAAAACTTGTCTAAAGACCCTTCACTACTGAAAATATATTTACAAAATTGACCTTTGTCTAAAAAGATTATGCTGTATGTCCTGAAACAGCCTATTAAGGGCAACTTTAATACGTATCAATATATTTATTTTCCTAAAGAAGAAGTCCTCTACATCTGTTCTCCTATGCAAAGAATCTGAATGCAACTGTACACTAAAAGAGACTGTCAAAATATTTTTCGTTACTCTTTCATGTTACTTCTTCTTAAAAGCCTTTTTCGCATAATAGCACCAAAAAGCTCAGAGCAATGCATCTAAAGTACAATGTTATGGTGTTTCAAAAACTTGTTTTTTCAGACTTTGATTCCTTTCCCTTTTCAAGAATGAAAACTACAAAATAAATCCCAAATTGCTTCCTTTCCAGTTACGTAAACACAAACATTTTCAGTTAGAATCAGTGGGAATGGTGTGTTATTCCCACTTCCATAAATTAAAAAACCCAAACAATTAAAATCAGGATAGTCTTGATCTGATACCATGTAATTAAAATTTTCATCTCAAAGAACCTGGTTCAAAACAAGACACAAAATTATGCCAGTATATATGTACCTATTGTACAGAATATGTATTACCATACATCTTCCTACACTATATGAAAAAAACTCTGAATTTTATACTAAGCTGATAATGCAGCTCAAGAATTAAAGCATGGACTGAACTAATGCTGATCACATGCTTGAATCTGCTGTGCTTGGCCCCAGTGAAAGTTATGACTTGGGGAGAGGCATTTGGACAGAAACAATCTATCAAATTTCACATCAACAGAAAATTGAGCCTTGCAAAGCATTGCTTTGCTATATTCCACTAGTGGGTTTTTTTGAGGAGATTTGACTCATTTCACACTATTTGTACAGCAAAAAGTAAATCTCACTGGACCCCAGAATCCATACTGAACTACAAAATTAATGCTGCTGCAAAGATACACAAATATATCAAACATTGCAAACCAGAGGAGCAGGAAAGAGATTGCTCACTGCATAACACTTAAAAAACCCCAAACATAACTCTACTGCTTCTTACCACAGTATTCACATTCCAAGTCTCCATAAACCTTCCTTATCCTCTCACGCAGCTCTGTGTTCATTTGTCTCTTCTGCAAGCTGTCCAAGATCTGCATGAAGGCGACGGATCCAGTCCCCCCGTTGGCTGTAGCTGTGTTAGAAGAGGCTGCCTGTGGGCTGGTGGCTCCACCAGCTTCTGCTGCTGCCAAAGGGTCTGTGGGTTCTGCCGAATTTTCAATGGGTGGATTGCTTGTTTCTGATGCACTAGGAGGAGCAGGCTGGATCCTCTCTTCAGGGACTGGAAGGTTCTCAGTCATTGAGTTGTTCTGACTCAGATTTAAACTTTTGTCTTCAGACAGTAAAAGATGAATTTCTTCACCCTGCTCATTTACAGAACTGCATTGATTAATTTCCTCTTCATTTGGAGGAGAACCTTTTAACTCCTCAGTGCCAGCAGTACCATTTTTCAGCAGGAAGCAATCTGATGCTACACAGGGCTGAATGTCTGGGACTGCTTCGTCTGTTGTCTGACACAGAGTCTCTGCTACATTCTTCACCACAGGATTTTCAAATTCTAAGGAAAGGACTGCATCAATTTTTACATCACCATTATGTTGACCATTATGGTTTACATCTGCAGCTGCTGATTCGCCTTTAGAAGCAGATGGCTGTGCGGTGTTAACAGCATCAGTACTTGTGACAGTCGACTCATCTGCAGTCTGTGTCTGCTGTTCACCAAGGGCTTCTGGCTGGATGTCACCTCCTGGCTCAAGCAGGCAGAAGCTTTGGTTGATGGAACTGTTAAAAACAGAATCCTCCTGCAGATCTGCGTGCACGTCTTTGATGTGAGCACGGAGTCTCACAGAACTGACAAACTTCTTCAGGCACACAGAACACACGTATACAAAAGGGTGCTTCCGAACGTGAAGCTCAAGGGCTTGGTATTTAGTGGCTCCATGACCACAGAGCTCACAAGCAAAGGGTCTTTCATCACCATGAACGAGCATGTGACGGTCACGATCCAGTTCATTTTTGAATTTGCGCTCACAAATATGGCAGTCATACAGAAGTTGTCTTTTGCCCTCCCGTGTCATCAAGCGAAGCTCATCAAAAACATCTTTCACCTTTTTATCTTGAAGGTCGTGAGTTTCCTTCATATGCTTGATCAAATTTTTAACATCTGAGTATTTCTTTTTGCAGAAACGGCAGTGCTGCTTAATTTTCTTATGAACCCTCTCGATATGGACTTTGAGATGGCCTTTGCTGAGACAAGTGAAGGTACAATAATCGCAGCTGAACTTCTCCCCGGTGTGCTTCCGCAGGTGAACATTCAGGTTGGCTTTGATTGCACTGGCATAACTGCAGTAAGAACACTTGTAAGGTTTCTCATTTGTGTGAATCCTCAGATGTGCTTGGAGGGAGTGTTTGAATTTGAACACTTTGTTACAGTATTCACATGTAAAAATCTTCAGTTGAGTTGGACCCAACCTAAAAAAAACCCAAATAAACAGTACATTTACAGTAGTGAACCTCGGTAACATTATGTGTCAGAATTTCCCTAGATATTAATAATGGACAGAAATGCTTAGTTTTTAAAAAAATGTATTCTTCAAAGGCATTTAAATTATACAACTTACAGTTTATTTTTAGCTGTTCCTTTATTTAAAGGGCTCAGAAAAATACCCCTGCTTCATGAAAACAGATGGGGAAGCATTTAATTCATATTCTGCATGAACACAAATATAAGTACTTCAAAATTACCTGCTTGTTTTCATTGCCTGTTCATATGGGGTTTGCTGAATGGCATATTCTTGATATCCTTTTCTTTGTGATGGGTCTTGGGCTGTTGTGTCTGGAGCTGTGGGTTCGCTTTCATGAGGAGAAGCTTCAAGAGGAACAATTTTTCTGGCTCCTAAAGGAAGAATGATAAAAATGCTCATTAAAAATCTCATACTAAAAACATGTACTGTCTATAATATACAAGTGTAAGTTAAACAGTAAACTCTGTAATCATAGCTCCTCTATTTTAGTTTCTGTTGTTAGATTCCTTTGCATAAAATGGTGGACACACTTCCAGAAGCCATCAGGATTTACACCATAGCTCTGCTCAAATAAAATGCCAGGACTGATGGTTCACAGCATTATTCATGGTGCTCGATGCCTGCTACTAAGAGATCCTGCATCCAAGTATTTGCACCTTTAAAAGACTGTAACTCTTCTAAATAAAATTCAAATTTTTCTGTTTCTGCTTCATACCACATCCTTTGGAAAATTATGCCAAGCTTACAAATAAGGCTAGGGAAAAAACAATTTAGTCTAAAAGACAGTTTAGTCTATACTTAAAAGTCTGTACATAATTTCCTTAAACTCCTTATATTTTGGGGCATATTGCCATCCCTCAGAATAAAAGGATATGTTTGCAACAGGCTCCCCAGGGCAGCGGTCACAGCTTCAAGCCTGACAAAGCTCAAAAAGCATTTGGACAATGCTCTCAGGCACATGGTGTGATTCTTGGGGCTGTCCTATGCTGGGCCAGGAGCTGGACTCCATCTTTGTGGAGCCCTTCCAACTCAGGATATTCTGAATCTGTGTTCCAAGTGCACTTCTCAATCTCCACTGGGAGCAGAAGGGGATCTACTGAATGCATTAAGACCAGATTCCTGAAGATATTATTTATAAAATATAGGCAGTATTAACATAAAGTCTCTGAACAACAGTGAGGGTTACCCAACAAATGGTGTGAAAGACTTGGGGACCTGACATGGAGGAAAGCGGTGCTGTAGACAAGGATGTCTACAGATGGAGATTCTGTGGGTCCTTCAGATTGATTTAAAGTGGGAAATGGAGATATTTTGAAAAGAGGCCATTTGGAAGTCTGTAACTAAACAGGGTAATTAAACTGTAATAGCTCTGTTGCTCACTAAACTGGTTGCATCTAAAACCAGCTTTTTTGGACTATGTTTTATTAATAATACTTTCAGTTCTGTGCTAAAGATTCTGCAGGTTCATCAGAACTGATCTTCCAAGTTTTCACCCCAAANTCAGAATAAAAGGATATGTTTGCAACAGGCTCCCCAGGGCAGCGGTCACAGCTTCAAGCCTGACAAAGCTCAAAAAGCATTTGGACAATGCTCTCAGGCACATGGTGTGATTCTTGGGGCTGTCCTATGCTGGGCCAGGAGCTGGCCTCCATCTTTGTGGAGCTCTGACAACTCATGATATTCTGAATCTGTGTTCCAAGTGCACTTCTCAATCTCCACTGGGAGCTGCAGGTTCATCAGAACTGATCTTCCAAATGGTGTGAAAGACTTGGGGACCTGACATGGAGGAAAGCGGTGCTGTAGACAAGGATGTCTACAGATGGAGATTCTGTGGGTCCTTCAGATTGATTTAAAGTGGGAAATGGAGACAATGCTCTCAGGCACATGGTGTGATTCTTGGGGCTGTCCTATGCTGGGCCAGGAGCTGGCCTCCATCTTTGTGGAGCTCTGACAACTCATGATATTCTGAATCTGTGTTCCAAGTGCACTTCTCAATCTCCACTGGGAGCTGCAGGTTCATCAGAACTGATCTTCCAAATGGTGTGAAAGACTTGGGGACCTGACATGGAGGAAAGCGGTGCTGTAGACAAGGATGTCTACAGATGGAGATTCTGTGGGTCCTTCAGATTGATTTAAAGTGGGAAATGGAGACAATGCTCTCAGGCACATGGTGTGATTCTTGGGGCTGTCCTATGCTGGGCCAGGAGCTGGCCTCCATCTTTGTGGAGCTCTGACAACTCATGATATTCTGAATCTGTGTTCCAAGTGCACTTCTCAATCTCCACTGGGAGCTGCAGGTTCATCAGAACTGATCTTCCAAATGGTGTGAAAGACTTGGGGACCTGACATGGAGGAAAGCGGTGCTGTAGACAAGGATGTCTACAGATGGAGATTCTGTGGGTCCTTCAGATTGATTTAAAGTGGGAAATGGAGACAATGCTCTCAGGCACATGGTGTGATTCTTGGGGCTGTCCTATGCTGGGCCAGGAGCTGGCCTCCATCTTTGTGGAGCTCTGACAACTCATGATATTCTGAATCTGTGTTCCAAGTGCACTTCTCAATCTCCACTGGGAGCTGCAGGTTCATCAGAACTGATCTTCCAAATGGTGTGAAAGACTTGGGGACCTGACATGGAGGAAAGCGGTGCTGTAGACAAGGATGTCTACAGATGGAGATTCTGTGGGTCCTTCAGATTGATTTAAAGTGGGAAATGGAGACAATGCTCTCAGGCACATGGTGTGATTCTTGGGGCTGTCCTATGCTGGGCCAGGAGCTGGCCTCCATCTTTGTGGAGCTCTGACAACTCATGATATTCTGAATCTGTGTTCCAAGTGCACTTCTCAATCTCCACTGGGAGCTGCAGGTTCATCAGAACTGATCTTCCAAATGGTGTGAAAGACTTGGGGACCTGACATGGAGGAAAGCGGTGCTGTAGACAAGGATGTCTACAGATGGAGATTCTGTGGGTCCTTCAGATTGATTTAAAGTGGGAAATGGAGACAATGCTCTCAGGCACATGGTGTGATTCTTGGGGCTGTCCTATGCTGGGCCAGGAGCTGGCCTCCATCTTTGTGGAGCTCTGACAACTCATGATATTCTGAATCTGTGTTCCAAGTGCACTTCTCAATCTCCACTGGGAGCTGCAGGTTCATCAGAACTGATCTTCCAAATGGTGTGAAAGACTTGGGGACCTGACATGGAGGAAAGCGGTGCTGTAGACAAGGATGTCTACAGATGGAGATTCTGTGGGTCCTTCAGATTGATTTAAAGTGGGAAATGGAGACAATGCTCTCAGGCACATGGTGTGATTCTTGGGGCTGTCCTATGCTGGGTCAGGAGCTGGACTCGATCTTTGTGGAGCCCTTCCAACTCCTTCAGATTGATTTAAAGTGGGAAATGGAGACAATGCTCTCAGGCACATGGTGTGATTCTTGGGGCTGTCCTATGCTGGGCCAGGAGCTGGACTCCATCTTTGTGGAGCTCTGACAACTCATGATATTCTGAATCTGTGTTCCAAGTGCACTTCTCAATCTCCACTGGGAGCAGAAGGGGATCTACTGAATGCATTAAGACCAGATTCCTGAAGATATTATTTATAAAATATAGGCAGTATTAACATAAAGTCTCTGAACAACAGTGAGGGTTACCCAACAAATGGTGTGAAAGACTTGGGGACCTGACATGGAGGAAAGCATTGCTGTAGACAAGGATGTCTACAGATGGAGATTCTATGGGTCCTTCAGATTGATTTAAAGTGGGAAATGGAGATATTTTGAAAAGAGGCCATTTGGAAGTCTGTAACTAAACAGGGTAATTAAACTGTAATAGCTCTGTTGCTCACTAAACTGGTTGCATCTAAAACCAGCTTTTTTGGACTATGTTTTATTAATAATACTTTCAGTTCTGTGCTAAAGATTCTGCAGGTTCATCAGAACTGATCTTCCAAGTTTTCACCCCAAATGTTACCAGAACATTAAAACTTCTGTTCTTCCTGTTCCTCCCTCTCCCACAAATGTCAGGTTGTCCAGAGGATTGTATCTCCCAAATTGCACTGTGGCAGCCCAGTGAGATGGGACCTTGTCATTACACCACAAGAGCCATGCTTCAATCAGTGGGTTCAGTATAAAGGTGATAGAATAGACATTACACACCAGACAAGTGTTCCAATACTTCAACACTTAAAATAGAAGCAAATTCTATATTTAGAATGATTCAGTTAAAAGAAAATAGGTCTTAAACTGCTTTATATGCATGATTGCCTCTTCCAGCCTCCTATTTCCTGACTGTGAGACAAAGATCCTCATTAAATGCTCCACACTAACTCTCCTCTGTGCCCTTCTGCATTTCAGGATGTTTGAGCATTTCCTGAAAGGACTGCTGAACTGTTTAATAGACTTTCATACTACCACTATAAAAATTTAATCACCTAAATTGGGTGAACTAAATATATAATCACTAGATAAATACTAACTCACTGGTATTTTGCATACTTTGAGTGGGCAGAATGCTCCAAGGTTATCCTCAGGTTACTGTCTCTAAATTACCTATATAGTTCACAGAGAGACAAATGTCTTTAAAAACCTAAAGAGGGAGATCCAGATTTTCAGACATGCTGATGAAGTACCTGCTCACAAAAGGCAATCATGTCCCCTAGTGGGAGGTTGCTACTTCCCACCCTTAGAAGATAGGGAAGCATTAGGAAACATTAGATGTCTCCATCCATTTGGGATGCTGACCGAGGGTACCAATGGACCACCAGCCACAGCAATCACCACTAGATCACAAACTAATGACTACAGCATATGCCCAGGAAGTGAGAAAATTGGCTTCTAGGCTCTACCCAACTTAGTCCCCACATGTCCCAAATCCCAAAAGAATGCCCTCAATATTCAGGCTAGAGAAGTGCATAAGAACAAGGCAAACAGATACAAGGTCTTATTTTTCATTAAAATCATCATATGCCAATAAGGAAGATAAAAGTTTTCCTAATTGTTTCCCTAGACAACCATTTCAAGAAGTGAGAGCATATAAATACCAGGGGGAAAAAAAAAAAAAGTTAACTGTACTGATCATTTCTTTCAGAAAAATCCTTCCTCCAGCACTATCACATCTCTGTTTTAAAGGCAGAATTGACTTTAGTTCACTAGACTTTATTTATGCCTTTTGCTTTCCTCTTTTCAGTCAGTATCATCTAAGTAAATCTGCCTTCAGAAGAATGAGATTGGAGTTCCTCACAACATTCTGACAGCAGCTTCTACAGATAAGCACTACCCAGTGAGCCTCATCTCTGGCTCAAACTCAGAGATGGCCTCCGATCTCTCACAGTCTGTCCCTTAGCAAAGCAGCTTGTCCTTCACTACAGAGTTCTCCAATACTTATCAATAGTCTAAAAGGCAATAGAATTATTAGGAATGGATCAGAAATACACCAGGAAAGAACATAAACCAAATTGTCCCTAATTCAACTAAATTCTGCAAACCTCCTGAAGCTTCAAGTACGGATCACAAAAAAGGATAAAGAAGAACCAGAAAACAGTAATGAAAACAAAATCAGAGGTATTTTGTTTGGGAAAGGGATACAGTATTTGGCGACTTTCAGCTTGGAAAAGAGAGAACTGAAAGTGAAATATCAGAAAAACCTCTAAAATTAGCAATACTGTGAAAAAAAAGTGTGAATAATCATTATCTCACAACCCACAAAAGAACAGTTCAATAAAGAGTCAGCAGACTTAAAATAAAGCAATATGCCCTGTCACACCACGTGTAATTAAATTATGGAACAATTACTGCATAATGTCACAGAGACTGAAAATATAAATGCATTCGGGATGGGATTTAGACAAATTAATTGATACATATTAAATATGATCATCTAGATGCAAACACCAGCCCAGTAACTACCAGAATACATGAGACTTTACATAATAAGTGTCTTATTTCTTTCCTGTAGAGATGCTGCAAGCTGACTTTAGAGACAACTGATCCAACTAGACCAACTTCTTCTGTTTTAAAAAACGACTTTAGCTGAAGTTTAAGTTTGAAAAAAAATCTTCACAATGTAGGTACTCTGGTCTGTATACTTAAAATAATGTGCTATAAGTATGAAGTGAATATTTGTTTCTTACAATCTCTTTCTGAATGAATGTTATTTTTCCAGCTTCTACAATACCCTGAGGAATGTGGTCCAAATGTGTATGATCCATGGTGAGAAAGTTCTGAAAGTCAAATCACCAGAAACCAACCCTACCCATAATCCCTAAAGCTCTCCATGCAAACCTATCCCTAACCCCCAAAATAAAGCTCAAAAAAAAAAAAAAGAAAAAGGACCATTTAATAGATTAGGTCACCATGAGGCTGAACACATTTTAATTCAGAGAAAAATAGAAACAGAGACCGGTGTATGAGGGGATGAAGATTCCTACCCCTTTCAAAAGTGCTGGACATTAGGTTGGCTGAGCTAAATCAATCTGCAACACCATGAAACAAACACCTGCTCACATTCAGAGGGGAAAAGTTTAATTTTCCTAACCTTGCCTAATTCAACATTTGCTTTCAGTCAGCATAAGGACAGCTTTTTTCTCTAGCCTCCATTCAACTACATGGTGGTGATGCCTGAAAAATACCAGCACAGGAGTTCATGAAGATGAAGAGGATTAGAGAGGGGATCTGCCTAAAATCTACATCATCCCTCTCCTTCTGCAAATACATTATGAGTTTTCTAGTATGTTTTACTACAAAAGTGCATCAACAGGCACAATGATCCAAAGGACAGGAAACTGGGGTTGGAGAACAGCACTTGCTTGTGACAGCAGTCTGTACTTACCGACCAAGACTTCAAAGACTACAAAAAGGGATAGTCCCAATACTCCTCCTTTCCCTGAGAGGCTCATTTTGTTTGATATTAAATCCATTCAGATGTGTCATAAACCCACAACCATCATTCCATGAGCTACAGAACAGAAATTATCTTAAACAAAAAAGACTGCTATCAGTTAAAGAGAAAAGACTGGCACCAGTTAAACGAAGTCAGTCCCAAAATAGTAAGCAAAATGACATTCTTCCACTTCTTCCCCACTGCCTAAAAATTTCGATGGAAGAAGGAACCAAGTGTTCATAGGTTACAGATAGAATCCTCTCACATATCAGCAGGAGAACTCAGCTGGACTTTTATGGACATTGGAAATCAGGGAGAGAAAAACGTTCACAGTGTTGTATGAAGAATTTGTAGTTGAAAAAAATCCCACTCCTTTAGAAAACAAAAAATAATTATCCTCAAGAAATTCAATACTTCATGCTACTTTTGTATTTCTTGAAAAAATAAAAAAAAAAAAAACAAAAAAATCTACCAGTGACCATCTTCACAGGCACTTAAAACAACTCTCCTAGTAACAAGCTGAGTCTTTAAAATACTACAAAATTTACATAAAACAATAATTTAAATGTTCAAATCTCCCCTGAATCAAACTAAGTGAGCACGAATTATATAAATTGGTTATATCAAGGTTTTAGAAACCTTGATAATTTACAGAATTTAAACATGGGAAATAAAATACATTAAAAAAACCAGAAGATGGAATATTTGGCTGAATTTACTCACTTGTTCTTAGAAAAAGGCTATGAAAAATGTGTCTGCCATTGAAAACAATTTTCAGAAGTGCACATAATTACAGTTTTTCACTTTCTTAATTGTGATGCTTACAAAAAACTGTCCTATGTTTGATCTGATACCTTGGTGTGCTCACGAACTCAGCATTCCTTCTCTTGAAGGTCTCCACATCCCTCCAGTTACAGAACCATGGAATGGTTTGGGTTGGAATGGACTTTAAAGGTTGTCTAATTCCAACCTGTCTGCTGTGAGCAGGGACACCTGCCAGTAGACCAGGCTGCTCAAAGCCTCATCCAACCTGGCCTTGAACACTTCCAGGGATGGGGCATCCACAAATTCTCTGAGCAAACTCTTCCATGCCTCATCACCCTCGCAGGAAAGAAATTCTTCCTACAATCTAATCTAAAACTACCCTTTTTCTATTTGAAGCTATTTCCCCTTACCCTGGTGCAGGACCCTGCACTTGGCCTTGCACTGCAAGAGCCTTTCCCAGGCTCATCTCTCAAGCCTGGAACTTCAGTGCCTGCACAGAAGAATATCTACAGCTTCTATTCAAACTGTATTTACTCTGTGGGTTAATGCCAGCTTTCAGATTTCTAAAGCTGTAAATCTATTACCTTTCATATGCCTCCCAAGGAAACATTACAGAAGAGGAACACTGGGGAAAATCGATGTTGCCCAAATGTCCTTTCTGGGAAGTTAAAAACTGACTGATCCTGTTTGTTCAGAGGGATTTTGAAAACATCAATTCAGTCATAATCTACCAAACACATGATATAAAGCATTGTCCCAACCTCATTACTGCAGAGCAAAATAACAGCAAAGTGTTAATACAATACTTCTAAAGAATCTTTAATTTAAGAAGGGAAAAGTAGTTCCTTATTACTGAGAATAAAATACAGCTAATTCTTAGAGCCTTCTCTGTTTTTCTAATTGTCATCTGAAATCTTCAAAGAGAATTTTACTGTAGTGGACACAAAAAGGGATATTTCCATGCAGCTTTAAACTAGGTAAAAGGTGGGTACGGATTGTTAATGCTTGCAGAGAAATACTAAGTTTAGATAGTGCTTAAGAACCTTTAAACTTCATTTTCAACTTAACTTTACAGATGGTCTAGAACACAGAAAGCAGAAAAGAAGGGAGAATTGTTTTATCTATTTATATTCGTCTACAGCAGTAACTCATCTCTTCAGTACATGATAAATCTCCAGAAAAAATGACTATGAAAAAGACTGTGAAAGATCTTTATTAAAACTCCAGACATTAAAGTATTACTGAGAAAGGGAAACTGTCTAAGAATTGCAAGTGACATTAAGACATATTAGATAATGGAAATTAATGGGAAAAAATAGAAGGAAAATCAATGAAAAATAAATTAAACCATTAAATGAAATATTTTTCTTTTGACTCTTCAGAGTTAACCACTTATATCGTATCTCTAGAATTTCCAAATTCTGAAAAGTTGGGTGACAATTCATAACTTTTTGAAGAGCACTGACTTTTTTATTACACATAACTTAGCTGGGAACTTGAATGTAATAAGATTATTAATTGTCAGTCAAGGAGATGAGAGGACCTTCAAAAACTGCTGCAGGTTCATACTGGACCATAAATCCTTTCGGTTCATTAAAGCCTTTTGATATACTATGCTCAAGTACCTCCAAAGTTGAAATTGTTTTACTATTTTGAGTACCTCACAAAGCATATGCGCAAAGAAAACCCAAAATGTTGGTTGTCCAAAGAAAAATTTTACTAGGTAGTAATTCAGGCACCAATTTCCTCTCCTGCATCACATGCTTCCTGCATTTCCTTCATTATTTGTATTTACTATTATTTCATTTGCATTTTTAGGCCAGTTTTATAAGGCAATGGATCTTTGATTGCACTATCGACCATGCCTTTCCTTCCCCTCTTGGAAATTCTTCTAGTCCTTGCCAGAAACATAAAGGCCTAAGATAAAAACTCTTGTAAGATGCATAAAATTTAGCACCAGGAGAGAAGAATACCCAGTTATGGCTCTTTCCAAAAGACCCGAGGAAGACAGGTTTGTATATATCCATAGACTAACACCTATAGGAACCCACTTTCTAACACCTCCATGAGCCCCTGAACCAGCACATCACAGATCTCAATATCAAAAGATATTAACAACACAGAAAATCCTGCTAGCTTCCAACCCACAACAACAAAATAAAGACTTTAGAGTTGTTCTGATAGTTATAAGCAAAACAAATACTCAGAAATGTTAGCAATAACAAAAAGGAGAACAATCAAACTACAAAGCTGAAAATAATGCACAAAACTATTAAAAAGGGATTCTGACAGTCAGTCAGAATGGTTAATGGTTTATATAAACAGTCAAATGCAAGTCTAGTTTTAAATAGTTTGAAACCTCTAATCACTCTGTAGAACTCGATTTTCAAATATATATACACTTTTCTGTTCTCTGGTCAGTCTTTTATAATTTTCTTCTTTAAAACTATTCACAGACTAAACATAACTGATGCTAATGCAGTAACTGATGTTAACTACAGCCAGGTTGAGCATTTCTTATACCTGTGAAGACATGTGACTGAAGTTCTAAAATTATGTAGCTGCCAAATGTGGAGGCTCTGTATCAAGATAATCAAATAATGCTACATATTTTTCACACAATAAATATCCTAAGCAATTTGGTCTTAAACCAATTAATATTTTACACAGTGTCAGTGTAATAAAAAAAAAAAATTATATAATTGGTGATTTTGATTACCTGGAATAGTTTCATGGGCTGTCAAAACCACACTTATTATAGGATTTTTAGCTCCTGAAACCTGTTCAGTCTCCTTAGTTGATGCTGTTTTCTCTGTTTTCTGAACTCTGGGCCTCTTTGGAGTTTTTTCTCGCTCATCTTCCTTCCTGTCAAGGTCAACGTCAGAATCATTACCTAAAGAGCAAACATCAAAAAGAAGGTAACTATGTACAAAAGCAATGCAGGTAACACAGTCACTAACACTGCACAAACAAATGGGGGAAAAATTAATGCTACTGTAGAAAGAAAGACATGTTATCTAAACAAGATCTGCTGCATCATCCCTAAAGGGGAACTTTTTTCCCTCTGTTTAATAAAACTGGTATGATACTTATACACACAAAGAAAATAAGAAGGAAAAAAAAAATCAACATTTTCAAAATGGAACTCTCAGGAACATGTTTCTAAATTCATTCACATTATTGTGGACTTCTCTGAAAATTCTACAAACTTTGTCAGAGTTCTCATGATTTTGCAATTAATGAACAATTTATTTTTCTCTTTTCCATATTTAATTGTTCTGACAAACTTAGGATTATTTCAATTAGTACTGGCTTCATTATCAGTCTTATTTAATGGAAAGTCTTTTGACAATCTCTTTGGATTACATCTTTTTCCTCTCCTGTTATTGCAAACCAACAGCCAGAAACATAATTGTCATTTTAGTGTTGATTCAAGAAGAATTAGGGTTCAAAACAGGTCTTTGGTTCAACCTAACTCTCGACATGTAACTTCTCATTTTGAAGGATGCATTTCCAAATCATTCCCTGTTGCTGTTCAGAATGTCTTCAGCCTCTTAAATTGGATAAGTTTTGAACCTGTTAACTAGAAAGCCACACAATAGCTGTATACCACTCTTCTGAAATAAAAATGAATAGCCAGTAATCAGCTGTTATTCCTTGAAGCTATTTCTTTCTTAAAGCAAATGAGGAATTCCTAACTGAAATTCTAAAAAATAAAAAGTAAACTTAAAAACAACCCCAAAGGTCCTTAAACATAAGTAATTAGCAGCATAGATAAAAACAGAGAACTTTTAAGTTTATACCAATAAAATTTCTTATATTAGATGAAGCAGTAGAAAATGCAAACAAGAGAAAACAAAGTCGGCAAATTAAGGCATCATACAAATGTTCCAGAGGTAATAAACGAGGGAAGAAGAAAGTAGTGGAAGAAGGTTATAAATAAACCCAGTGAATTTTTCTTTTTTTTTTTCCTCTCTCAATCTACCTCAGTTGATTTTATCTCCAGAGTAAGTAATTCCATGTAAATTCAAAGTGTGCTGTAGCTGCTCTACTGAGATAGGTAAAATATAAATAAAAAAACCAGTAAGAGCAAAGCTGTAGTGTGTCCAGACTTGTTTCTGATACGCAAACAGCAGAAGCAGTGAAAAGATATACAACATGGAAATGGCTGCTTTAATTCCAGTAAAATTTTGTAAATACTCAGCTGAGATTGAAACAAAAGTCTGTCTCTGTGGTCTGACCATAATGGAACAAAGGTTTGAAATGTGCTGGGTGTTCCACACAAAACTGAAGGACAGAAGCAGAAGCTAAAGCAGCACAAGCAGGGCTGATCATGTAACTACCACCTGCATAAACCACAATTTCTTTACTAGACACAGAACCAGAAGGAAACAAGGAGTGCAGGAACAAGTTTAGCTTTCTCAGGCATACTGAGACAGAAATCTGTACACTGACAACTGGCAATGATTTAATAGTAATCTGTAAGCCTGAAATTCATATTTAGAATCTCCAGAATGAGGAACAACCACAAAGCAAACTGAATTCAAACACAGCCAGCCATGATTCTGCTCAGCTTCCAGCTCCACTGCCTGGAGAGCCCCCACCTTTTCAGCACCTGCTAATGATTTCTTCAATTTCATTACATAAATTCTTTGATCTATGCTTCTTCTCAACTACCTTTTTCTCTGTGGACCTGTATGATTTTGGAAAATATTGCTGCTTTATAGGTATAAAGAGTTTCATAATGTCCCCATTTAACTCCTTAATATAGTTGTAAATTATTCACTTATACTGAAAGCACGTAATTCTAGATCTGTATTTTTCTGCAGTACTTGAAAGGGATATTTGAAGATAAAGAAAAAAATCCCGTTCTAACAGAACCTGCTTGTGCAGTGGTTTCTTTTGGTCTGCTGAGCAAGGGTGGAAGGAAGCAGTCAGACTTATCTTACAAGTCTTTTCCAGCCTTAGTGATTCTATGAAACAAACACGTTTTCACACTTTCTTCATTAAACAGCCTCTGTTAGTTTATTACCAAGAATAAAATGAATCATCACAAATTTCTCAGCAGGACCAGGCTACCAACACATGAAAGTCTTCACAAAGAATCAGAATACACAGAATCATAGAATAAGCTGAGTTGGAAATGACTCACAAGGATCATGGAGTCCAACTCCTGGCCCTGCACAGGTCTGTCCCCAAGAGTCTCACCATGTGCCCGACAATGCAATCTGCTTATTGAATTGTTTCCCTGAGGGTACTTCACATACTGGGTTAATTACTCTGCTTTTGTTCAGTGGACAGTCAGTTAGTGATAGCATTAGAAAAAAGCCCCAAAAGATTTTACATACCTAAGAACAAAACATGTCTTCGCTAAAAGAAATACAGAATATAGACTGGAAAGAAAGCTGTGATGATAACAAAATTTTCTCCACTTTGCTTGGGATCATGTAATTCCTAGTGGTTATATGAATAGAATCCAAGCACCTTACTTCTAAACCCTCCTTTCTAACCATTAGAAAGTTTCTAACCATTAATCAGTTTAATGAGGAAATAAAGTGGCTAAAGACAAATAACAAAAGCATTTATTACCTTTCCTTGTTAACATGCAACTCTATTAACTTTTGAGTATTGGAACTCTACTAGAAAAAGGATGAACCACAGATTTGAATTTGTTTGTGATCCATATTAGTGAATAACTATGACCACAGTAACAAGCCAATGAATGTTTCACACTGGTTTTCTTTCCTGATATGCCTCTGTCAGACATCAGTTTGCCAGTTCTTTCAGTCCGACCACGGGTCAAAGCTGTGAAGAGACGTGTTACAATAAATATTGCTGACTGTCTCCCTGCTTTCAAAACAGAACACCACAAATACTATTTAAAATAAGACTTAAAAACAACATACAGAATTGCAATGTAAAAATATTTCTTTTTAAAAATGGTGCTTTTTCATATGCATAGAAAATTTGTGCATGCAGGCTAAGCACTAAAAATTATGGCCACGCAAAAAAATGTTCATACAAGACCCAAAGCTGGTAAGTACTTCAAAGAACTGAATTTCAACCTCCAATATGACTCAACTTTCTCAATACGAGCTGAGAACACCCAGCCCCTAACAGGAGGACTGCATTCAGTATGAGCAAAGGTGTGAGGAAGCTGCTGAGTGCCATGCAATCTCAGTTAACACAAAAAAAGCCCACACATGGATCAGCGAGAAACAGGAATGAGGAAACTCCACTGATTTGCTGATCATGCATCTGCTACTTTTGCTGAGTATCTGTATAAACATTCTCACCCTCGCGTGACACCTGAACAAAAAGAATCATCGCTCTGTAATGATCTGGTTCTGCTACTCGAACAGTAAAATTTATTCCCTAATCCGATGCCAGCTGATGGCAGTAGCCCCATTTTACCCGTCTGAGAGGAACAAATATCTTCCAGAAACAATTTGTTGGTAAGGAGCTGGGGTGCACACATTGCCAACACTTTTTGCTACAAACAGAACTATTTCAGAGTCTGTTTGTAACCTGAGACTTAAAAATCCTTCAAACCAACACTCTCTATCAAACCACCAAACCAACAAAAATCTTACTTTCAATGGTAGCTCCTTTGCTCCTGAACTCTCTCTACACAAAAAAAAAACCAACAACCTGAAGTGGAAGGTGTGCTTTAGGAAAGGATTAAAAGGGAGACAAAAGTATGTTTTAATGAAAAAGAGCTTCAACTTTGACCACAGGGCTTAAAGAGCCTTTTTATAGTAGAGGGCCATCTCATCAGTATTTAGTTGCCTTCCTGGAAAAAATTGTTTCACTGTTAGCAGGATCATGGATTAGAGTGTCAAAGTCAGTGCTTTGTCCATCACAATTACGACAGTTCTGCTATATAATAACTACCATGGGTTATAAAGGAACACCCTTGGGTGATTTTGAGATTATTTATGAGAAAATGGAGTATATGCCACTTGAACAGCTAAGCTGAGTCTCTCCAGGCAGTAAAGGCCTTGGCTTGCTCCTGAACAGGTTTGTTTGGACAAACTGTCTCACTCTGCACCTCCCTTGCTAAGCAGTCAGCTCAGCACTTTGTCAGCTGGCACCTGGATCCAACAGACAGAGAAGTGACCTCCCCTCCCCTGCGCCAGGCGTTCCAAACGCTGGCTTGTGTTTGTGCAAGAAACACAACGCTGAGCTGCGCCTCCTCACACAATTAAGACATGGTCACGTCTGTTGATCAGCAAAGCTGCTGCCAGCTCTGAATTAATCAGTGCTTCCAGAGTCCCATCGAACTGGATCGTTCACCTGGCCCATGATTCTGTAGGAGTCATTAACTGAAGGGACTGCTCTCAACATCTGTAATTGGATGTACAGCATATCGCAGGCATAGCTACGCAGCCTTAATTGGCATGTTTTTAAACTGCTCTTCATTCAAAGTACTGTTTTTTAACCTCTAAAAAGTGATATTTCATAGCAGCAGAGAGCAGCTTGGAAAAAAGAAAGTGGACTGGCCATTTAAAATTAACACAGGCAATTGTTTCTCCTGCAGAGAATGACATCCTTCTTGGAGGAAGAATTAATTTAAATTAGAATCCAGCTGATGGCAAAACCATTTTAAACTAAGGCCAAAAGTGACATCTTTAAGAATTATGTAGGCTCCCACTTCAACAAGATTGAATGGTTCACTCCAGAGAAGGGATTGTAATCTGTCTTCCACCCAAATGCCATTCCCCAGCCATTAAATGACCTCTCTTGTGTTTTGCCAGCCAGATCCAAATCATTAGCCAGAACTGTTAACTTGGTTAAACCAAACAGAAACAGAAATAGGTGTATACACAGCTTGGCTTACAAAACAGCAACTTGCTTAGGCAAACAAGCCCTCTATGAAAAAATAAATTTACTAAGCATGTACATGGGGAAACTGGAAGTACAGTGGACATTTTTTTAATCCTGTGCTGTGTTTGCTTTGTGTGGCCAGGTTTTGGTAGCAGGGGGGCTACAGTTTGGCTTCTCTGATGCAGATTTGGGTTTATTCCTCATTATCCTGCTCTGATTTGATTGGTAATAAACTAATTTCTCCAGGTCATGTCTGTTTTGCCTGTGATGGTAACTGGTGAGTGATCTCTCCCCACAAGCTTTTTGGTATATTTTCTCTTTCCAGTCCAGCTGAGGAGCTGCTTTCTGGGCACCGTGGAGTCCAGGCAGGGTCACCCCGCCAGATTTGAAAAAAAAGTCACTTTTTTTTTTCTATTTTAGTGAATGGGCCCATAAGGTGAAGGCAATCATTATGCATCAAAGGATCAAATTAGATGCACAGACGATCGCAGTAACCAGCAAGGCCTGGTGACTCTGGAAAGAGTAGAACTATCAATGAGTCAGTGATCTCAGATATCAATGCAGGGCACTAATTACAGAAGCAAAGAACAGCAGAGGCCCATTGCATCTAGCAGTTATTCCTCTGACCAACACGTGCAGTTTCAACAGAGTTTTCTAATGATTTATTTATTTTAAATGTCCATTATGTTAGGGATTTCAACACTTTTCTTTTAACATATAAAAGACAGCAAAACATTTTATTACTTGGAAACCTCTATGAATATTTGAGCTCCAGCTCAAAACTTATATTATGTTTTTCTCTATAGAGAATATCACATGGAATAACTATATATATATCTTTTCAATATTTACATGCTTAACATATTTTAGCAATAGCCAAAACATTATTTTGGTCAAAAATATAGAAACACTGCATCATATGAGCTGCTATGAAGAAAGTTAACTCCATTACAGCCAGACATAGTGCAAAGTGAAAACATCTCATTATTAACCAGAGGTCCAGAGCGCTAAGCTTTGCAAGAAATTAAAAGCATGAGAAAGTGGTTTAAAAAAAAAAAAAAAAAGCAAACTATAGAAACATCTCAGAAGCATTACAAAAACAGATAAAAGTAATTTCAAGTTGGAAAAGACAAGGATAAAAGGAAAAAACTCCAGCCTGTATGTACTAGGTAAAATGTCAAAGACTAAGTGAGAAGAACCTGTAGCCAAAGCTCCTTGTGAATTTTAGCCATCTATTTTGAACTGAAATGCAGGAGTAGATATTATTTTTCTGGAAGATTCAAAGACCTTCAATAAAATCTTCCATCCAGCTCTAAGAAAATTGGCAACAGGATTCAAGAAAAAAAAATTTACTGATAAAATGATGGGTTCTAAATTGACTCTTAGAGTACAAGAAAGATCTACCTGTATTTCTAAATACTTCCCTGAAAACGTAAGTTTAATAGTAAGCAGGAGTCAGAAAAATCAACTATAATCTAAAGGAAACATTAAGAAAAGAGCAGAACAGAAAAAAAGCACCTCATGCCATGATATGAACCAGGAGGGCTCTGCAGAGGGATGCAGACAGGCTGGATCAATGGACTGAGGCCAACTGTGTGAGGTTCAATAAGGCAAAGTGCCAGGTCCTGCCCTTGGGTCACAACTGCTCCATGCAGTGCTCCAGGCTGGGGACAGAGTGCCTGGAAAACTGCCTGGCAGAAAAGGATCTGGGGGTGTGGGTCACCAATGGCTGAACATGAGCCAGTGTGTGCCCAGGTGGGTGAGAAGGCCAATGGCACTTGGCTTGTATCCAAATTAACGCGGCCAGCAGGACCAGGGCAGGGATTATCCCCCAGTGCTGGGCACTGGTGAGGCTGCACCCCAAATCCTGTGCTCAGTTTTGGGCCCTTCACAACAAGAAAGACCTTAAGATGCTGGAACGTGTCCAGAGAGCGACAAGAGAGCTGGGGAAGGGGCTGGAGCACAAGTCTGATGAGCAGCTGAGGGAGCTGGGGGGGTTCAGCCTGGAGGAAAGGAGGCTCAGGGAGGACCTTATCACTCTCTACAATTCCTTGAAAGGAGGCTGGAGCCAGGTGGGGGTCGGCCTCTTCTCCCAAGTAACAAGTGACAGGATGACAGGACATGGCTGCAAGTTGTGCCAGGGGAGGTTTAGACTGGATATTAGGAAACATTTCTTCATTGAAAAGGTGGTCAGCCATCGGAACAGGCTGTGCAAGGAAGTGGTGGACTCAGCACCCCTGGAAGGGTTCACAAGGTCTGTGGATGTGGCACTTGGGGACATGGTTTAGTGGTGACCATGGCAGTGCTGAGTTAACAGTTGGACTCAATGATCTTGGATGTCTTTTCCAAACTTAGTGATTCTGTGATTATGCAAAAGGTTATAGGGAACATTATACAGACCCCTAGACAGAGAACATGACAGAGAACTGTTCCTACTCATTCCACAAAGTTTTGAGCTACTGACTGTATTCACACTTTTTAGCGGATAATCATAATGCACATGCTACTTTCATCTACATGTTCAGAAACTGAAAAGTTGTCTCAAAGCAGTTCATATGGTAAAGCCAGAAATGAGAAGTTTTCCTGTGATGGGACAGTAACCAATAGACAGCTGAAGACTGAATTTCCCAGATGTATTCCAAGGAAGAATTATGTCTTCAGGATAAAACCAGCCCCCAATACTTTCACAGTTTGCAGTCAAGATAGAAAGCTTCCAAAAACTGGAATCCCTTGTTATTTGTTGCTTATAACTGACTGTGCTTGATTGTTTTGCTTTTACCAGAGAATAAACAAAGAATGTTTCATCTGCCCAAAACTGAGCCTATTTTCTTTATGAAGAGGGAAAAGGATGAGCAATTTAGTTTGGAAAGTTTGCCAGTGTGTTTTGCAGAGAAACAAATGAAGATAAGATTTAGGAGCTCTAATAAGCTAACAGGTCAAGAACAGGTAAGTTGAGTTTATACTTTGACCTGAGAGTTTATTTTAAGAGGACATTAGAAAAGGCAATGTTGCTAAAATAATGCAAATGTTGACACTGGACCTAGCACATACAAACAGCAAAGGGCATGGACACTTGGAATGTCAGAGGTGAGACAGCTGGAGTAACTGTCATTATGTGTAGTTGAAAAGTTGTACCACTGATGACAGTAAAATATAACCAGGTACTTTATCAAAGCAAGAGCTTCTCTGCTCTGTCATTATATTCTAAGCTTGTTTTAATTAAGCTTTGCCACAGAAGTTAGACTCTACATATTAGTGAAAGTAAAATAGTCATACTAGTTGTGTATAATAATAACAGACTGGACACAAAAGGGTAACAAAAAACTGGGAAAAAAAACCAATGGCAAATTTTGTCTACAAGCAGAATCCACAATATCATACTGAGCAATTGTAGCAAAAGGAAAACCTGAATTTTACCATCAACACAAAACTCCTACAAAGCTAAGGTGATATGGACTAAGTCATTGCTTTGTATGTGTGTGACATTCACCTCAGAGAAAAGTTACATAGACAGGTAGACGAGATGATTATTGTACGTCCCTTCAACTACTCTATTCTGAACGAGTATTCACTGTTGTCTTTTTAAACAGATTGGGGTTCGATGCCCCAGGCCTGCGAGTGTTTAAGAACCCATTTGGACAATGCCCTTAGCAACAGCTTTAACTGTTGGTCAGCCCTGAATTCGTCAGGGAGTTGGATGAAATGGTTGTTGTAGGTTCCTTACAACTGAAAATAACTCCATCCTGCTCTGTTCTGTACTAAAAATTTGAGAGGTTGAATACATCCAAATCAATCTTAAAGCTAAATTTAAACACTGAACTCTCATATGCCAAAGACAATCATTCACATAAAGCTTTGTTAAAAAGAAGAGGTGAGTTTGACATTATTTTTCATACAGTAAAAGAAGCCATCCAGAAAAGCAGACTCTAAATCTATCAAAAGAAGAGAAGAGAACTCAGGTTTCCCAAGCCACAGGATAGAAACACCTGTACAGGACCATCCTTCCTCACCATTGTGTGATACTCACCTGCATGGCCTGTATCACTTCTCACTGAAAATCTGCAATCCCCTTTGTGAGAAACAGAACAGTTGCTAATGCAAAACAAGCATTTCAGGGAGTTGTAAGACAATCATTAATGTAACAAACATTTTGACCACTTTGAAAGAAGGTTAAAGACCTTGTCTAAGCTCAGTTTTGCTTCACCTTTTTGTGTTACAAGAAACAGACAACTCCACTCCATTTAAAACCAGCACTGGGGATTCCGAGTCACTTCTCACGGTGAGAACACACTGTTTCACAACCTGCTTCAAATATTTTTGCTGGATGTTTTCTTACCTCCATCTCCTTCTTCTTCTCCTTCATTTAGAACAATAATGCAGATGTGTTTAGTCAGCTGACGCGTGTTGGAGAACTTCCGATTGCATTTCCTGCATTCCAGGCTGCCTGGTGACACTTCCGACGGTTCTGGGCCTTCTTCTGTCCCAGCTGGAGTTTCTTTGCTTGGAACAGGGTTATTTTCTGCCACGTCTTCATCCACACAAAACTTCTTAGTGGACCCTTTTGGTCTGCCCCTTTTCCTCTTCGTTACGAGAAGCTCTAGAAAAGAAAATTAAAGCTTAAAGTAAACTATAATTAAATTCCACAGCTAATTAGCTAATATCTCTCTGATCTTTGAAAAATAGGCGTCTTAAATGAAGTTTAAGAGGCGTTACCACAAAAGCTTAAAAAAAGGTTAGCATCACACAAACTTATTTCAAGCAGTGGTATTTGCTGGCATTTCTGTAGCTGCAAAGCAATAGCATTTGTGTTATTGACATCAGCAGATGTCAAAGTGCTGCAGTTTTACATAAATTACACTGCAAGCACTCTTCTAGACTACTGTGTAACTCCATCAGCACACGTATTCTACAAAACTGCTCTACTGTGTTTCAACAGTCTACAAAAAGCTTTTTAATTTAAATCATTTTCAAAGAAATTATCCAAGTATTGAGATGTAATCAGAGAAAAATAATTTATATTTTAGAACCAAAAGCTCATTGTCCTTTTAATATAGGGAACAATTGCTCCCTAATATTTTCTGTGGTTTTTGATTGCCAGCACTTTCTAGACAAAAGCTGGCATAAAAGATTGTTAGTAACAAATAAATTGCAGAGTCATGCAAAAAAATGTTTCCTTAATTAGAATCAGAAGTCATCCACAACTCCTAATAAGTACAAAATAATTTTACATTTCCATATTTCTGCAGAGGAAATATTGATTAAATCCATGAGATGCAGGGCACAGAAATACCTGACAACATAAACTGTATTTCCTGCTTAAGATTTCTCTCATCACTGCTGTAGAATTACAGATACTGATAAATTGAGATTGACAACAACCCAAAAATAATATTAAAAAAACCCTCCAAACCACAAAAATTTTTCAATTCACAAAAATTTACAAAATTGTAGTTCTTATCATTGTGACTGCTAATGGTGTGGCAAATACACAAAGAACATGAAAATTTTAGAAATGTTTGTATATGTGTCTACCAGTAGGAGAATTTAAAGCAGTTCTCAAACATTTTAAAGGGTTTGGTGGCAAGGGGCAGGCAGCAACAAACACAAGAACAGGAGGGATCATGTGGGCACCTGATACATCACTAGAAGTTCTGAGGCTTATCACAGTCATTTTTTTTCCTTGCTCCTTGGTTTCCTTTTTCCAGGACAGAACTTACCTCAAGCCACTTTGAGTTAACAATACCAGAATTAAATTTTTAATGAGGCATATAACCATAAATTCCAGCTGTCTCTCTACCCAGCTTGCCCCCACTGAGCTCTTCACACTGCATTGTACTAATTCCAGCTCAAAGCACCACCTAAGATCAACAACACACAGTAATTTAATAGCAGAACATTGTCATTCATCTGCCAGTACATAACCAAGTTAATCAAACATTGCTTGTTAGAAAAAAGAATCTGTTTAACTGTTAAAGTAGTGTACTAAATAAATAATAAAAAACCCCCTATCACTTATTTCAAGGATGCTTAGTCATAAATAGAAGTTTTAAATTGGTCATTAAAAAGATTTTGAATTAAGATCCTGTTCCCTCAAGAACAACCTAGCTGTTTCTGGGGATTTTGCACTCATTACAGACTGACTGAATCCAACCTTTATGCTGACTGCTACTGGATGAGCAATGGTAATATCCAGAAAAGACATTATGTGCTATGTTGTATAATTATGTTCTCCGAGACATAAAAACGACACTTCAAAAAGAGAGTAATGAAATAAACTATATGTCTATTTTTATACTGCTGCTTCACAAGAATTGTTCATGTAAGTTTCTCCAATTCAATCAATTTAATATAAAAAGTTTGTCAGCAGTCACAAAACACTGGTGCAGTGTCCACTTAAACATCCTGACCAAATTTTAACAGGTTGATGCATTCTGCAACATGAATCTTTCCCCAAATGTCAGTATTAAAAGCTTACATTTCTCCACTTACAACAGCACATGGCCGTATTCAGAATCTTCTGCACAAGGTGTCACACAAATGCATGCAAATAAATCTCATCCCTGGATGTTTTGTTTCTGTTCTGTGTTTGTGTCACAGCACCTGCAACACCTCCTACTCCTCAAGCGTGAATGCAGGCTCTGGCTGCAACCTGTGTTCAGGCAAGGATGAGGCTGATGCACAGGCCGTGGTTTTAAGTGACCTGAATGAATTAAACTCCCTCGAGGAAATTATGATACTCAGACTGTAACTTTCTTCAAGGTTTCAGAACCAACAGAGCCATGTATCCCAGAATCCAGATATAGCCCAAAACAAACAAGAATCCATCAGGGAACAACAGTATGAATAGATGAAACCAGAGACATTGATGCTGTCCCTCAAATCCTCACCAATCTGACTAAGCAGAAGCAAAAGAAAGCCGAGTTTTGACAAGCACTTTGAAGGAAATGGAGATCACTGTGAACAGTCATGAAAGGAAGCCCTAGGCTAAACTGGAGTATGAATGACAGCAGTTACCACGTAAATACCTGTCATTTCCCAAACAAAGATGTCACGCTCCAGTGCTGGAGAAAATGCGACCTGTGCATAGATGTCTAACAGCAACACCTCCCTGGTACCCTTGGTCCCACTTGATAAAAAAATTTTAACATCATCAAAATGTCTAGGACAAATCAACTCTTAATAGGTCATGGCTTAACGATGGGAAAGTGGTGCGGCTAAACAAAATTCAGCAGAGAGCACTGTAAATAAAATAACATTAGAGTAATAAACGTATATTACATTCCTAGCACTTTACTTGTCCCCAGTACTTATAAAATCATTAATTTAATACTAAGGCAGAACAAAGAGCTCCATTAGCAACTCAGCATTCACTCCTCTATCCCAACTGTGGGGCAGCTATTGCATTTACCAATACTTGGAAATTACACTTTCAAAGGACAAAAATATGTTCATCTATTAGTCACCAAATACTAAAAGTTGTAATTTCTCAGACTGTCATTCACCAATTACTTCTCCTTTCAGTGACAATACTGAATTACTACAAAGACTAGTTCACTGACAAATAATTGTATACTATAAACTTTCTAAGTGTCATCTGCTGCAGATTCCATAGCAGGAGGGTAAAACTGATGCTTTCACAGAAGAACTCTTTCCAAATCCTATGTTCATCTGTAGAATGGCCTATTTTTTTTTAAACAGAACACAGAACATAATTCAATGGGACTTTAGAACCCTCTTCTCCAGTCAATCTGTCTGATGGGAAAGGAAAAATGCTGAAGTCTGCCTAGAATATGATTTCAAAACTATGCAAAAGTAATTTACCTTGACATTCTTACTGATAGCAGATGGCAGAGTTGAGCTACATAACCTGAAAAAGGTGGCACCGTACGAGCACATCAGATGAATAAAAGTATTCACCAAGAATAATGAGAAAGGTAAATTACGAATACATAACTTAACATAAGAATGTCGTATTTTACATAAGATTTGCAGAGTTATTTTCTTAAAAGTTATTTATGTCTAATTTCTGTTGCTTCAGATCATAATGGTAATTACAAACTATCCTCATAAATGTACAATGCATGATGAACACATACAATACAGAAAAGTGCAGATACTCCTGACACAAATGCAAAGAGAAGTTTACAGAAGAGCAATTTTAGAAAAATGAATAAGAATATGCTACAAGGTACCAGTCTCACTGTGCTCAGAAAGATACATAGTGAAGGGATAACAGGAAACAAAGATCTGAGAAAGGAAAATGCATTCTGCATGCCTAAGGAATTAATTCTGTGCAATTAAAATAAAATTAGAATGGCATTTTGAAACCTGATTTGAAATGTATTCATCATCTTCTGATACACTGGTAATTTTGGGCACTGTGTGAAATAATAATCTGGTGCGATTTTTCCTCACCAGCCACCTGAGGAGACAGCAGCTCTAGTGAAATACTATATGACCACTATTAGAATTATCTTCTTCCATTTATGAAGTTAGTGTAACTACTGAATTACTGGTAAATAAGTGAACAAACATCACATGCATATGTTAACACCAAAAAAAATTCTTTAAGATATGATATTAGAGAAGGTTTGATCCATAAGCACATAGTTTTTAAAATCCAGAAGTCATAATAACTGAAAAGTCTAGTATTTGTGTTAAATAAGAGGTTTGCCAACAATATAAATCCATTACTCAGTAATGGCATAAAAGAAGATAAAAAGTCCGAATTATTTTAAACCCATTGCTAATATTCCAAAGGATTGCAATTATAACCAGTTAAAAATGGAATGGAATGAATGTAACTTCTTCCACTGCAGAGTAGAATTTTTATCTGTAACTAATTCAACCTCTGACTGCTTCATTTACCAGCGTCAATAACAAAATACAGTTATAAATGATGAATTGTGCCACTTCCTTTTTGGAATAGAAGTACTAACATTACCTGACTCACAACAAACAAGTTAGACAACTCAAAAAGGACACCTAAGCCTCAGGACACACTCTCACCCATGGTGTCCTGATCGTTTTCCACTGCTGTTAGACAATCTTCCCACTGCTACTACAGAGCTCAAATTAAAGCTGTAGGAAGCAAACTTCGCTATACTTGACCCTGAAAATTAATAAACCAATGTCATCATTCCCTAAGACACATTGAGTTTATCCATATCTGTCATATGATCTATTCTGTACTGAATGAAATTCAGGGTGGCAGTTGTACAGTGATTATTATAAAAACAAACTCTGTAAACCATTCTATACACAATGCAGAGTCATCACACCACAGGTTTTATTAAAGAAATACGTAACACTGAAAATTACATTCCTCTCAATTTATGAATGTACCTTCTCCATCTTTGCTTGCGTTTGTGGGTACTGTGAGAGGTTGGAGAGGAATAATGATGTCATCCACACTGGTCCCTTCTTCTGTGTGTTTCTCGGAGACATGAGACAAAAGTTCGGACTTATTTGGTGAAAATAAGTTACAAAGCTTACACATGAAGATGGAATTGATTCCTGAAAAACAAGTGTAAAAACAAGGAATTAATATTTTCAAATGTAAGTTATTTATGTTACCATGAGTTACTGGGATTTTGGTTCCATCAACATAGTAACTATAATTTACTTAATACATGTTACGGACAGCAATGAGGTGAAATGATGAATGTTATATCACTAAATGAACACATTCATAATACATCCCAAAATGAATTATTGTAAGAAATGGGTAAACTCCTAGCTAGATCTCCACAGGACAAAAAATTTCTTCTTCCTGAAATCTCAGAAATGTTCTAACATGACTGTCTTGGGATGACCTTGTCATGTGTATCCCCTACCATCGCTCTATGCCCAAACATGAGTCCTGTGCTTTTAAACTGAGCCTGGGAGAGCAGAGAGAAGCGGCCAGGCGAACTTATCAAAACAGTCTGTGCTTCAAGGTCGCTCTGCTCTGCGTTC
>VZTH01005792.1:398265-418352 GCA_013397815.1 Aleadryas rufinucha
CTGCAATAAACAAATACCTGCTCTATAGACATCGGTCTATGGAGATTTATTTCCAGCCTATCTTTCTGGCATCAACATGGTAAAATTATATGTAAGACATGACATCCGCATCAAGTTCCATGAAATGTTCCTGTTGATTTAAGAAAACCAACCAACCAAAAAAAACCCAAAACCAAACTAAAAACCTTCAAAGCAGCAGCAGCAAATGAACGTCATTAAAACTCCCCCTGGTCAATGCTTTAAATAGAAATTTGACACAACTTTTTAGGCAAAACTTTATGGTTTTTTTTTTAATTCACAGGTACTTGAAGCATGATGTGAAAACAAAGCCTCAAGAAAGTAAATAACAATAGAGAAGGATTATTATAATCCCAGATAAAGCTCAAAAGTTTTGGCCAGAAAAATTCAGAGAACTTTGTTTTCTAATACTTCAGTCTTTTGGTTTAATGGTTTGATTTTTCAAGAGTCCCCACACCCTTCACGGTCCAATGAAACCTAAGAGCAACCAAGAACCAATTTTAACAGCACACTTGTTCTCCAGCTACATGTAAAAAGTTCTGACCCAGGGACTGGTTTCAATTACTACTCTCCTTCCTCCTCCCTAAAAATTAGGGACCTACACATACCTGAAATCTAACTGGAACAAGCAGCACTTCTGAGGTACAAGTCAAACCAGAGATCACTGGATAAGTACAGAAATAAAGCAATAGTTTGTGAACTTTGGGATGAATCTGGGGGTAAGAGAACAGGGAAGCTGTATTTTGGGACCTATTTTCAAAATAATCCTAAGCATTACCTTACTCAACATTATTCCACTTCCTTCATGACACACTAATTATACAGTTCACCCCTCTCAAAAAAGTCCTTCTTTAAGGTGTCCTGAAAGTTAAGAGCAGCAGAGGTGTCTCTTTTACAAGTATTTGCCCTGAAATACAAGAGAAGCACAGCTCAAAACTAACATGCAGACTATATCTTCATCTCTTTCAAAACATGTCTGAAAAAACAACTCCAATACTGCTCCTGTTGTTTGAAATTTCCTCTATATTACACACAAGCAGCTATGTAAGTGTATGGTACAATCAACGTGTTCTTAGGATCTCGGCTGGGTTCCTTCTCAGGCATTCTGCTGTCTTGAGCACACAGATATTTCTGTTTTGATTGCAGTATGTTGAAATGTTCCTTTCAACTACTTCTGCTCTAGTGAGCATTATTTTTTTTTTTAAGGGAATGAAGCCTGTTATTGACCCAGTGGATGACAACTGTTTTCTTTAAATGTAAATGCACCATAAAACCTGTGAGCATTTGTCTAAACATTTAACTAACTGAAATTCCATGATTTAGCTGACATTTCCGTTTAGAAGTTTTATTTGTCACTGTTTCTGCTTCCTGACCTGCTGGCTGTTTTCCTTAGAAGTTCGGGCTCAGTGTTTTGTCTCCTGTCTCCTCCTTCAACAGCTGCAATCGGTACTCACACACCACTTTATCTCTCACTCCTCCCAATGAGGACTTGGGGAGGGGCAGAAGAGCAAGAAGAACCCCCAGAAGCCTCTGTGGGTGTTTAAAGTGTTTGATTACCAGCAGCACCAAGAAGTAAAGCTGGACCAAACCCAGAAATGAACAGTGCAGGTGGCAGAGGACAGTGAGCGTCAGTGAAGGTGCAGGAAGCACCAGGAGAACACACAGAAAATGCACGAGCTGTACTCAGAGGTGAGATGGAAACCAAACAAAGTACAAGAAATTATTTTAGGAAGAATGACTTGAAAAGGAGGTCAGAGAGCAGAGGATAAACTCTGCTGATCACCAGACTAAACAAGTATGGAATAAGCAAACAATAATTGATTACCCAATTGCTAATTAGGCAGTGTAGCAATAAAGCAATGAATTATAGTCAATTAAGTGTAAAAATCAAATCAGGGGTAAGTTAATTAACTATGCATGGAATCAATGACTAATTAGTGAATAATTAATTATGTAGGAAATCAACAGAGCAATTAATTAGGCAGCAATTAAATATGTGGAGAAAGAAAGGAACAGTAATCAAGTATGCAGGTACACAAACATCGGGAAATTCAGCCATAACCAGTCTGGGACATTCTGTTCACTAAACATGCTTTGTGGTAATTCATTATCTTCAGTTTGCCCCTATAAACTGTGCTAAATATATACTGAAATAAATAATAGCAACAATTTTCTTCTTAATTGACTATGTGGAAAATTAAGCTATAATGTAAGCGAAGCCTTTTTTTTTAATTCTTTCAAAACCCTCAGCATATTGCTTAGTTAGTAGGGTTTTTTTCTTCACACTAAGCATATCCTACAGCAAAGGGAGTTTAACAAATGGATTACTAAAAACAAAGAACAAGCTGCAGATTTCCCTGATTCCCAATCCCCTTCACAAAGGATAAATGAGTATCTGTCCTGTTCTGCTTTAAAGTTGGAGTGGGGAAGAGGGAAGGGAGAAGGAAGAAGCACTTATCTTGAAAGAGCACTGAAATTAACAGTACTTAAGCGAATCAAGGAATATATTATTGTCATATACACTTTTAACCATTGTATGACAAAATCTAGTCCAGAGTCAATTTTGACTAATCAAAAACTTCCATTTTGCATAAAAGGAAGGCTCAGTGTTGGGTACTGTTTTATTTTTAATAACTACTTTTACAAGACACACAGAGCAAGGACACAAATCTGTATTTATATGCCCTAAATCATTCTAATAGATCCAAAACTTTTCACCTCTCCTTTTAAAGGAGGCAACAGGTAACAACTTCTGTAAGTGACTTTGAAGTTCAGCAGCTGTTAAAATGAACTAGAACTCCACAATTAAATATGAAAATAAAAAGTCACTGGATACTTGTTGGCCTGTTGGAAAAAGTTGATAGGATGCGTAACTATGCATCTGGTCAACCTTCATAAAATACACAACAATGAAATTCAGAATATGAATAATTATTTATTTCCTTCTAAACTTATTACAGAGCTGAGACAAACTTTGTTGCCTCACCACCATCAAATTCTTAACAGAAACTTTCTGCAATTAAAAATCTTATTCATCAGACTAGGACTTGGTCTTGTGCGGTTTTTTTTTTCCTCTTTCTGCTATTTCTGTACAGATATCAAGTATAATAAAAAGTGGGCACAACTATTCCAATCAAATTATTTGTTTTGTGAAAGAACTTTTCACACACAAATGTTGAGCATGCAAGATGCTGAAGTGTCTAAGAACAATAAACAAGACTTTTTCTATATAGGTAGAGGCATTGAAATGTGAGGTAGCAGTTAATATGAAAGCAGCATGTAAAAAGCCAGTAACTTTTGTTTAAGACAAGCAGTACTATTTCTTAGTAATAAAACGATTTGAACTGAACATAAAAGAATGGGCAAATGTAGTAGAAGGAATTATTATATCCTGTACTACTGTCAAATACTTTAAAAGTATTTTACTTATCTGATCTTACTCCTCTGAGCATGTTAGAGGCTTTTCATTTTCAAAACCACTTCCAAATTTTCACAAATATGTTACAATGTATCTCTGATTTTTATTGCTTCACCTCCAGGATACTTGTTTGTTGGTTTTGCGGTTTTTGTTAGGTTGTTTTTGGTTTTTTTGTTGCTGTTGTAGTTTTTTTTACTTAAAATCTACTTTTTATAGACCTCATAACATTTTAATAAGTATTTTAGTAAAGATGCTGGTATAAACTAATTTTATTTCTCTTCATTTCTTAAATAAAAAAATTAAATAAATCAATACTAGTTTCTGGCTATTTTCTCTATTTTGATTCATCAAGAAATTAATATCCAGTATTACAGCACATCTCTGAATCAAAAGCATTATCCTTGGTAAGTGTTAAAGAAAATAAAAGTATATAAAGTCTATAAAACAAACTATTTGCTACCATAAAACAAACTATTTGCTACCATTAGAACAGCAGCACCACAAGAACCTTGTGCTCAAAACTAGCAAATTAACCATATTAGAAGCGGCAGGTGGAGAATCAAAAGCTATTTTAGGGCTTCCTTCATCTGAATTTAGGCAATTCTAAACAGTGAGCAACAGTTTCCTAATTCATCAGCACAAAATGACTGCTTAGACAAAACCAGCAGTGCAGAAAGTATTCAATCAAAGAACAGGAGCCCCTGACCATGACTGTTCTTGCTCTTAGCTGCTAACAAAACTCAGGGCAATTTAATTATCGTTAGTTAAGTGCCACAAACTTTATTTTAACAGTAAGGAAGAATGCTACAGCAATGTTGGTACAGGATGCATTCCTGCAAAAACTAAAAGATGATGCTAAAATCAATACCACTTTATATGGTTTTATGGAAAACCCAGTAATACACATTCACCATTTTTTGTAGCCAGGCCATAAGTGAAGTTTATTTAAACTACATCTGTAGAGGCTCTCAGACATTGCATACAAGACTGAATTACACTGAAGTTTGTGAATGTTTATGATTAAGAAATAATATATTTTAAAATCTCTACCTTCCCTGTAAGGGTGGTGAGGCACAGGCACAGGTTGCCTGGAGAACTTGTGGGTGCCCCTGGAAGTGTCCAAGGCCAGGCTGGATGGGGCTTGGAGCAACCTGGTCTAGTGGAAGGTGTCCCTGCCCATGGCAGGAGGGTGGAATTGGGTGATCTTTAAGGTCCCTTCCAACACAAACCATTCTGTGATTCTATGATCTGTAGAATACAAATATACTAGGACTGAAAGAAAGAAAAAAAGTGCACTAGTTAAGGTGCCTGGGATATGAATTCATGATGGTGCCATTGTGAGCAGAACTAAGGTGGCAGCTCTGTATATATCTAAGAGAAAACTACAATTTGAGAAATAAAAACAGAGGAGCATCAGGCTTTACCCAAACAAAACTTTAAGGGAGTATGAAAGTGGCTTTACATTAGGACTGAAGGGTAGGTGACAAGTGCAGAAGACCACAAAGATGAAGGAGATTCACCTTGCAGCAGTAAAAATCAGAGACTACTTTCAAATGAAGGATGATATAGAGATCAGTAAAATTTTTACAGGAAAAAACAAAACAATTTCTTAGGTTTGTTTTTGTAGTTGCTTTTAAAAAAATAAACCTACATACTACTACTATAATGCAAGAAGCCTAACAAAGTGGCAAAGTTGGAATGCCTGGCTGTAAACAAGCATTCAAATAAGCTTCTGATAAACATTGTTGTTTATGCCAGTGGGTCACTACCACTACCAAAATATTGAGGACAAAGTAGGATGTATTATTTTAAAGCAGTAAGGCCTGTTAGAAGCAGCTTAGGGTCAAATCTGATGAACAGCCTATTTTAACAAGTAACAGAACTCCTGAGGAATTTAACTACAGTGCACAGAAAAGCAGAGTGTCAGGACTACACATGAGCAACAATCTGACCACAGGGGTACGAATGACTGCGGCACACTGGAGGGGATAAAAGAGGTTACAAAGACAGAAACAATATATTGTAGGTTTTAATTAACCTTATGCAGAGTGGTTAAATGTCAGGTCAGGACAGGATGCCAAAATTAAACATTTAGACACCATTAATGACTGTTTCACCCAGCAAGCAGTCAGGGAAACCACAAGAGGAGAAACAGTTCTTGACTTTATCAGAAGTAAAACACAGGACCCTTCTCAAAGTGACATTATTTGAGAGTTACTCTGTAACCATGATTAAAGTACTACTCAAAACCCCTCTTAAAAGAGTGATAAAGAGCCAAATGTTTGTGTTTCACTTCAACAATGCAAACTATATAAAGATAAAAAGCATCTTTAACAAAACAAACCACAAAAAGAACTAAAAAAGTTCCAAGACAAGTTAAATCCTTGGAAGCAGCATGAACACTGTTTAAAAGCATCAGATTTGATGCTAATCATCAAAGAAGGTTTTAGAAACAGGAAAGAAAAAATCTAGCACAGCTAAATAGGAGTGAAATGAACTTTCAGTAGAAGAAAACATCTTTATAGAAGTTTTGTAAAATGAGGAAAGCAAAGGAAGATTTAAATTGTGTCAAATTTAATGTAAAAACACAGTGAGGCAGGTCATTAAGGGTAATTCTATCAACTTAAAAAACAAAAAGCAGAATGCAGCAACATTTTAAAAAACATCTCAACAGTAACAGGCCTGCCCAAGAGCCTGTGCAATGAAACGTAATCTGTACAGGAAAAAGACTCTTCAAAGAAAGTGACCCCGTCGCAAAACAAGTTTTTCAATTTGCTGTCATTTTATAATGGTTTGGAGAGATTTTCTGTGAATGATCTCTCAATTATAGCAAACACTTTAAAGACAGCCTCAAAACAAAGCTACGAACTGCACTCCTCAGAAACAAAACCTTTCAGTTAAAACAGGCAGACCTATAAAACAGATGGTCCTATAATACAAAGACCTATTTAAAAATAGAAAAGATCCATACTGGGCTTACATCTTTGGATATTGCTCCTCTACTGGAATAATCATAATCATCATCCTCAAAAGGTACAGCAATAAGGAAGATCAACAACACAGCAGAGTGAGCAGTTAAATAAATTAGAAATTTTTTTGCCTGAGAAGGATGGAATTAAGGACTGGAGAAAAGTCAAAGTGTAAAATGAAGAACTACAAAAGCATGTGTCATGAAGGACATGACCCCTCTGAAACTACTGCCTGTCTTGCAGCTGATCTCTCCCTGCTGCTGCAACTCTAAGGCCAGTACACATCCACTTGGTGTCCAGAATTCTTAGAAGATGACCAGGAAGCACCAAGTTGAAAGAGACTGGTTGGGGCTCAGCAAAGCCCATAAGAAGATGTAAGTCCATATTCTGGACAAGTATCACTGTGTGCATGTCCTGTTCTTACACTTCTCTATTTAAACATGCATTGTGAGTGGCTGTTAGGCACATGAAATGTCAGGAGTGAAACAAAATTAAGATCCAAATCATTCAATACTTTCTGACACTGTATTTTGTATATCGCAGTAAGAACACTGCATAACATAGACCTTAACGTTGATGCCTTTTCTCAGTCTTAAAATCAAGAGCCAAACACGGTTAGAGGGGAAAAGGGATTTTACCTTGGTATTTATTTTAAGGATCCTTGGTGCACTCCGTCCAGGTGGAGCACGCTGGAATGCACCTCCATATGCACACCAAAATGCACACCGATAATGCACCCTCATGAGCACCCCCGAAATGCACACCCACAATTATTTAGGTATAACATTGTAGACTTTACCAATTAACACATCTATCAAAGATTCCCCAATGAGAGGCTGAGTGAATCCCCCTCCCCGAGGAACCTTCCCCCCTGGACAGGCCTATCTTAGTTTACAAAATGTGTTCCAGAGAAGACCTTGGTGTCTGAGGCTTCTGAGATGTTTGGTCTCCTGGCTTAACGGAATACTGGGCCTATGCTGGTTATCAAACCTGAAGAATTAGAAGTATGTGGGCTAAAAGGCCCTTAAGAATACATAAAAGCTATACAAAAGAATATATAGAGGGGGTATATATAAGAAGCAAAAAAAAGCATCATGGCATCAACATAGCTCAGGTATTCCATTATTCAAGCAGGACCTTTCCTATGTTTGAGGTCCCAGAGGTGGACACAGCACTGCAGATGGGGTCTCACCAGAGCACAGCAGATCAGAGGGGCAGAAGCCCCTCTCTCACCTGCTGCCCACAGGGCTTTGGATGCAGCACAGGATATGTTTGGTTTCTGGGGTGCTAGAGCACATGGCTGGGTCATGTCCAGCTTCTCATCCACCAGCACCCCAAGTCCTTCTCCTCAGGGCTGCTCTCAATCCATTCCCTGCCCAGCCCCTGTCTGTGCTTGGGACTGCCGCAGGCCGGGTGCAGGACCTTGCACTTGGCCTTGTTGAGCTCCACAAGGTTCACCCAGACCTCTTACGTTCTCACCTAAACCAAACACATTGTATTTAACCAGTCTGATACTGTATTTGTGAAAAGAAACTTGCATTTGAAACTATGAGTTTAACTGATGATGGCAAATAAAAGCACATGTATTTTTCTGTTTTACACACCCCATCTTTACAAATGCTCCCAGAAGAAAGTTCTTTAAAAGAAGACAACTGTCTCTACACATTTATGTTGGCTAAAATATATAAAATTCAGGACTTGGATATAACATGGATTTAACAGGATATTCAAATAACTAGGAAATTAAATTATTTTCAGTTTGAAATAATCACTTTATCAAACATATAAACAAGATAGCTTTTCCATCATTAAGGAAAAAAAAAAAGCTGGAGTAGATATGTTTATAGCAAGACATTTTTACTTTCATGTTCTAAGATCTCCCTCATGTGGCTAAACACAACACTGCTGAAGGTTCCACTGAAATACACTAATGCACAATATCAAAATGTGTAAGGTGCACTACCAGACACCAAAACCACTCAAATAAGCACAAACTACATGATCAGCCATCAACTTCAGGATGCACTGTATGAAACACTCTGAACCTGATTTTTGGAAGCAACCATAATGGAAATGCATCTGAGATCAGGTACAGCTCAGCAGCAGCAATATCAAAAATACTGAACACTCACAAGAGTTCTGGGTTCAACCACATTCAGAACACTTTTTACTAAGGCAAATGTGCTTGAATAAATATGAATTTTTTAGTAGCACTAGTAATAAGAGAATTATTTCTCAGTGAAAGTTGGATCCCAGAATACTAAGCAGTCTTGGAATGCTTTTACAATAGTCCATAAGTAACACAGCACCTGTTGGCCATTCTGCTACTCAGTTATTCTCCTGTTAGTGCAATTCTCAGTGGCATAAAATCCCGTTTCACAGAATCACAGCAGAGACGGGGTTGGAAGGGACCTCTGGAGATCATCTAGTCCAACCCTCCTGCCAAAGCTGGATCACCTAGAGCAGGTGACACAGCAATGCATCCAGGTGGGCTCTGAATGTCTCCAGAAAAGGAGACTCCACTACCTCCCTGGGCAGCCTGTTCCAGTGCCATCCTCAACATAAAGAGGTTCTTCTTCATGTTGCAGTTGAGCTTTCTGAGTTTTAGTTTATGGCTATTACCCCTCAGTGGTGGTTTGAGTTGTAAACTATCCATCAGTACTTCATAGGATAGGTAGAAATAACTCGGGATTCTAAAAATTAGGAAGTCAACTCAGGGAGTGACAACCAGAAGCCAAATTTGAGTACACCGGGTAATTAACAGGCACTGAATTATTGCAACATCACTTCACAAACTTGTACTGCAACAGCACATAGGGATTGTGAAAGGCAGAAGCACACGCACAGCATTCCTAAGGCTGCCACCTCTGTGTAACTTTATTCACTGCTGTAATGAAAGCCAGGCCAATACAAGGCACGTGAAGGCCTGAGATGATAGTGCAGTGGAAACATCTTTAACACATCTTAAACATCTGCCTTCTGCAGCTGAAGTCTGGGGAGCTGGAGCTGTTTACACAATTTACAGGGGTCGTCAGAGGAGTTCACGAGTGTTTCAAACCCAGGTGAGCACACAATCATGGAATCACGGAATGGAAAGGGGTTGGAACAGACCTCAAAGATCGTCCAGTCCCAACCTCCCTGCCACGGCCAGGGACACGTCCCACTAGACCAGGTTGCTCAAGGCCTTATCTAAGCCGGCTTTGAACGCTGCCAGGCTTGGGGCAGCCATAGCCTTCCTTGTCAACCTGTTCCAGTGTCTCACCGCCCTCACAGTAAAGAACTTTTTCCTAATATCCAGCCTGAATTCCCCCTCTTTCAGTTTGTACTCATTACACCCTGTCCTATCACTACAGTTCCTGATGAAGAGTCCTTCTCCGGCTTCCCTGCAGGCCGCCTTCCAATCCTGTAAGGTTGCTATGGGGTCTCCCCGCATCAATTCGGCACCAGCAGCAGCTCCCAGCTGTTCTCGACTCGCTGCTAAGCGGCAGCCTGGGGGGCGGGCAGCACAGCAGGACTCCCAGCCTCGGGCTGCTCGAGTCCTCCGTCGGCTTCCCGAAGCCCCCAAAGCCCTGCAGGTCGCCCAGCAGCGCGGGGCGATGGATTCTGGGGCGGCCGCCACTGTGGGAACTACTTGTCGTGCGGAAGGAGCGTCACCACAGCCCCACCGGAACTACTTCCCCGAGCCCGCCGCGCGGGGATCCGTGCGCGCTCCCCCGCCCGCCCGGCCCGGCCCCGCNGAGGCGCCGCCCGCGGGCTGAGGGAGCCGCGGGAGGAGGATGAGGGACGCGGGGACAGCCGCGACAGGAGGCACCCGGGACAGCCGCGACGCCCCGCCGTCATCTCCCCGTGCCCCTCTGAGCACCCGCCGCCCGCCCCAGGACCCCGGGAGGCCGGGGCTGCACAGCTCAGGCTGGCACAGCCCCGGGATGCCACAGGCGTTTTAATTCACCACCCGTGGGTAAAATGTGTTTTTATGAGCCTGGTACACATATGAGATAGTCGTAGAATGGACTGGGTTGGAAGGGACATTAAAAGCCATGTCGTTCCAACCCCTCTGCTATGGGTAGGGAGACCTTCCACTAAACCAGGTTGTTCCAAGCCACATCCAGCCTGACCTTGAACACTTGGCAGAATGGGACATCCACAGCTTCCCTGCGCAATAGTGAGTCTGATTGACTCAAGAATCTGCAGTTTTGCCACCCTCACTGTAAAGGATTTCTTCCTAATTTAAACCTACCTTCTGAGGTAAGAGGATCACCCTCTGTGATCATGGGGACCCAGGGCCTGTGTCCCTTGTCCTCCATGTCACCACAGGTAACTCGGGCAGGACTATATGAACAAACACCCTTGGTGTTTATGGGCATGAAAAGGCAAGTGTGAGGAAGCAGGGTCATTTGTGTGTGAAAGTCACCTCTCCTCGCTGGTGTCACACTTCTACCAGCCTTACACTGAGCTTTGCTCCATCAGTCCCTACAGGCGCAGGAGGGCAGGGCCAGGCTGGGCCTTAGCCCCCAGCAGACAGACTGGGCAGCTGTACTTTACCAGTGTTCACCCCATCAATGCTTCTCTTAGTCAGAATGACTTAGATGAAACAAATCTTAGAAAAACATGTTATTTAGAATTTATGTCAGAGACCCAACCAGAATGCAGAAGGAAAAGACCAGACTTTTCCAGAGGCTGTGGTTGCTCCTCTGCAAAGTTTGCTTTCTCTGACCAGATGCAAATAACAGAGCAATATTACAGCAGAGTCATCAGTGGGTGTTCTGAGCTCATGAGAAGCAACATTGGGAACCTGTTTTAGCCTGCTGCCTTGACCTGTCCTCTTCACTTTCTAGACTCCTTGTACCCCTTTCTGCCCCTCTTCCCACCCACTGCACATATCTTCTGGAGAATGTTTCGCACTTCTAGGAGCAATAAAGATGAAAGCACACTTACACTCAGGCACACATTGCCCATGAAAGGAAGGGATTGTGCTCTTTTTTGGACATGAATGATATTCATCCTTACCTTGGCATTGAAAGAACATTCTCTGGTCGTTGAGTCACTGAGCCTCACTACAGCAAGTGGGGTGGATTCTCCTGCCAAGAAAAACACTTGTCTTCTTATAGAACCACTGGTTTAGCATCAGCATGCCACGTGGTTTACTTTTTACATACAGATATTACATACAGTTCTGCTTTGCACAATCACAAGCCTCTTTAAAAGGCTATATTAATAAAGCCTTGTTCTTTACCTAAGACAAACCAAGAATTGGAATCTGTGAGCTATGCTGCCTGGCCCAGTCAAAATGTTTGGGACGTCTGTCTGTTGGATGTCAGAAAAGAAAGAGAAAAGCTATCACTGTTGGGGTGCCTGGCCAGGTCACAGAGCCTCGTGAAGCAAAGTTTTTGCAGCTCTGAATCAACAGTTTCACAGCTTAAACAAAAATACCCTGAAGTTTTTCCAAGTGCCATCATATCAGAAGTCACATAACTCGTCACCAGCAGAGTTCAGCTGCAGCACACACAACACAGATCCAGACACTGGGATAAGCAGCATCAATTGGGAGGCCCTCTCAACACAGACAGCAGTGATTCCTCGGGCTGTTCTGTGCAGGACCTGGACTTCAATGATCCTTGATGGTCCCTTCCAACTCAGGATATTCTGTGATTCTCTGAACAGTTCCTGTCTCAAGGGAGAATCTGGTCCCTGTCTGTTCATCTCATTCTNCAGGCTGGCACAGCCCCGGGATGCCACAGGCGTTTTAATTCACCACCCGTGGGTAAAATGTGTTTTTATGAGCCTGGTACACATATGAGATAGTCGTAGAATGGACTGGGTTGGAAGGGACCTTAAAAGCCATGTCGTTCCAACCCCTCTGCTATGGGTAGGGAGACCTTCCACTAAACCAGGTTGTTCCAAGCCACATCCAGCCTGACCTTGAACACTTGGCAGAATGGGACATCCACAGCTTCCCTGGGCAATAGTGAGTCTGATTGACTCAAGAATCTGCAGTCTTGCCACCCTCACTGTAAAGGATTTCTTCCTAATTTAAACCTACCCTCTGAGGTAAGAGGATCACCCTCTGTGATCATGGGGACCCAGGGCCTGTGTACCTTGTCCTCCATGTCACCACAGGTAACTCGGGCAGGACTATATGAACAAACACCCTTGGTGTTTATGGGCATGAAAAGGCAAGTGTGAGGAAGCAGGGTCATTTGTGTGTGAAAGTCACCTCTCCTCGCTGGTGTCACACTTCTACCAGCCTTACACTGAGCTTTGCTCCATCAGTCCCTACAGGCGCAGGAGGGCAGGGCCAGGCTGGGCCTTAGCCCCCAGCAGACAGACTGGGCAGCTGTACTTTACCAGTGTTCACCCCATCAATGCTTCTCTTAGTCAGAATGACTTAGATGAAACAAATCTTAGAAAAACATGTTATTTAGAATTTATGTCAGAGACCCAACCAGAATGCAGAAGGAAAAGACCAGACTTTTCCAGAGGCTGTGGTTGCTCCTCTGCAAAGTTTGCTTTCTCTGACCAGATGCAAATAACAGAGCAATATTACAGCAGAGTCATCAGTGGGTGTTCTGAGCTCATGAGAAGCAACATTGGGAACCTGTTTTAGCCTGCTGCCTTGACCTGTCCTCTTCACTTTCTAGACTCCTTGTACCCCTTTCTGCCCCTCTTCCCACCCACTGCACATATCTTCTGGAGAATGTTTCGCACTTCTAGGAGCAATAAAGATGAAAGCACACTTACACTCAGGCACACATTGCCCATGAAAGGAAGGGATTGTGCTCTTTTTTGGACATGAATGATATTCATCCTTACCTTGGCATTGAAAGAACATTCTCTGGTCGTTGAGTCACTGAGCCTCACTACAGCAAGTGGGGTGGATTCTCCTGCCAAGAAAAACACTTGTCTTCTTATAGAACCACTGGTTTAGCATCAGCATGCCACGTGGTTTACTTTTTACATACAGATATTACATACAGTTCTGCTTTGCACAATCACAAGCCTCTTTAAAAGGCTATATTAATAAAGCCTTGTTCTTTACCTAAGACAAACCAAGAATTGGAATCTGTGAGCTATGCTGCCTGGCCCAGTCAAAATGTTTGGGACGTCTGTCTGTTGGATGTCAGAAAAGAAAGAGAAAAGCTATCACTGTTGGGGTGCCTGGCCAGGTCACAGAGCCTCGTGAAGCAAAGTTTTTGCAGCTCTGAATCAACAGTTTCACAGCTTAAACAAAAATACCCTGAAGTTTTTCCAAGTGCCATCATATCAGAAGTCACATAACTCGTCACCAGCAGAGTTCAGCTGCAGCACACACAACACAGATCCAGACACTGGGATAAGCAGCATCAATTGGGAGGCCCTCTCAACACAGACAGCAGTGATTCCTCGGGCTGTTCTGTGCAGGACCTGGACTTCAATGATCCTTGATGGTCCCTTCCAACTCAGGATATTCTGTGATTCTCTGAACAGTTCCTGTCTCAAGGGAGAATCTGGTCCCTGTCTGTTCATCTCATTCTGTCACAGTTTCCTTACTGACAAAATTCAAGGCCCACACTCCCCATGCTTTCCCTGTCCCTCCTGCACATTCCCTTGTCTGACCTCTTTTGCTGTTTTTCAGGTCCCAGTCCCAGTTTTCATTCACAGGAATATCTTTCCTGTTTTTCTCAAGTGCTCTTTCCAGATGCTTTCTGCATTTTCTCTCTCACCCCTGACGTCTCTCTAGCCACTTGCAGATAAGCTCCTGCACACACAAGTGTTTATCAAATACAGCTCCCAGTTCCTTCTCTTCAGCCCACTGAGTAGTCCTTCTCATAGCCTCCATGCCTGGCTGGTATGAGTTGACTTCTCCTGAATCGACTCTTGTATTAATAATAATGATAATAATAATGATCTCTACTTTGCATTCTCTAGCACTCTTCAAGTGCTAGAGAATGCAAAGTTCAAATATAGAGCAAGTTCAGTATTGCACCTGGCTTCTGGAGTTGGAATCCATGAACAGAGTGTGGATGCCCTTATTAAGGCCACAGCAGATGCTGACTTCTGCTTTTCCCAGTTACATGGTTTGGCTTTATTCACAAATAGGAAAAGCACTTCACCGAAGATGTGTATTCCCAAGTGTGAAACGAGAGTGCAGCTTGCTTGGCTGTTCCATAAGAGCAGCCCCATGGAATTAAGGTGGTAAAATCAATCAAAAATTAGAATTAGTACTGCTTTGTACAGCTTTCATTTCCATTTGGTTCTGCATAAGCTATTTCTGGGAATCTTTTACATCCCACAGTCATACAGTGCATTTGTTCAGAATCTCTGACTCATTCAGCGTTGCTGACGTACCTGACCTAGATATGAATGAGGGCTACACAGCACAGGGGCTCGTCTGTAACACAAGACTCTGCCTCATTTGTTACAGGAGCTGGAAAATGTTGAGAAGTAAACATGAGGTTTTATGAAGGGAAATTAGGAACAGATTTTTCTCACAGAGTTCATTTATGATGTAAAACCAGCATTCATTAATTGCGTCTTCCTCCTTTTCTGCTTCGTCACCGTAGCATTTGCAATGTGCTTTGAAAAGCTTTATGTATTTCTATAGTTGAAAATATTAGCATCTGTGCTTAAATGCGATAATTACTTTTAAACCCCCTTATCCTAGATGTCTTACATTGAAAATATCCAGTTAGGGAAACTTTACCCTAAACTTCAGTGCTTCACTTTTCCTTTTTTTCCCCATGAGCATTTTGAGAAAATAAAGTAATTTCTGTTGAAATAGCAAATCAATAAATGTCCCATAAGTACCCAAAACAAAATGAGGCAAAGCTCTGTTGAGGGAAGACACAATAATTGGCTAAATGAAGCAGTTGTCTTATGAGAGAAAACAGTAAATTATGTGATTGTGACCTAAGGATCTGCAACAAGAAATAGCAACAGAGGATAAAAACAGACATATGCTGACAACCTTGATTTAGACACTTAATGACCTTCCACTGCTCGAATTTCCAACTTGACTGGTTTTTATTATAATACCAATATTTTAAGACAAAAATCCTTTAGCATTTTATGAAGTAGAGTGCATAAAGCATTCTAGCAGGAGTGCAGAACTCATAGATAGAACAAGCTAAATATTGTAAGAAACAGTGTAAAATAAAAAATCTTCAACTTCGTGTGCACTTGCTGTAGAATAGAAAAAACCCAAAACATCTGTCTGGGTTTTTTATTAATTACACAGTACATATACACTCTACTGCATTTGAATTTCCTGTACTTGCTTGCAAACAATTCCCTGGGCAGCTTGTTCCAGTGCCTGACAACCCTTTCTGTGAGCATCCAATAATATCTAAGCTAAATTTTCCCTGGTGCAACTTGAGGCCATTACTTCCTGTCACCTGTTACTTGGGAGAAGAGGCCGATTCCCATCTGGATACACCCTCCTTTCAGGTAGTTGTAGAGAGCAATTAAGTGCCTCCGAGCCTCCTTTTCTCCAGGCTGAACATCTCCAGCTCCCTCAGCTGCTCCTCATCAGACTTGTGCTCCAGACCCTTCCCCAGCTCCACCACTCTTCTCTGGCCATGCTCCAGCACCTCAATCTCTTTCTTGTAGTGAGGGACCCAGAACTGAACACAGCACTTGAGGTGTGTCCTCACCAGTGCCAAGTACAGGGGGACAGTCAGTGCCCTGGTCCTGCTGGCCACACTATTGCTGACACAGAAGGCCATGTGGCCACCGGCCTCGTTGCCCAGCTGGGCCCATGCTGGCTCATGTCCAGCTGCTGTTGGCCAGCACCCCCAGAGTCTTTCCCGCTGGGAGGTTTCCAGCCCCTCTGTGCCCAGCCCGGAGCACTGCAGGGGATTGTTGTGATCCAGCAGCAGGACCCAGCACTTGGCCTTATTGAACCTCATACAACTGGTCTGGGTCTGTTGATCCAACCTGTCCAGATCCCTCTCCAGAACCTTCCTACCCTCCAGCAGACCAACACTCCCTCTCAGTTTGGTGTCATCTGCAAACTGAATGAGAGTACACTCGATCCCCTCATCCAGGTCATCAATAAAGATCTTAATCAGGGCTGGACTGAGTACTGAGACCTGGGAAATGCCACTCGTGACCAGCCACCAGCTGGATGTGTCACCATTCACCACCACTCTCTGGGCTTGGCCATTCAGCCAGTTTTTAACCCAGCAAAGAGTGCACCTGTCCACACCATGGGAAGCCAGTTTCTCCAGGAGAATGCTGTGGGAAAAGGTGTCAAAGGCTTTGCTGAAGTCCAGATAGACACATCCACAGCCTTTCCCTCACCCACTACATTGTCACCTGAAAACAGAAGGGGGTCAGGCTGGTCCAGGAGAACCTGCCTTTCACGACCCTGTGCTGGCTGGGACTGATCCCCTGGTTGTTCTGTATCTGGTGTCACTCCGACTCATTTGCACCATGCCTTCCCCTTCGGGTGAGGCGGGATTCTGATTTNTGGATCGGGTGAGGCGGAATTCTGATTTTATTATTTAATTCTAAAACTTATATAGACTGTTAAAAGTTTCTCCGGATTGGGTCAATTCAAAACCTCCCCCTAGGCCCATAGGCCAGGTAGAACTGCCCATCTTTCCAGAGACAGTTTCAATAACATCCAAACCTTATCTTTATTTATAGAACACAGGGAGAAGAAGAGAAAAATTCCCATGGGAAAGAATCTGTGCTACCACAGCTCTGTATCTGGTGACACTCACAGTGATTTGCACCATGACTTCCCCTGGCACCATGGTCAGGCTGTCGTTCCCCACATCGTCCTTCCAGCCCTTCACATAGGTGGATGCTGCATTTGTGAACCTCCAGTCAACTGGGACCTCCCCAGTCAGCCAGGACTGCTGATAAATGATGGAGAGTGGCTGGGCGAGCTCTTCCTCCATTCCATCACTACCCTGGGGTGGATCCCATCCGGCCCCATGGATGTGTTGCATTATTTTTAAAAGAAAAGGGAGCATTGTTTAGTGAGAGCAAAGACTAAACTTTGTAAAGTAATTAAGCAGTTCTTCCTGGGTTTTGTAAACTGTTTTTCCACTAAGAAAAAACTTGAGCCATATTTACAGCTGTGGAGGTAATCACCAGTATCCATTTAATATAGATTCTGGGGGAGGACACAGAAGAGAGCATTCTCAAAAGATACAAATGTTTAAGAGAATTTTTAAAAGTTAATTAGCACATATATTTTTATAACATTTTTATTTTCTCATTGATTTCAAAGGGAAAACAATTTGAGCTTATGGTCTGCACTTTTGAAAGTTCTACTTGAAAATGCAGAGATGAATGCTCAGAAATTATAGGGGGTTGTTTGGCAATCAGCTTTATGCTTAAGGAAGAAAAGTTGCCATTGCTTTACTGTAAATGCTACATTACTTTTCTTCCACATTATCTGTCTGCAGTAACTGTATCTGCTTGTTATTTTTATCTGCCGTGTTTAATGTTGAGTTCTTGTTTAGGACTGCATAATTGCTGTTTTCTTGTTACAGAACATTAACTTTATGCTTCCAGTAACAACTTTATAATGAAAATGCTAATAAAAATGAGGCAGTGCAAACTACACAGTTACAAATCTTTCCAGAGCTTAGTATGAGGCTTATCATAATTCTTGACATCTCAGGATTGTATAGTCTACTGATAATGATTACACTGCACAGTTAATTTAAAATTTATCTCGTGCAGGCCTGAGAGAAAGGCAACAATTACAAATAACTTCAGAAAAATATATACATACTGAAAATGCTTCTAATAAACAGATTCTGGTTTTGTCAGTGTAGCAATATAGTCACTGCAGGACTCAGAAATACCCTGTATTAATCACATTTCTGCTTGCAGGTTTATACTGTTTAATCCTATTACAACTGTACAGCATGTTTTCCCTTTGGTAGGTGATGTCAGGCTAGCTGGAGACAGCAGCACAGCTGGAACACTGCAGGTTTAAATGGTGGTTCTCCTTGTTCTTTTAGGTGCTTTTGGATTGGGGGTTGTTTTCTTACACGGGGACCTATAAGACAAGAAATTGTGTTAGAGAAATGAAAGTTAAGAAATGCTATTATGTGCTGTTTCTTCAGTCTAGTACAAAATGAACACTGTGCAGCTGGACTGAGACAGAAATGCATGTGAGAAAGCAAACTTTGCCTGAAGCTTTTCAAAATGTAGCACTGTCAAAATAGAAGATTATTTATATTTATGATTATGTATGAAAAGTGCAGCACAATATCCAAACAGCACCCTGATTTCATTCACTTCCCCTTTACTGTAATTCAGGACAAGAGGAAATATATATACACACCAAATAAAAAAGACAAATTCATAGTAAAAACAGCATATTCTCCACACCACTAAGTGGTACTGAAAAAGGCACAAAGAGAGGTGTAGAAGATAGACATCTTTGTTATCGTATTCCTGCTGGGAAAGTTGCCACTGCTCTCATGGAACAGGGAGCTATTTATAGGATAGTGGAACAGAGAGGAAAAACAGCACGGATCATGCTGGGTTTGATTTATTAACTCTAGAGTAGGAATTTGACAACCATGATATGCCCAAACTGTACAAATCTGACAGTTCCTCTATGATTTGTATGATGTTAATTTGATTCGACATTGCATCATATGTTTGACTTCAGCAGATTGCTGTACAATTCTCAATCTTCATCAATTTTCTGCACGATTATAATGTAAATATGGAAATTTCGAAAAGCACTACTGGTTAAAAGATCTGTCCATCAACTCAGGTTCAACCTACCACATTACCTTAAGTTCCCTCCTAGAAAAATGAGAACCACCACCACTACCCACTGACATCATCTACCTGGACTTAGGGAAAGCATTTGAGACAGTCCCACATGGCATCCTTGTCTCCAAATTACAGAGAAATGGGATGGATGGATGGATGGATGGATGGATGGATGGATGGATGGACAGATGGATGCATGGATGGATGCATGGATGGACGCATGGATGGATGCATGGATGGATGGATAAAGAACTGGCTGGATGGTGCACACAAAGAGTTGTAGCCAACAGTGAATTGTCCACATGGAAACCAGTGATGAGTGGGGTCCCTCAGGGGTCAGTACTGGGGCTGGTGCTCTTCAACAGCTTTGTCAGTGACATGGACGGTGGGCAACANAGTACTGGGGCTGGTGCTCTTCAACAGCTTTGTCAGTGACATGGACGGTGGGATCGAGGCACCCTCAGCAAATTCACTGACAACACTGAGGGATGTGGTACAGTCACAGGCTGGAGGGAGGGCATAGATCCAGAGGGACCTGGACAGGCTGGAGAGGTGGGGCCGATCAAACCTCATCAAGTTCAGCAGAGCAAAGTGCAAGGTCCTGCACCTGGGTCATGGCAACCCCAGACACACCCATAGGGTGGAGAAGTGATTGAGACCAGCCCTGGGAGAAGGAGTTGGGGGTGATGGTTGATGGAAAACTCACCATGGCCAGAAGTGAGCACTTGCAGCCCAGAAAGCCAAATAAGTCCTGGGCTGCAGCAAAAGCACCATGGGCAGCAGGCTGAGGGAGGTAATTATCCCCCTCTACTCTGCTTGTGTGAGATCCCAACTGCATCCAGTTCTGGTGTCCCCAACATAAAAAGGACATGGAAATGTGGAACTAGTCCAGAGGAGGTCACAAAGTTGATACGAGGACTGGAGTTCCTTCCCCATGAAGATAGGCTGAGAAA
>VZTH01005793.1:0-69246 GCA_013397815.1 Aleadryas rufinucha
GTGCAGTTGACACACCTGAAGGAAGGGTGGCATCCAGAAGGACCTGGACAAGCTCTAGAAATGGCCCATGGGAATCTCATGAAGTTTGACAAGAACAAGTGCAAGGTGCTGCTTGTCCCTGTCAACACAGGCTGGGGGANCCCTGTCAACACAGGCTGGGGGATGAACAGATCAGAACAGCCTTGCTGAGAAGGACTTAGGGGTGGCTGAGAGGCTGGACATGACCCAGCCATGTGCACTCACAGCCCAGAAAGCCAAACGTGTCCTGGGCTGCATCCAAAGCAGCGTGGGCAGCAGGGGAGGGAGGGGATTCTGCCCCTCTGCTCTGCTCTGGTGAGACCCCACCTGGAACGCTGCATCCAGCTCTGGGTTCCTCAGCATGAGGAGAACATGGACCTGTTGGAGAGAGTCCAGAGGAGGCCACCAAGGTGATTAGAGGGATGGAGCACCTCTCCTATGAGGAAAGGCTGAGACAGTTGGGATGGTTCATCCTGGAAAAGAAAAGCCTTTCGGGTGACCTAATTGTGTCCTTCCAGTACCTGAAGGGAGCCTACAAGAAAAATGGAGAAGGACTTTTTACAAAAGCATGTAGTAACAGGACTGGGGAATGGATTCAAACAGAAAGAAAATAGATTTAGATTAGATATTAGGAAAAAATTATTTGCCCTGAGCGTGGTGAGGCACAGGAACAGTTGCCTAGAGAAGCTGTGGATGCCCCACATTTTGAAGTGATCAAGGCTAGGTTGGACAGGTTCCTGAGCAACTTGGTCCAGTGAAAGGTGTCCCTGCCCATGGCAGGGGCTTAGAACTAGATGGTGTTTAAGTTCCATTCCAACCCAAACCATTCTGTCACTCTATGATGTAGAACTGAAACTGCAGATTCATGATACAAAGGTGTGGTCCCAACTCCATGGAAACTCAAAATATGACTTATAACTCCCTGACTTCTGAAGATTTGGCACCAGAATTTCAACTACCACGCGTGAAGCTCTGGTTTTAAATGTCCAAACCTGCAACTGTGATGCCAGTGTTACACTTGTTTCAAGTTTATTATAGATCAGGGAGTTGTGCCATCATTGTGTAAACCTGGACCCTAATTTGGAATTCTCTGTACTGTATAGAGCAATTTTAAATTCTATTTTGACCTCTTAAAATCTTGTAACATATTTAATACCTTAAATCTAAATGAAGTGATATAATTTTTTTAGGCCTAAATGCAATACAGCTTAAAAACTTTTCAGTGGCAATCTTTGGTGCCAGATTAGAAACAGAAAACCTAGCATGCCTCAAACAGATGGAGATATCCATCAAGTTGTTTAAATATTTATACTAAAATGCATATAAAATCTATGTATATGTTAGAAAACAGTTGTTAGGGAATGCATTTTCATTTAAGAGCTGTGCAAGGCAGAGGTTCAGTTTTATGATAGTTCTTTGGCTAATGAGTTGTTTTCATATCATTCTGCTTTTCTAGCTTGCATACTTTTTAAAAATCCCTAAAAGATGAATCTCATTCACTTCAAGCTGATTCTTTTCAGGTGCCACTTTCTTTCAGTGTAAATAACAATTAAGATTTTGTGTAACAGTCTGAAAAATCAAGAATTGATAAAACTGTATGTAAATCCTAGCCTACCCTGTTGCAAAGACATGCATTTCTTTTTCTCTACAACATGAGCCATTTTAAAAAAATAGAGTGAGCTAAGAAATCCAGGTATAATCCACAGTTTAGATATGATACCCAAAACCACCACAGGTGGGCTTCTTCTTGCCTCGGCATTTTGCTCTATTGGTGTCTTTCATTCTACAAGCTGCCTAATTAAAATTGTTTGGCACATCCTCTTCTTTCTCAGCCATGCAGGAAAACAGGTAGAGATCCATCCACTATATGGACCACTAGTAGAGCCAAAGCAGATTTTGCTCAAGCCCACAAGAAAATTTCCCACTAAATGTCAATATAACAACTGTTTTTTCAATTGCTGGAAAAAACTACAGCAAATCAAACATTGTCACTATAGTACTTATGTCCAAGGGCTTATGCTCACCTGAGTTGGAACAAGTTTGAGCTTACACTTCTGAAGACAAATTCCTCTGGTTCTGGAGAGCTCAGAATGTTCAGGCTGCTTCACAGCAGCAGCTGTGCTACTACTGGGAACAGGGAGTTTTCAAGATTCATGGCATCAGACAGAATAATGGTGATGAGAGCCCGAGTCTCTAATCTAGTAATGAAGCAACTTGCTATTGCAATTTGCATTAAGTAGTTCCTGAATAAAAATGAAATTAAATTAGAGAATGCTCCTGAGTTTCATCTGCTTTGAATTCTTGGTGAGAAGAGAGGTTGTTTCCAACATGGTACAAAGGATAGGTAGAAGTAATTAGGTCTTTTTTTGATGCTCTTTAAGAAGAAAAATTGGTAAGACCATTCAGTTATGTTTTCCAGGTTAGAAATTTTAACATGATTGTGGTTATATTCTTCTGTAAGATTTAAAATAAGGTATTATAACTCCTGGCTTGCAAGGATGTGGAAGTCCTTCTTTGCCAGTGATGCTATATTTATACCAAATGCTACCAAGCAGCTCTGTATATTATGTGTAAATTCTTATTTTGTAAAAATGACGCAATACCTTATTCCTACTGAACATATGTATATGTATTACATATATATATATATCTACACAAATATACATATATCATCTAGAGAGCCATCGTGATGTAACTATTTAGAAGAGTGGCAAATCAAGCCAGTTTTAGAGTTTGTTCATTAGTAGCAGATTTGATAATGGTCAGATTTTAATATTCATCATCACCAATACATACACCAAACTCTTCATTTTATGAGAGTCCTGCTCTAAATTAGCTGTGGGTATATAACACCATGGAGCACATGCCATATAGTTACTACCAAAGGGTGCTGTCTTTGGTGGGTTTTAGTTGCAGAGGTCCCACTGATCAGGCTTGGGAGTTCTTCAACAATAGAAGACAGAACTGAAATGAGTTTTCTTCCTTCACTTTCTCCAGTTCTACTCACTTGTGCTCCATTACTTGCGCTAGTGTTCTCCTATCACGAGAGGAAAGGGAGTTCTCTTTTATCCCGTAAGTTTTATCTTTTTGTTTTGCCAATCATCCTTGAGTATTTGGAAGGATGTCCCTTATGCTTATCTTGTTCTCACTCTGGCAGCTCTAGTTGTCAGGATGCCTTCTATATACAACTAGACCTAGATTTGTTTGACTCTTTGGTGATTGCATTACTCAAATACTTAAGCAAAGTTCTGTCTGGCTATGCCATCATAGTGTTATAAATACATGCTATTGTAAATTATAGCATTTAATAGTTTCATACTTTATAGTGTAGCTAATGTTGATTATATCCTCATTAGTCCATTTATAGTTTATTGGTGTCACAGGCCTCTGCATTGGCTAAAATCTTCTTATTTGTCTTAATTTATTTCTTTTAAATTTTTTTTTTTTTATTCTACTGCAAAAAATATGTGGCACAAGAGCTCTTATGGAAAAATCCCTCTACTTTCTGACTGTCTGCAGAGATGACTCAACCTCTTTTACACAGTGAGCTTGCCAGGGCAGAACAGCTTCACTTTGCTGTCATTACTTACAGTGTGACACCCAAAGACAAGGACGCCATTTCCCATCTACCAAGTGATTGTATCATTGTCCATATAGAAGGAAGTACTACGTTCCCACCAGGATCAGAACGTTCGATATTAATGCCTCTAATGCTGAAGTGATTTACTTATTTCTTTAATCAAACAGCCAAAAGAAAGCATAATTATAATAGTATAAGCCTGAATGGCAAATTAATCAAACCTCTTTAAAGTTCTGATTTCGCAGCTGGAATGTTGCCTGCTGTAGCTTAAAAATGTTTTGCCAAGTACTTAAGGTGCTCAAAATTTACAAACCAGGAAGGATGTGAATTTTTCTGGCAAATGTCCTCTGGATCTACTTCAGTTATGCTTCTCTTAACTGTCACTCCAGAGTAACAATGCTTTGCTGGTTCTCAAAGTATGTGTTTTCCTACCAGAGAAGAAATGCAGTCAGTAATTTCTCAGTCCAGATGTATTTCCTCCTGACCTGCTCTCAGTTGTTAAATTGTAGTGAATAATGAAGGTTATCCTAAGCAAGGACTCAGTAAAAACTGCAAAGTAAATGAAAGGTTGGTTCAGTTTTATAAATGGTTACTCAGCAAGAAGAAGGAAACAAATCCATTCTGTAAATACTACTCCTTTGTTGAAATGCAGCTTTCTCACCCCTGCCCTGTGATCCTGACACGCAGACTGCCTAAAGAACACGTTGTTGTGGAGCCATTGATCATGTATATGTATTTTATGATAACCCTAAAGTATTTATTTGGACTTCACCCAGTTTACCTCAACAGAAGTTTTACCTTGGGGAAGAATGAATGTCTCTGAGAAGGCTCTTTTTAAAGCCAGTCCTGAGTGACATTTTTGACGAAGCAAACCAAGGGAATGTTAGTCTGGGTTCAATCCACCATCAAGTTCTTCCCTGACTCACCTTCTGTGTTAAGGTGGGAAAGTGAGTGTGTCTGCCCCAGAAAATAGAATTAGCCTTCACTGAGGTTGTTGTAGGCACAGTTTTAAAATCTAAATAGTTAAAGGCTGGCTTGGAGATCTACCCATTGCTGCCTGCAGAATGAGACTGCAGGTGACTATTCACTCATCCTCTCCTCTCATCTCCCTCTGCTCCTCATTACTTTTAGTGTTTAGACTAAAATAGAGAATATGTTGTCTACAAAACCTTCCAGATGCCTTGCTACAGTCAACCCATTCTTCATTTTGGTATTGCTCTCATTCCTTTTTTGTCTGTCTGTATGGACAGCCAGAAGAAATTCATAGCAAATCCAACTTAACATTAATCTCAAAGAAAGAAATGTTATTCCTGCTTTCACTGTACTGTAAGAGAATAATATGAATTGATAATTTGAAATCTGGAGTTTAGTCAGGCATTACAGAGCTACCTCAGGGTTTTTTTCTGCTTTTAGCTCTCTGTACAGGAAAAATTATGGAAATGGCTTGGAAAGGATACATTAGTCATTTTATTTGTGTAGAACATATATCATTTAGCAGGGGTCAGCAACTTGCAAAGGTTAACACCAAAGTGCTGAAAAATCTGAGTGATTAGTAGGATACTGCTTTAAAAATGAAAATTTGGATCAAAAATATCCTTAACATTCATCTGTAAAACAAGATTTGGACAATATAATTTCTATTAGTCTCCAGCAAAAAGTTTCTTGAAATGAATATTTCAGATAAATGAGCTTAATAGAAATGCATGAGGTCAGGTTAAAGTTGACAGGTATCTTATTGCATTACAAATGTCAATCTCATGCTGGGTTGGCAAGAGAAGATACGACATGGACAACACACATTGACGTTTTTTTCCAAAAACCAGAAACTTCTCCAGTTAATTCAGGGGAAAAGAGAGTCAACAAGGAGAGACATCCATAAAATTTCCAATAAACAGATGCTCCATAGTTACACACCACACAGTTTGAGTGTGAAGGTTGTCATGGGGCAGGGTGGGGCATTGGGAATGTCCTGTACATTCACAAGTATTTGAAGACAGGGTGTTTCCTTAGCTTTGGCAACAAAAAAACCTCCCTAAACCAACCAACCAAAACAAAACAAAAAACAAACAAAAAAAAAGGATGAAAAATATGTGAACTCTAATCAACTCTTGTGAATGGTGAGCAGCTTCACAAAAATTGGAATTATGTGCTATGGAAAATTGCTTACCTGATAGGCAGGATCTGTGGACATTTGGAGAAAGCTGAACACAGAAGGGTTAACAGATAGCAGAGCTTAGTTTTTCAAAATATTTATCTCTGTTTTACAACCCAGGAAATTCTGAAGTGCTCCTGGAATGAAACATTATTGATAAACAATTTTATGATCTGAGTCACTAGTGACAGAATAAAAAGACAGTTGTATTATATCAGGGCCCAGAAATGGTAGTTATCCCTGTTTGGAATATATCAAGAATGGAAAGAAACCCAAGTTCACCTCTGCAGCTATGAGAACTATGGGGACTTCCTTCTACAGAGCTCAGGGGACCTATCCCTGTTTTGTCAGGGGTAAGAAACAGCATTAAAACTGTGAGACTTAGCAAAAGTTCAGAACTTCTTTTTAGATGGATTGTGCCATATCCTACTGTAATAGGTAAAATACAGGATCGAGATGTGAGAAGAGTTCTGTAAAGAATGTGCCTTATCCTTTCCTCGTGTTGTGATCCCCTTTCAGAACAACCCAATGGGAAACGACAATACAGACCCAGTATAATTTCTCTACTAACGTGCTTAATTGTGTACTCATTCATTTCAGTGAGACTGCTATGCTTCACAGGCTTGCTGCAGTTCTGCAAAAAAGCAAACAAATCACTTTAAACTTTCCTCTTTAACTTCCTCTCTTTTCCTACTCAACTATAACATATAGTGTTTGGCAAAAATAATTTTGCCCAGAGTGAAAACTGATGGAACAGGACAACAAATCTTTTGTGCAGTGCCTGCAAATCTGGCATAACACCCAGCTTTGCTGTCTGCACTACATTTGTCATTGCAAAGACACTACTGAGGTGAAACAAAACTAGATCTCCCTATCACCTTTTGCAATCTCATTGAAATAAACACAATGCCTTCTTCCACAAATATACGATTCATTCTTTCCGTCAAGCAGCACAATGTAATATTCATGTGAGGAAAACTATCTTAGACTACTCATCAAAAGTGTAACTACAGTAGGGAAATAGACTTTTCATTATTTACATAACACTGAAGACATTAATTTTTGTCTTTCATTTATCTATTATACTCTACTAATGAATAAATGACTAAATTGAATACCTCATTCTCTAATTGCAATTAAAAAACGGAAGTCATCACTCAGGAATACTACCAGAATTAACCTTCTTCTGTGGTTAATTTAAACATATGCAATACAAATAATCTTGCTTGAAGCAGATGGACAGCTCAGAAACATTCATTTTGTTTACCAGAAATGGTCTTGGGTTACAAATATGCAAACGTATTTATTTATCTCAGGTTCTGCTGCAGCTAAATTTGGAACCTGTAGTTCTTGCACATTTTAAAATTACATTTTTTCTATTTCTTCAATCAATAACAAAGGGTAATAAATACATTGATCTCACACACACAGTCACATACAAAATTTGTTTAACATAAAAGAGAAATTTATTTTTAAATAAAAAATAATATATTTCGGATAAAGTGTTAATGAAATAACAGAAGAAAATGTAGTTTGTGGGTTTTTTTTCCCAGAAATATCATGTTGCAGATCAAATTCCAAGCCTTGCACGGTTCACATTGTTTTTAGTCTAGCTCATTGCACAGCAAAGGTCCTGGACCTCACGGTTTGGGTTTATATTGAAAGCAAAAGTTCCAATGGCTCAAGCGATGATGAAAACAGATGACTGATACTATTCTTCTTCTATAGCAAATAGTTTATGAAAAAATATCTCAGGCCCAAGTAATATCACAGGAAGGCCCATGGCAAACACTAATTTAAATCACTCACTGGATCTATTATCAAATGTGCTTGAGACTAGGAAGCAAGGCTGAAGCTCTCTCTTCAAGTAAGGAATTTAATAAGTAAATACAGTAATGTAGGGTTTTAGATTTCCTGAGCATGAACTTCTTGTCTCTGTCTGACCTGATGAGTGGGATTCTTTACTGTGGAAGAGCAGAGCTTTAGTAGGAGCAGAGGGATTTCCCGATGCATGTTGCTGCTCATACACTTCCTCCACCAGCAAAAGAGAGGGGCAAGGCACACTATTGAAATGAAATGAAAGGGAAGTGAGAAGGGATGACAGTGAACTCACTTCTGTTAGCTCAGCACTGACATATGCTGACTTCAAGGGCACAGAACTGTTGTGCAGTATGTCAACATGGATTTATAGGGTTTGAGTTTTTGTCATCAGGTCAGCTAAGGCTTTGACATTCCTACGCTAGTCAAAATACAGTTTCCCAAGTAACACATATTGTTTTTTTCTTTTTTTTTTTCCCAAGTGACATGCTTTGTTTTGTTTCCTTGCTTTTCAGTTTTGACATGTTTTTACTTTGTTTCTTTTAAACTTCCAATGCATGAGTAGATTATTTATTGTTTAATGTGAAGCACAATATACTTAACAAATTTGACCTAATTGGCTATGTATCTCCCTTTACCCATTGCTGTATCTTTCAGATTCAAAGATGAACAATGAGTGGAGCTTTAATCTCCTAGAAATCAATTAGTTTATCATCTGGCATAATGCATTTCAGACTAATACAGTATCCTGAAGCAAGAGAGCTTCTCAAAATTTCATTCTTTTCCTACTAGCAAGTGTCTTCAATTCTGTCACAGTTTCTCTATATCATAATGTTCATGTGGCATATGTTGAATTTGCATTCAGGTTGTGTTTCAGGATGGAATATGGACTGGCATCAAGTAAATATAAAAAGATTTACAGTTTCAGCTGTCTCAAAATTACTCCAAGTGAAAGCAAAGATCAGTGCTGATACACAGCAATCTAGTATTTTCCCCATCTTACAGGTTAGATCTTTATATAGCATAATTCCCACTGACAACCAGATGAACAAGTTTTCTCTCAGTGAATTTTTTTAACCTTTCATTCAAGATAAAAAACAAATATTTTTTATTTCTGGACTCTAATTCTGGAGTTTTAGATTGTAGACTTTATAAGAATAATTTTAAATTAACAAATTGCATGCACACTTGTAATAGTCTTAAAGACAGTAAGGAAAATAAAGATATTTATGATCCACCAAAGGTAGAGCACAAGATGTCAAGTAATGAAAACAAAAAGATCTCAAATCTTTCTGTTTAGTGTTTCTCTATTACCTGCAGTCTTGAGTAAAAAATTTCATACATGGCATACAACATTAACAGGAATAAGTGACATCAGTAATTTGAAGAAAAAAATAAAATCCTGTGATAATTTCAAATTTAGCATTTTAATATTAGATTATTTAAAGAATACAGTGAAACCAGCACTGTAACATACTTTTCACTAATGGGTTTAATCACATTTGAATAAACACTCTTACTCTGTTGCTAAAATCTAATCTAATATCTCTAACCTGCAAAGAGGACATTTTCATCAGCAAAAATATTGCAATATTTTTATAGGCCTGTAGCTTACATGCATATTACAAGTTGAAGATTATAGGTTATATGATGAGAGAACAATTTCTTTGAACAGATGATTTCTCATGCTTAGTTACCTAGAGTCTGCATTTTTCATCTGGAAAATACTTACTATTATAAAACTTTTTAGCATCCCTGCGTATGCCACAGTCCTTTTTAATCACACTTTAGATTGTGGATATGGTATAAATCTGCAACCTCTGAAGCTGTGCAAGAACAGAGAAGGAGGGTGATGCTGCACTGAATAGTGAAAGAAGATGTACTGGATGGTCGAAGTGATATATTTCAGACCCAGCTCTAATTCTCATAACACTTTTAGATTGTGACCTAATCTGTGCTTTAGAATAAGAGCATTCCTTTGTTTTGTGGTATGGGCATGTTAGGGATCAAAGAAGAATGAGATCTATTAAATCAAAATATTGTTTTTAAGTTAAACCAGTGAATTAAGTTTCTCTATGGACATGCAGCAACTGTGCCTTTTCTTACAGAAGTAGTCTGCTGAAGACTTGTGTCTTAAGAACTAATGTATCTGAGACTAAGAAATTGCTTTTCTCAGTTTTCTTTTTTTGTTTGTTTGATTTTTTGGTTGTTTTTTAGCTGTTTGTTCTTTAAGAATGTATGCAGGGAATCTTGGGATGGGGGCAATGGTGGCAGGCAGGGCAGATGCTCGTACTTCTAAACAACTAGAAAATCATTTCGTAAGACCAGGGGCTGCTAAAGCATCCTCTGTTAGACTGCAAAATCATCTGAAATGTATGCACAATCTGCTGAGCAAAAGCCTTATAGAGAGGCCTTTCCAATTCTCTGCTGTAAGTGTTCAAAGCTAAGCTTTCAGGAAGGCTATTATAGTATGCTTAAAAGAAGCCCTTTGGTTGAAAAGCATCCCTAAAATATACAATTCAGAGGACTTTAATACAGCTTGCTGAGACTTAAAACACATCTGAAGGTAAAAGTCAGCTTTAAGGATATTCAGTTTTTCTGATAGGTGTTACAAAGGGCCACACATGATCAATATGTCCTAAAAAGATATTGTTGCTGGTTCTGTGGTCAAAACTGAAGTTTGCATTTCGTCTTGGAATTCCATCATGTAGCAGGTTTGGTTCTAAACTGGGCAGAACCACCATTTTTGTACAGGTTTCAGTTCACCTTTCTTTTGCGAGATAGATTTAGAGGAATGCAAAGCAGGCTCCAAACTTAAAGAATATGAAAAAATTTTATTAACAGAACTAAAAGAAAGAAGAAAATAATAAGAAATCAAAGCAAACCCCTACTTTTGCTCCAACACCCCCTCCTTCCTTTTCGCTTTTCCCAAACCAGCACAAAGGATAATAAAACATGATTCTTGGTCAGCATTTACAGTTCTTAAAAATCTCTCCACTATTTAAGGAAACAGAGGTCTCTTTTGCNCCCGGGGCTCTGAGGGGTTCTCCCGCCAGTGCCCCCGCTGTGCCCTGGCACTGGAGGCGGGGGAGGGAGGCCCGAGGCCGCTCTGAGAAGCAGAGCCTCAGCACCCATCTTCCCCCCCACTCCTGCAGGAGCTGCAAAACCAAAAGAGAGAACTTCCTGTCTCCCCCAAGTTTTAAATATGGAAATCTCGAAAAAGCTCCATTGGTCAAAAGAGCTGTCTAGCAGCTCGGGTTCAACCTACCACACATCACAAAATACTTTCTCTAAAATTAAATTTCTCACTGTGTACATATGAAACACTTACTGTATTCAGATGAATTTGAATTTCTCAGTGATTATCAGAGTATTTTAATTAGACACTTTAAGAAATATAGCCTGTTGGAATGCTTTTTTGTAAATGATAATAATCAACTGCAAAAGACATGTCAACTTGTTACAGAGAGCACTGCAATTAAGCAGATTAAAAAAAAAATCAGTGAAAATAAGGGAGGGAAAAAAATTGGGGTAAACTAATTTCTTGAAAAATATTTCTTTTTCTTCAAAGAAAGGATTTGGGAAATGGGCGTTTTCCACCATTTTTGTTAAACTCTTCTGAATAGCTATAACGACTGAATAAAGATGTGAGTTAATACATAATCAAATGCTAACATGCAGTGAAAGGTTAGTAACTGTTCTAAATAGCTTAGCTAACTAGGATGGCATAATAAACAGTTCAGGATGAAATTTAGAAATTTTAAATAATTTCTGAAAGGGCTTTTACTTTTTTATTGCACATTCCTGTTAAATCCATTCAGAAAGAATATGTGACAAGTTTGGCTGATTTGAATCTGTATCTTCCAGTGACAATTTTTTGACTAAAAGAAAATTTTTGTCTCCTATCTACACAATTACAATTAACTTCTCATGTGCTAACTACAAATGATATCTTGCTTTTTGTAAGAGATTTTTTGTGTGTTTTTTTCCTTTTTTTTGTATGAAAGGAGTAGGGCACCTTATTCTTATGGAATACTTTACACAGTAAAACTCTGAAATATTTTTCTTAGCTATTCCTTATTGTGTTATGCTTTTATAATTTCTTATAGCAGGAATACCTAGATAACACCTTTAAAGCATCCACCCACAATTAAGAAATTCCATGTTATGAGAATCTGAAAATAACTTCCTTATTATCTAGTGAAAATAAACATAGTGACAATGTTCTTTTATTTTGTTGTTTGATTTCACATACAATTTTTTTCGTGAAAAAATAAAATTAATTAGAAAACCAAACAGATTATTCTATTATAGATGTCATTAAGAAGTACAAAAAAGTTAAAAACCTGGAAAATAATAATAAGGAATTATATTTCATCACTGTTGGAACTTGTTCCTCTTTTTTTTTTTGAAATTCAGTTACAAGAAATTTAATCTGAAGGGAAGACGTAGGATAGAGTGAGCAGTATCTGACAGGCCTTTATCAAAGTATCATCTTCACCCATCTTTTGTACTTATTTTGGCAGAGTTCAGATGGATTACTCACCTCCTCCTGAATTCCCCATGTAAAGTAATAAGTTAATTCTTGGCTAACCTTCCTGCTTGGCAGGCTTAGAATGTTTTCCATGCTTTTGAATTTACTGCCTTTTTCCAGTCCCTTTGTATCAGAATAAACAGGACCATGCACAGCCATCAGACAAGAAGGTAGGAATCTTCTTTACTCCATAGTTCATTTATGAATTTCATATTCAAAAGGTGAAATTCATTAAATAGAGACTCTGATAAGGAAAGTGCCTCCAGGAAAAAATCTTTAGATATTTTTTTTTGTAACTGTCATTTGTCTAATGACTCCAGTTTCCTGTTTTACTTCCTCCCTCCTCTACAAACTAGTGGTATGCCTGGTGTCTCAGACTGGTAAGTCTAATAACATAATAAAATATGTCCATCTTTCACATAACAGCAGCTGAGCTAAGATAAAACTTTTCTCCACAAATTTTGTTGTGTTCAACTATAATGAGGAAAACACATAGCTGCAGAAGAAGAAACACATTTAATTTTTTATTTTAAAACATGTATATGTATTTATGACATTCTTCTGATTACTGTACTTAAAATTAACTATTCTGTGCAGCAACAGTTGCATAATTCAAATGATCAGGTTTCTAAACAACCACAATCTGAGGTCTGTAATATTATGGAAATCCATGCAATTAATGTTTTTAAAGGTGCACTGAATTTAAAATCATCTTCAATAATGGCACAGTTCCATTCCAACTGCCTTTCATGTTTTACAAGTGTGATTAATATTTCTGCCCACTAGAAAAACTTCTTATAATCATACATTGCAATAAATTTGAAATGCAAAGATTCAGTTATACAGGAAGACAGGATGAAGAATTTTGCCAAAATGGTAAATATTCTCAAATTATGGATTTTGAATTTTGGACTTCCTATATTGCATATAAATCAGTTTGGACTGCAGAACATGCTCTGGTTTTCCCTGCGTAACTGATTATTCACTCACAATGACTCCTACTTCTTGCAACAAACCACATTGATAAAATGTGTCCATGATGGAAGTACACATAGCTACCTATAGCAACATCAACTGCTATAGGGAGAAACCTGAGGGGTGCCCAGACAATGGCCTGTAGTGTTGTGGGTGGCTTTATTGGGTTTCAGAGCTATAAAACTTACTACGAAATCTTCTTCATTTGATAGAAGATCTTGTGGCTGTCCTTCTGACGAAGACACATTAATTGAGGAGAAGTAAGTTTGGGTAAAAGCAAATAAGGTCTGTGAAAAATTCAGCATTTCTGGGACTTAATGAATCTTTCTTGCTTCAAAGTTAAAAAAGGGAAAAAAATAAACAACAGAAGATATTTTTTTTTCTTTTTCTTAGGTTTGTGTACTGAATCTTCTCGCTCTTGTCTTACACGTATCTACTTTGTGATATGAAGGAAACATAGATTTTACATGAATTTGCCCCAAACATTTCCACTTAAGTGTTAAGATATTTTTGACTTTACAGCATTTTTACTGTTACTTATGTTAGAAGAGTTTTCTGAAGTCTACAGTCATCCTTCTGATAAAAAACATCTACTATGCCACCGAAACTGCAATCCTCTTAGCCTTAACTGCAGGTATTGTGAGATAAGACAGCCACTTGCCAACCATTGTCAGACTAAGTCTCTATTTTTCCAGAAACTTCAAAGCAGATATTTGCTACTGGCAACGTCCTGGGTTTGTCTCATAACAAATATTCAGGGCCTTACATCAAGTACAGCTGAGTACTATAACAGGTAATTCTGTCGCTGTGTGTTACTGATAACCTAGCTGCTGTGGCTTCTGGATGAGTATCAAAACTCTTTGAAATTCTGCATTGTTCTGTCATTGTTTTGGCTTGACAGCTGGGATAGTGTCTGAACCAGGTTGAAACAGCCCCCTTTCCAGGATTTCAAATATATTCTTCTCTCTTATCTGAAAGAAAGCTGCTTCTCTGCCTTATGGATATGAAGTGGTTCAGATGGGAACACTCAGGGAATGTGGGAGACTCAAGGGAGTCGTGACTCCTTGAAGAGGTATTTCTTCCCACATATTCATATGGACAGCAAGCCTGCAGAAGGCTGAATATCATCAAAACAGGTAGTGCCAAATCGTCTTGTTGCCACTGCCAGAGCCTCCTGCCAGCACTAGCATTTTCAGTTCATCTCTGTGCTCCGACCTGTTTAGAACAAGGTTTGAAAACAGCTACAATATTTCCTTTTTCTGAACAGTTTTGAAACACCTCAGCTTAGAGGGTGTGATAGCTTCAAACAGCTTCTTGAGTTTTTTATAGTAGCTGGCCCCTTGTAACAACTGTGGGTACCAAGGGCTCTGTTCGCTAAATAAAAATAGCACAATGAACACCAATGAGGCTTTTTTTCACTTTTTTTTTTTTTTAGGCCATTTCAGTCCTATCACTCCTGTATGTTGTACAAGCCCCAAGAGCACACCCAGCTTGCAAGTCTTTTGAGGGGCATTGTTTTGTATGACACCATTAGACATTTGCTGAGAGTTTGATTTCAGGGAGACATCGTAGATCACCCAGTCAAACTCAAACCCACTGTCAGCCACACATGAGTGTCTCCACTGTGCTGTCCAATTACCTGTGTCATTGAAAAGCTGCAAAAAGCTACCCCCCACCATACTGTCTCCACAGACTACTGCATGAATCATTCTTTGAAACAGACAGTTTAATATCAGTGATTGTGCCTAAATCCTTTAAGTGTAGATCTCAGTGAATGCTATCCTTGACTGTATACAATTTTGTTTAGATAATCTTTCAGCCAATTATGCTTCCTCATTTTACTATTTTATAAAAAGCCACAAATTATTTTTGTGTGTCACGGCACAAGAAAACTTTAATTCACCATAAATTACAGGACCGAATGGCTCATTCTGCACCAGTGAAGTTTCCAGTTTTATTGCAATAATTTGGTGAAGTTTTTGAGAAACTCTAATGGTTCCTGCTTTGAAATCTCTTCATATCCAAGAAATGTATCTTCAATAATTAAAATTATCTGCTTTGGAGTATATTTTTTTCTAATTTTGTTAATTTTATTTCATATATTTTCTTCCTCTATGTCCTTTGTGTGATTTTACAACCTCAGTTATAGGGATTAGCATTTTCCAACTTCAGCTGGGATGTTAGGAATTATACTGAACAAAGGTACTTGGGCTACTTAGAGTATCTTATTAGTTATTACCTGTATTGTATGAGTCACATGCTAGGGAAGAAAGATTCTAGTCACATTAAAAACCCAGAAATCATGTAGGAGAGGAAAATCTGTTTTGTCCACCGAATATAATGGACTAAAAGCCAGGAAACTTCAGTTCTCCTTTCCTACCTGAGCCTACGACATTTTCCTCCAAAATTCCCTATAACCTAATGAGCCCATGACTTCAAAAAAGCTATAAAAACATGGGTCTCTCATGCTGGAATTTTATTACTGCAGAGCATTTTGTTACTCCTTACAGCTGCTACTGAAGACAAAGAAGATGTTGCAATCCCAATCCTAGGAGCACAGAAGGATAACCTGGGGACTGGAATAAATTGAATTTTTGGTCTGATTATGCTGGAAGAAGTGTTGCTGCCTGGAGAATTTCCCAGTAGGAGCACCTGGAGAGAATGGTTGAATAACTTCTGACAGAAACATACATTAGTGCTGCTTCAGGAAAAGGAAAGCTAGTGGAATGAAGGTCAAGGACAAAAACCACTGGCCAGGAAATGTTTGCCTTATGTACTCGTATTGTAATATTGTTACCCAAAACTTCATCTGGGAAGACATCAGTGTACAGCAATGTTCACAAATGCACTAGGTTTTGTGAGGCAAATGAAGACAGTCTTCTCTCTGGATCAACATTGAAATCTGGGGCTGAACATCATAAAATGGACAGGGAACCCCATTCCAGTGATAGTGCTTCAATTTTTTGCACCTCCCTTCTCTGGCTCCTTGTCAGTGTCTGTCAAAGCAACCTAACATATCACAACTTGTCCTTACCAGCTCAGAGGAAACCTGTTAAAATATTCTATGACTGCTTCTGGAGAAAATTAACAAAAAGTGTTCCGTAAACGTAATATGTGCCCAGTCGGTATGTGGATGCACCCGTACAGAACTCTTACCATTGCCAGTGTCTTACAGATCTTATGATACTATAGCCAAAAAAAGCCATGTAAAGTGCAAGGTGCTGCCACAGGGAGTGAGGGAGTGACATGCCAAAATGACAGATCCCACCTCTCTCACACACTCCAGGGAGCAATGGTATTGTCAAAAGTAATCTCTCAGGTGTAGAAATTCCATTTCAACATGCAATGATGTGTCTCAGCCACAATCCACACCATGCATCTAGAACTGTATAGGTCATACCAGCTGCCCACCTGGATAACATCCTATAGGCCAGCAAACATCTGACTACTAGCCATAACAGCAGTGGGATGATCATACCTAGGCTTGTCTGGTGCTCTCTCGGAGGAGACCCTTACCATTTACAGAGCAAGAACAGAAGTAATGACATAAGATGCAATGGAGAAAATTATCTCAGCAGATATGGCAGCAGGACTAAGATAAAGTTTCCAGAGTATCAATTTTATTTATATATAATTCTGTAATGACATAACAAAGTGTGCATGCGGCCAAATTCAGAACAGTGTAAAGAGACTTCCATTATGTGATTGCAATGGCCATCATAATTAACATGTTTGGAAATGTATGCAATTTAGCAATGATCAGTTGTAGTAGGTTGACACTGGCTAGATCCCAGGCACTCACCAGAGCTTCTCTATCACTCCCCTTCTCAGCTAGACAAAGAAGAGAAAATATAGCAGAAGATTCGTGAGTTGAGATAAGGACTGGGGAGATCAGTCACCAGACACCATCACTGGCATAACAGAGTCAGCCTGAGGATATTAACTGAATTTATTCCTAACAGGATCAGAGCAGGATGATGAGAAGTAAAATAAATCTTAAAAAATACCTTCCTCCATCCCTCCCTCTTCCTGAGCTCTGTCTCCTCTGCTGCAACGGCACAGGGAGATGGGGAACGGGGGTTATGGTCAGTTCATCTAATGTTGTTCCTGCTACTTCTCAGGGAGAGGAGTCCTTTCCCTATTCCAGCGTGGGTTCCCTCCCATGGGAGACAGTCCTCCACAAACTCCTCCAATATGAGTCCATCCCATGGGCAAGAGTTTTCCATGAACTGCTTCAATGTGGGTCACTCTTCCATGGGGTCGCTCCTTCAAGAACAATCTGCTTCAGTGTGAATGTCACACAGGACCACAAGTCCCACCAGGAAATCTGCTCCAGGGTGGTCCCCTCTCTCCATGGGTCTGCAGATCCCTACCAGGACTCTGCTCCAGCACAGGCCTCCCGTGGGGTCACAGCCTCCTCTTAGGCATTCACCTGCTTCAGCATGGGGCTCCTCCATGGGCTGCAGGTGCATCTCTGCATCCCCATGGTCCTCCATGGGCCACAAGGGCACAACTGCTTCTCCGTGGTCTGCACCATGGACTGCAGGCGAATCTCAGCTCTGGCATCTGGAGCAGCTCCTCCCTGTCCTTCTGCACTGACCTTGGTGTGTGCAGAGTTGCTCTTCTCACATGTTCTCACTCCACTGTTCTCTGGCTACAATTAGCTCTGCAGAATAATTTTTTTTTCCTTTTTGAATATTATATCACAAAGGAAATACTATCATTCCTGATTGGCTCAGCCTTGGCCAGCAGCAGATCCATCCTGGAATCAGCTGGCAATGGCTCTTCCAGGCATGCGTAAAGCTTCTGGCAGCTTCTCACAGAAGCCACCCATGTAACCCCTCTGCTATTAAAGCATGGCCACACACCCAATCCACCAATTCAGTCCACTGAGCTGCTTTAAAGCATGAAGGAAAACTGAGTATCAACAGCATAGTCTATTTCTCATCCTAATTTCCAGCAACACTTAACAACTTCAAAAGGTCTTGTAAGCAACTTCGTCTCCAAGGCAAAGGTCAGGAAACAATTGTTTAGAAATTCAGTTGATGACGATGCCTGAAGAAGCTACCTGGAAGCAGAGACTAGACAGGAGTAAGGGAATAAAGGTGAAATTTATTTGATATTTATTGATTTCCTCAACTTTGTACAGTTATTGAAATACTCCCTGTAGAACACATTTCACACGATTAGCACCATTTATTTCTCTTTCACACTTTTTCAAAAAATAAATGAATAAATAAAGAAGTCACCCAGGATATACCTAATGTCTCAAATATATTCCCATTTGGAATTCCAAAAAGGGATTTTCTCTTGGTTCTATGGGAGCATTCTCCTATTATATGTACCACTGGAGACCTTGCAGGTACTTCAGAAATGTTCAGGGTGGAGTGGGGAGAAATAATGTATTTTCACTCAAGCTGAAGTATTTCTTACTCATTCTTTTATTATATTGTGAAAGGAATATTTTTCTTCTAATCACAGAATTAAGCACTACACTATGTGCTTAATCTCTCTGGGCCTTGCCTTGCCAAGGACCTGCTGTCCTTGTGTCAACCTTTCTCCATCTCTGACTTTCCATGGGTCTAGATATATCACTGGAACAGAAACAAGGAATCCTTGGGGAGTGACAACATTACAGACCTGGAGTTAGAGAGGTTAGAGGGGTTGGAGAAACACAGCTGTTCTCTGATGTTCACTGGAAATCCTTGAAAAGGCAAAACACCTTTGAAATCTTAGACTCTGCCATCCACTGGAGCACTACTGGGTTTTGCAGGACAGTAATTAATAGGAGAATATAACTTTAAGACAGTGTAAGTCATGTGGTGGAGTCAAAAACAGTCATCATGGAAGAACCAGTTGATCTTTAAGCTGATGTCTAAATCTCTGCTTCTCTGTAGCACACTTAGAAATGTTACAGTTTAGTGGAATGGAGAAGCATACTCACTCTCTACTGAATTAGAAGTGGAAATGGTTCTAGCTTCCTGAGAGAAAAGTAACAGTGCAAAGTTTTACTGGTTTGCAGCATTACTGCTATTTCAATGCACCACTGAGCTCTGAGAAGTGTTCTGCTGCCAGATATCCTTGCTGCAAAACAATGTGCTTTGCAAGGAGCTTCAGTGTGACTAAACTTGTAGGGAGCCTAATGATGTGCAAGTCCCCTGTTTGGTCACTAATATTCTCATAGCTCAAGGCTCCATTTCCACAATCCCTCTTTACCCATCCCGCAATTTGATACAAAAAAAATTTCCCATAGCTCATCAATCTTTTTTTTCTTGCTGTCGTTCTGCTGTCAAACCCACAGATCCATCAAGTGCTTATCTCAGCCTTTACAGTGATGTTCCACAGAGAACACAATGGAAGAGTTATGGAAATAGGTAAGATCTGAGATTTTTAATTATCTTCTCTTCTATGCTTTCAATCTTCTGTGCTTTCAATCCCTGCTTTAAGTAAGTTCTTGCTCTGTTTCCACTGTCTCCCTCTGGAAGCTTTCCAGTATTTAACTTGACAATGTATCTTGCACTTTCCTTTCTCATGAGAGTTTGAGGAGGTCTTTTAACTTCTTTTGTAGTCTAGGCACTACAACGAAATAATGTTCTGGTTTGGTTTTTTTTTTTTTTTTTCACAGAAGGTCCTAGTGATCCTGCTGGGCTTTAGGATGAATGAAGAGGGAAGGGGGAGAAAGAAGTTCAAAATAGGGCCAGATTTATTTTATAGTCTATCTGAAAGGAGCAAGCCTGTGAAAAAAGTCAGAGAAGCTCTAGAAATGACTCAGCAGCTCTCCATCACACATTTGAAGGCTATAAAATATATTAGTAAATGAGAATTTGTTTGGTATAATAGATTATAAAATGAATATTTGAAAAAAATAAAGATTTAATTTCCACAACATATATATACATCTAAATTAATTTTGATTTTCATTAGGCTCTGAAATATTTGACTTGAGTTTAGGAAAGTTTTCGTGCAGATATGTGCACAGTACAGAAAGAAATGATTTTCTGTATTACTCCAATCTCATTTATTTTTAATGTGTGCAATTTCAGGGTGTTTTGCTAAGTACATTTTTCATGCTACTTGTAGGAATTAAAGAGAATGTTGCAGTTCAAACCAAATTCTTCCTTTATCTAAAGGAAATTTAAAATTTACCAGTTAGAAGAATTTTCATTGCAAATTTAAAATTTACCAGTTAGAAGAATTTTCATTGCAGAATAGAAATTGCATTGGAGAACAGTGGGCATATAAACAGAGATGTATATTACCATTCTCAGAGATGATCAGATAATAATCAAAGATGATTATTAACATATCCATTTCCATCCAATGGATAAGCATCAGGGTTCATCAAACAAAAACCTAGGCATCTGAGATAATTCCCAAAATACAGCAATTTTTGAACATCCTTTGGTTTTCTACAGCAAGAAATAAACAGCTGATTCTACACTTAAAAAGATTTCCACTAAACACGGTAGCAGTTTAGATGATATCTAAGAAAAGAAATTAAACAACTTCAACTTTTGAATTCTCCTGGAATGGGTATAGAACTCCAAAATGGGTATAGAACTCTCAAAATTTGAAGAGTGAGACTAAAAACCAAAACACAGGATTTAGCTCAGACAGTCGCCAGGATACAGGGAGTTTGATTATAGAATTGTGGAATATTCTGAGGAAGGGACCCACAAGGATCATTGAGTCTTCAACTCCTCGCCCTGCAGAGGACACCCCAAGAGTCACACCATGTGCCTGAGAGCATTGACCAATGCTTCTTGAACTCTCTCAGGCTTTGTGCTGTGACATCTTCGCCTGGGGACCCTGTTCCAGTGCCCAACCACCCTCTAACTTCCAACCTAATCCTCCCCTGACACAACCTCACTAGAAAGAAAAAATATGTACTTGCCCCTCCACTTCCCCTTGTGAGGGAGCTGTAGATTGCTATGGCATCTTGCCTCAGTCTCCTCTTCTCCAGGCTGGACAAGTCAGTTGAGCTCAGCCATTCTTCATATGGCTTTCCCACAAATATTTAGTTTTCAGCCTTACTCTATGATTTAAGGAGCAGAGGGTTGAAGCACATATGACCTGAAGTAACTTCCAGCTTGCATTATTCTGTGTTTTCAGTCTTTACCTTTGAGAAGAAGATGCTGATTCAGAAAAATTTGGATGTTCCAACTCCAATTGGAGACCCCATATGCTAAATGAATAAACACATTCCTAGGATTTAACAGAATAAAAAAAAATCTTAGAAAAAACCTCAAGCATTGGGGATTCTTCTGAACTGATACAGAACTCTATCTGAGTCAAAATAAAAGTTAGAGAGGATTGGTGCTTGTAGTTGCACAGTTCATAGCCGCATCTTTGTTGAACTTCCGTAAAAGTTACAAAAAATAGTAGAACTTTCGCAGAACTTGAGCATGAGCCAGGTGTAGGAATCTCAAAACTTTTTTCTTCCAAAAATTATTGAAGACACACAAAATTTACAGCAGTGGAAAAGAGACAACTATTAATTGTTATCTCTCCAAGGAAAAGTTGGAGAAATCAAGCCTGATCACATAGGAAAAAGTCAGTCCTTCCTATGTAACAGACGTTGGCATCTGTGAGCTGGATAAAAGCTGTTATCTTATGATATGTTCTTTTCAGATGGAAAATCTCTGTCCTTACTAGATAGCTTCTGTGCATGTTACTTCCTTGACATGTAGGGGTAATACAAGTTTCTAAGTTTATCTTGTCTTTACTCACCAGATATCTCTTTCCCATCTCTAAGTTGTTTCAGCTCTAGCACATAATGAATATAAAATATTACTTTAATTTGAGCAGGAAATGTGCTGAAATGAAAACTGTCAATAAAGGAAACTAGAAGCAACAAAGGGGACGCATTACACATTATGGTAAAACAAGAAATCACAGCATGTATTTCTCAGGCTGCTTTTTCCTGAGATAGGATAAATAAAAGGCTCACTTACTACTGACAAGATGCAAAGAAAAACTCTGCATTGGGCTGCTCCTGATCATTCAACAGCCACTGAAGACTCTGAGAAGGAAAACACAAAAGGCACAATTTAAAAAACCCTCTAATTTACACCAGTATTGGAGTCCAAATTTGTATTTTCAGCTAGGGTTTTTCTTTAATTCAGTTTTGCACAACATCAAGAAGATGTTGACTTTCCATCAAACAGATCTTGATCAGGCTGTTCACTACTGTAATTTACTAGCTATGGTTGTTACTGGAGAGCTTCACGTAACTGATGGTGGTATTTGATCTAAGAGATTACTGATTTACAGTGAGTGATCTTTAAATAACATCTTTGACTGCAGCAAGCAAGCTTTTCAAAGACAGCAATGCTTTCTCTTTATTTTCCAATACATTATGCATTAATAATCTGAGTGTATTAACTGTCTTATTACTTTGAAATAATCAGACTTTATATGAATTATAGGCCACTGTGATCCTCATATCATTGATATTTATAATTAGTGAAAGGACTTAGATTTTCTTCTGACTTGTGATTAGTCCTTGAGTGTTTAGACAGTCTTTAGACATATCTGCTCTGAAAGAATGAAGGAAACATTGAAGAGAAGAAAGGCCAGTGGAGTCTTCTGTGTGAATATACCTTTTTATAATTTTTTTTTAAGTTCAGAAAAAAATTGAGCTCTGTTTTCATAGATGAAAATTGTAGCTTAAGAGAAGTCTGTAGAAAAAACATCATGAATTCAGCATAAGCCAGCACTCTGGCATTTTTAAAATTTAAAAAATGGTAAAGATTTAATGCATTTTACAATGTCAGGTAAAGAATATAATATCACCAACACTGAGGAGAAAGGTTGAAAAATTATATCTGAATATCCTTTAGCCACTTAATTCAGTGCCATTATTACTCCATGACATAATTACTCAATAAAACATGAGATTTGATTTCATCATACTCATGGGAGGGAATATTTGAAACGGATGTTCCATGTTGCCAAAAAGCTAGAAGTTTTGTGCTAACACAATTGCAAAAAAACAAAACAAAGAACACAGTTGTAGTGGGTTTAGTTCGAAGCCAGGCAGAAACACCATTTATTGTAGTGGTTTCAGTTCGCCTTTCTTATCTTTTGTGAGATAGGAGATTTGGAGGAATGCAAAGCAGGCTCAAAACTTAAAGAATATGAAGAAGTTTATTAACAGAACTAAAAGAAAGAAAAAGAAATAATAAGAAATTAAAGCAAATCCCTCCTTTTGCTCCAGCAACCCCTCCTCCCTTTTCTCTTTTCACAAATCAGCACAAAGGATAACAAAACACGATTCTTGGTCAGCATTCATAGTTCTTAAATATCTCTCCACTATTTAAAGAAACAGAGGTCTCCTTTGCTGTCCGTGGTCTCCCAAAACTGCACCAGCCAACAGTCCACCCTTCTTCTGACGGGAAAAACATCTCTCCCATGGAAAGAAAATCACATGGGGTTTCCCTTTTAAGGGTGGACAAATTCCACCCTGAAACAACGACTCTCTTCTTCACAGAAAAATCTTAAAAGTCTCTTTTCACATCGGCTGCATTCAGAATTCTTCATCACGCCCCCCATGTCTTTAAATGGATTAAAGAGAAAAACAGTTTGGGATATTACAGTTTTTACCATGGTCTGCAGAAAGCAGGTTTAAGCTTCGCACTGCAAGGGCGACTCCACCCTCTTTCTTCCGCGCCGCCATCTTTGGTTTTACTCTCTTTCTCTTTCTCTCTGACCTTGAAGACGCCGTGATGAAAAGTTTTCGTCGTGCAGGCTTTATGATGAAGGAAAAACCCCACTTTCTTTGTGCTGCTGGCTTCCTTGATGTTAGTCTCTCAGCTCCATCGGCCCCGGCCAGGATCTTTGTGGGCCACGTGGAGGGGAGGGAGGGGCAGTCCTCAGAAGCCTCAGCTGGGTGGTCTCAGCTAATTGTAGCGATTATGGCTGTTCCTCAGCTGCCCAGGGCTCTGAGGGGTTCTCCCGCTGGCACCCCGGCTGTGCCCTGGCACTGAGGGGGGGAGGCCCGAGGCTGCTCCAAGAAGCAGAACCTCAGCACACATCTTCCCCCCACCCCCGCAGGAGCTGCAAAACCGAAAAGGGCACTTCCTGTGTTCTCCAGGCTTTAAATATGGAAATTCCGAAAAGCGCTACTGGTCAAAAGAGCTGTCTATCAACTCAGGTTCAACCTACCACAACAGTCAAAGAAGGTAGGTACAGCAAAAGGAAGGAGAGAACAGTACAATAATATGTATTTCTTAGGAGGCATGGATTACTCATGGCTTGCAAAAAGCAAGCTAGGAGATTTTTATATTGACTTACATTATTTAAAACTTGTGAGATATGAACTTTTCAGTCATGTAATTCAATGCAAAGGATTTAAAATATGTTTTTAAACAGTTCTGACCTCAGGTACTTGGGAAGTAAATAATTTTATGGAGTGCAGGTGTCAAGGTTTAGGTAGCAGAGAGAGGCTGCAAGGGTGGTCTCAGTGGTGAGAGACAGTGAGGAGTGAAAGAAAAAGTGTGATAAATGGGCGTTTGAGAGCTGAGTGGGGAGCAGGAGGAGGGGAGGAGGTGCTCTGGGTGCCTCAGCAGAGATGTCAGTGAGGCCCCTGCAGAGTCTCTGGTGGAGCACGTGGTGTCCTGCAGCTCCTGGAGAGGCCCCATAATGGAATGGGTATCCTCATTGCAGTGCCTGGAGAACCCCACTGTGTGGGTGGATATTTCCTGAAAGAACATGGCTCATGGAGTCCATGCTGGAGCAGGTTTATCCTTAAAGATTGCAGCTGATGAAAAGTATCTTGATTCTCACATCAAACGTCTAAATAGCACATGGTTGTGTTACCAGCATTTAAGAAAAGAAGAAGAATATAACTCAGTCATCCTTTTGGTATGACTGCAGTAGTTTTAAGCAGAAAATGAAAAATCATTTCTTACATTCTCTCTATTCATGATTTTATTATAGCCATCTGTTTTCAGCTTTTTAAAGAGAAGCACAGCAACTGGTTCCTTGTCCTCTGCAGAAAGCACTTCTGACCCACCTTGTTATCTTCTCAATAGCCCTGGTCAAAGGGGAAAATAGGTGATCAAGAAGTGCAATCAGTACACAAGTTGTGGTAGCAATGAATTTATATGGTGGGATACCCATATTTTGTGTTCTTTTCTCTGCAATTATTTGAATATTCTGTGAACAGTGAGGTGATAACTACAATGATTACAATCTCTTCCTTAAGCAGTGGCAGCTACTTTTGAACCATAATAGTCTGTGTAAGGTTTTGTCTATGCTCCCATGTTTTATTTTTCTCATGTGGATATGAAATTCTATTTGCAATTTTTAGTCAGCGTCATAAGATCCTGATGCAGTTCTCCAGAGGGATTCAGTTTGGACTGTCACAAGGCTGACTTTTTTCACAGCAAACTTCATAACTTTGTTATCCATCCTTTTACAAGCACTTGTGAGTATCTTGACTGCACAATTTCCTTCTGTTCCCTCACTATCCTTGTTCCTCCATGAGTCAACCTTTCCAGCTTAACCAGTGCAACACAGAGCCTAAAGACAAGAGTAAATATTTTCTGCTCTATGGAGGGCACATTGGATTATTTCTGGAAAAGTGTGAATTACTTGCTCGGAGGCACTCTAATAAGACAGTGAAATATCTACAGATATTTCACAGACAGTGAAAAGATTATAGATCTTGTCCTGCACTTCTCTAAGACTGTAAGAAGTTCTGCACACATCAGTATTCCAAATATGCAAGGTGTAACATTTTTATGAAACAATTGAACATTGTCAGAATCTGTTCTTTAATCACTCTCAGAAAATAATAGATAATATTTCACTGTTTGGATACAGTGATGATATAGATAGTCATCAAGAGAAATACAACAGTATTTTTTACTCATATCTTAGAGGGATCCTTAAGTCATGCACCACTTGAATAAAAGCTAATAGAATTAAAATACAGAACTTAAGCACATAGATAGAGAAGGAAATGCTTTGCAGATAGTGCTGGAAAACTAAACCTGCCAGACTATAGTTGCAATATATGAAACATCTAAAGTAAAACCATTCAATTACCCATCTAGTGGACTATGATCTATGCAGGGAAAGGATGAGATTTAACAGCTCCCCTTCTTACAAGATTGTCTCTGTCAGTTTAAACCCTGCACTCTGAAATTCACTAAATACCAGCCAGTCTCCAGGAATCCCCCTTCAAAGGAAACCTTAGGGCTGTCTTTAAATCCAAAGGAAACCCCAGGAGATTGCTACATTTCTTTTACAGATAGAACCAAAGAATTGCAAGAAAAATCTGTTTATATTGCAGAATCTCTTTATACAGCAGAAAAGCTCCACATTAATTTGAAAAACTAAATATTAATAATGGCATATTCTGAGCTACTTAATAAGCCTTTTAATATATCATCTAATTCCAAATAATGTTGTGCTCTATCCCTAGATTCAATCAAGTAGCATTAAGTGAAGGACACAAAAAATATTTCCCTCTTTCTTTCCCTACTCTACTTCATCCCAGAGATGAATTTGACCACAAAATGAAATGTTTGTCCTACAATAAGGCAGAATTACTTTGAAGAAAATGAGGCTTTCCAAAAATTAAGGAATCTTTCATATCCAGGGTGATTCTGAATCATGACATTTACCTGACTATGTTGCACATAATTTTGATCAGTGTTTTATGCAAGGAGAAGATGTCCACTGTCATTGCCAATCCTAAGTCCAGATACTATTTATCTTCCCTGGTATGCCCTTTTTCTGAATTTCTGTAGGAAAATTACTGTATTAATAATTTATATAGAATAACTCAATAACTAAAAAAAAATAAAAAGACTGAGGAAACATCTAGGAAGAATTGGAATTATTTCAAATTTGAATTCTTGACAGAATAATTTGGACTCCACTAGAATGGCACATGCTTTGGTGACTCATTCTAAAAGGGGAAAATGCAGTTATGAAAATTCGGCTCCTGGTGAAAATTCATGGGGTTGAGCTGCTAATCAAAACTAGTATATTTCAGTAATTTTAAAGAACAAATATTTAAAAGACAATTTCTAAAGACAAGTTACCAAAATAATAGAGGAATTCTATACGGAGCTATCTAGATACATAAAAACTCCCCACCTGGTCAGTTACAATGTCTTTAAACCCAATAATTTAAGGATCAAATGAAGCAAGAAACCCACTGGGATATTTTGCAGTAGATAATTCATCTCAAGGACCTTTCTGTATATCAGAGAAACAATGCCAACTGTAGGAGCTCAGTGTTCTAAATCTAAATTATTTTTTCTCATTCCTGACTTAGGACCTAGCTGTCAGACTAAATTTTATTTTCCAAAAGAAATCCTATAATGTCTTTCTAGCTTTAAAGATTTGATTTTTTTTTTTATCAAAAGATATTCATTCACATCTAACAGAGGACTGGGTCTAACAGGCATAACTGAATATGTATATGATTTAGTGAAATATGTTCAGGAATATTTTTAGAGCTTTAGTGACTCACAGTCTGAAGTCCAAACTGTTGAATTACTTGGAAAGAACCCCCCTCATACCAGTATCATGTTAAAAAAATTACAGTGTATATCTTGCCCTTGGAGCAGAATACTAGCATGAAAGTTAAAAACAGACTTCTGAATTGTTCATGGAAATGCATCCATTTTCAAATACTCATGCAGAAATTAATAAAAAAAATCACATAATGAAACACATATTCCCTTTGAAATCTCCAGGAATGGTGCAACACCATTCCACTTGTAAATCACCTGAGTTAATCACCCCCTAAAATTCAGTAGGGGAGGTTTAACCATTCTTTTTGGTTGTCTGCATTCTGGACAGACAAGTTACTCATACGATCTCAGGTACTGTAGCAGTGTCATATGACATGATGATTAAATTAATCAATCTGCCCTTTTTGCCTACAAGAAAATATGCCCATCATGCAAGCGACTCTAAGTTCTAATTGTGACTAACGAGAAAAGATTTACAGATATGTTCATCTGTATACTAAGAGAATAAAGGAGAAAGTTCAGTCTTATAAACTGGAGTGGATTTTTTTAAAATCATGAAAAATGACCAATTTAAATTTTTTTGTTTGTTTTAACATAAACCGAAAACATTGCATGAAGATCTTCTGTTATGTCTATCTCCCCTAGACTTAGAAGACACTGGAATTTTCTGAGAAAAGTTTGATCATTTGGCAGGCTAATTGCTTCAAAAGAAATCTGAGTATTTTCTGATTTTCTCTTCACTGCAATAATGCCTGGCAACACATTAAATCTTCTTGTTTCTTAAACCTACACTTCTCCAGGAACAAATTTTCTTTTCCTTCCTGTAAACAGGGTTCTGAGTCCTGGATGTATCACAATCACTTCAGAAATATCAGTATTTTCATTTAATCTCTTTTGGATAAAAGTTCTTCACAATTCATCAAAATCTGTCTGGAAGAAAGAACAACATTATTTCAATGGAAAAAAATCCCCAATGATATTATATGACATCTATACATGGGGTCCTGAAGGTAATAATTGAAAACTGCTGGTGATAAAATATAACCTGCATCATTAGGCACTCTCATAAGCAGTAAATTTGAGAATTGGCACCTATGACAACATTAAATTTGGATAATCACTCCAGTTTTGATGATCTGTTTCAGTAAATTTAAACTTTCATCCTTAAGAAGTCTGCATTGCTTGAGCCAAGGTCATTAGCAAATGCTTAATAAATTACTACACAGAGTGTGTAAGGATTTCTCCCTAAGTGTCTATGATTTACAGTGAAGCAATTCACAGCTCTGATTTCAACTGGAATAGGCGCTTCAGGACAAACTTTGTCAACAAAATGTTCTCCTGCTTGTACTGGTGAGCAGAGCACTACTTTTGTAAAATTTCCTCAGGTCTCTTTATCTGTACAGGTTAACTATTTACTATTGGCATTTTTTTTTCCCCACTGGAATGACAATAGGCATGCTTTTTCCAAGGCATTCAGTGTCCTTCCAGACAAGCACTCCAAACACAACTAATATTGTTTGAAAAATTGCTTATCCCAAGAATTAATGATGTAAGTTTATTTAACACTTAATTTAACAATTTAAATAATTGGGGTAGTAAAAGACTGCAGTTAAGGAAACACTTGACATTCTCTTTTCCCTAGTACTTGTGAAAGCACAAACTGAAAACAGCAATGATAGGGCTTAATAGACCAAAACTCTTGACATGGATTCATTAAAAAAAAAAAAATCAAGGAAAAAAGAAACACTGAATGTGTTGGTTTAGGCACCAATGTTTGCAAGGATTGCTTGTGTGTAACATTTCCAGAGAAACATATTTTAGCTGTTGATGTCTCTAAGATTTGGGATCATTTAATCACAAATCCTGGCAAAAAATTACAGCACCCAAAACTGACATGTCCAAAACCAAATCAAATATTTTCTGAAATGTAATAATTCAGTTCCTTAACATTTTCTTTCCGGCTCCAAAATAAATGAAATGTAGATTTCATAGACTGTTTCAATCATTTCAATGTCACTGAAGCCTCAGTATCTGCTCTTACCACTTCTCAATTAACTTACAACAGAAATTGTTTGTTCTGAATGTAGAGAATGACTGCTAAACTTCCACTCTAGTACTCATAGCAATCACTTGTAACTCCTGTTTACCACTTTGAGACCTAAATCAGTGTGCATTTAAGCATAGGTTAATAGTTTTTTTCACAGCAGCTAACCCTGATGGGTTTATTTTCTGCTGATTTTACTAAGTCAGAAAATATTGTTGATTAAATCCTGAAGTACCACAAAGAAAGAGTGAGTCTTATTGAAGGTAACTTCTTTGACTTTTGAATTGTTTGCAGTTCTGTTAATGGCTTTATTTTGAACACACTGTTGCTGTGTGGTCAGGCTCAAGAAACTGAGCATTTCCAGTAAAAGCTCGAAAGTTTTGCAAGGATTTAAAAGTTTCTTAGCAGAACTACCTTTGCACTTCCCAGTTTCAGGTGACCAGAAACTTCTGAGCTGATTGGCACTTATACAATGCACAAGTAACAGCACTGAAATGGGCATTAGCCACTTGCAGGCTCATTGGGAAGTACTGGCTTGTAAGCAGAGAGCCAGTCTTACCCTCAACAACAGAAATGTCTGGAGAAGGATATTATAGGGTGCTCAGAAACCTCAGCTAAAAGGTAGTGAAGGGGTTAAAAACTGAAGAAAAAGGAAGGGAGCTGCACATCTATGACAATCTAGCAAAGGAAATACCAACCCACTGATTTTACATATGGGGGCTAGAAGCTCATCCCATTATAAAGGGATCATTCCTACTCAGGTGTGGGAGAGTGTATGGGGAAGGGGATGGTGAGGTAGAGGGAGGAGAGAAGGAAGCGAAGAAAGGAATTGGAAGAAGGGAGAAAGCTGTCTGATAAACCTTACAAGTTAGTTTCCTAAATCCCAGCTTTTGGATAAGTCTAAGAATGCAATGTGCAAAATGGTGACACGAGGGGCCAAGGGGAATTTCCACATCTAAGTCTCCAGCAGTGGCACAGTCACGAGTGCAGTAGGTTTTATCATCTATGTCAAAGCCAAACATAAGGCAAGGGAGAGTGGGAAGTGTTGGGCACGATGTATTTGAACAGTGGGTTTATTCTATACATGGTACCCAGATGCCTATCCTGGAATGCTAAATTATTGTGAAGATTGCTCAACACAGCTTTTTTGCTTTTAACTTTCTGGGTTTTTCTTCTTCAAAGCAGAATGCATCCTTCTTTCCAGGCTAATCCATTTGTTTCACACCAATTCATAGCCTTTATCAAAGGTTCATAATCAAGAAACAAATCATAAATTGACTGAAGCAAAATAGCAGCTTACCGGCATACAAAATTGGAAAACAGGTAACTTATGTTCTGCTTTATCCTTGAAGGAACAGAAGTCACGGTGATTTACATATTTCATTTTTGACCAATTAGCATTAAAAACCTTTCTGTTCCACTGATTCTCACCTGCTGCATCCATATTCTCTCTGTAAAGTGAAGAAGTGATGGTAATGATGAATAATATGGCTGAAGAGGAAAAAATAGAGAAGGTAAATATTATTAATGGCTCAGTAAAATTGCACATATTGTGAAACTGCTGTGTAGCTCATGTTCTCTCTCCCTGGCCACTGTCTTGCAATCCTGACTTGGTTAAATTTTTTATGACTATATGTATCTCCTGTTAAATGATTCTTTGCCTTTATTTCTTGAAAACCTCTTATTTTTTCCCTGATCTTCTTATGAAGGGCAGAGATTATGGAGGGCTACTGTAATTTTGTGTTGCAGGTGTCCTGATCTCAAAATTGTGTTGTGTTGTGTGACTGTTTTTGCTGCCATATTCTGAGTGGTTATATAGCAGAAAAATAATGAAATCTCCTTAGATTTCCTCTATTAATAATTTCTTTAATTGCTTAATATGAACTGAGAATTTGAAGAGATTCAACCATATGCCCTAAATTGCTTGAGGCACAACGACCATTATGAGAACATATCACATAATAACCTAGATTATTAGATTATTATTTTAAAATATATTTGATATTGTCAGGAAAATTAATCCACAAACACCAGAGGTTTATGTCCAAAAAGGAGACAGAGGAGTACCGTTACTTTATTCGAATACAGGAAGACGCCATGGGGCGTTTCCCCTGGGGTCTCTCAAATTGTTAGAGGATGCAGCCTCCTTTTTATTCTAATTTCCCAGCTGCATTTCCCTCTCTCTTTCCCCATTGGCTGAGGTACTTGAGAGGTACAGTCTTCCCGAATCACCTAATACAGACCTCCTTTTTAATGTAAACCCCTCTTTTTTCTTTTCCTATGGAATTTATGGTTCCCCCCTTTGCTTCTTTCATCTCTCAGTATCTATCTTTACCTATCAGCAGACTCATGGTTTGTTTGTAAAGACAAATCTATTTCATTTCTTTTCAATATTCAAGACAATATCTGTGTCTTCAATCCTATGTGGATATGAGATTATTTTAGAAATTGCTGTAATAATAATTTTCTGATAGACTGAGAAGACACTTTAATTTCAATTTTATGGGTAACACCATTTAACCAGAAATAAATTTCTTTCAAGAGTTTTTCAACAAAAATGCATGATAATTTCTTGTATTTTGCTAATCTTATAACTATTTTAAAAATTTTAAAAGTTAAAAAATTGTACTTTACAGGAGTCTCATATTTAAACATAAACACTGAAAATATGTGTTTGTATAAACAGATATATCATATCCATAGCATATATAAAAGATATATACTATTCCTTTGCAGATATATCACATACACATATCATTTTGAACATATATTACACATAATACATGCTGTATAGATAAATACTATTTGTAAAAATGCTTTTTTTATTAATTTGAAAAATCAGAATTTCAAGTTCTTTATAAAATGAAAAATACATATATTTAACAATGTGTATATATTTTATGTGTTTTAAAATCTTGGTTTTTTCCTCTAGTTATTCATACAATTTTTGTATACTTGATTTTTTATTTCCTAAAAGATATCTGTATCTGTTCCTGTACAGTTATTTATGTCTAGAACTTGAGTTTATAACTGGTACTTATTTTGATAATCAGAAAAATAGATATTATAACAAATTTAAACGTTACTTGAAAGCTAATATTACAATTTATGTTCTCATTTGTGTGCTCTCTGGTAGCTTGTTTTCTTATTATTTATTCTAACTGACCATTTCTGATAGCTACTTTAAAAGAATTGGAATTTTAAAAAATAATGTCAATCAAAGGGCAATTCAAAGCATTTTCTGTGTCTATAAATATATATATTAGTACATATAAAGTTTCTGATATGTATATATAAATATTCAGAATTATCTCCTCTCCTCATGTGCAGAATAAGAGAGTAGTTGTCTAAAGGGATGTAACCCCACTAATTATTCAGACTTCCTGCACAGAACATTTCAGAGAAAATTCTGAAAAATCTATTACAGAAAAGTTCTGATCTACTGTTTTTGATGAGACTTTCTCACCCATCAGTGAGTCTGAGTGCTGGACTCTTCATTTCAGGAGGATGCCAAACTAGGCAGGTCACAGCCCTTGAATGCCCTTAGGTACTTGATCAAAGGTCTCTGAGCCATGAGAGGGACCAGATGATGTCCAGACATCCCAGGCAACCCAAGCTCATCCAGGACTCTATTCTGTGGCTCTCTGGAGATGCATCAGAATTAACTGCTGAGCTGGAGACTGAAAAAAGCCTAGCAAATACAGAAAATCTTCACAATTACTAATAGAAACTACTCAGAATGATGAGAGATAAACCTTCAGAAAAGAAACAACTTTGTCAGTGCTACACTGCCAAAATGCAAGCAGCTGCTCTTCAGCAAATAGATGTGCTCCCAATAAATGACTCTGCTATGTAGTGATAACACAACATCAACTCTCTTGCTTTAAGTATAGCATTTGACATAGCATCAGACTCTCACACAATCATTTTTTTCTGAACAGGAAGCCATCATACATTCACACTATATATATACTAAAAATAAATGTTTACTGGTGGGCTTGTCAGGTCTGGGTTAATGACTGAACTTAATGATCTGAACTGTTTTTCCAACCTAAACAATTTTATAATTCATTGGGACACAAAAACACAAGATAAAGAGTGCAATCCAAACATCTTCATTCATAGACTGTGAGCTTTGGCTTTGCAATGCAAGGAACTGAGGTAAAGGTGGATAAAGGAGTACGTGCACTCTTCTGCTTCCAGCAATTGCTCAGCAAGAGCAAACCTCTTTTATGTCTCACCCCAAATATACTCCAAGAAGTCACCAGCATCATCCATTTTCAGACTAAAAAAATCTGAACTTGTGTAACATCTTGTGTGCTGGAAAGGGGGAAGGAAGAGAAACTTTTATAGGAGAGTGGAGTTCATCTACTGGGACCAAGTCTATTGCCAGGAGTCTATGCAGGAACTGAGTGGAAGGGTAGGATTTTTCTAGTGTAGCTGTTCTTGAAGCAAGAAGGAATTTGCTACAGACATCTTCTGTGGAAGGTGTTTGTCCCATGATCCTTTTGCAGAACCTTCTGCATTTGACACACTTGTGGTGGTAATGTGCCCACAATCAGCAAAAACCTCCTCCTGCATGACGACTGCTAAAGGTTACTATCCTGGGGCTCTTCACATTGACAAGGTTGTACTGGATCTCACCTCAGTGCTACAGTCACTTTGACCAAGATCAGAAATGTGGCCAGGGTCTAGAAAATTGGCGGTTGTACCTTTGTTGTTGATAAATGCTGTTTTGATGATTTGAATAATTTTATAAGAAAAGGCTGTTGTCTTGTCCCTGAGCCTTTTATTTTAGCAAGTAGAATCTAAAATGTGTGAATAGTCCATCAAACTCAGCATATGTTTTTGCAGTTCATCAGTCCCAGTGCTAATATTTTAGGTCAGGAAGACAGTCAGGGCTGAATTCCAACTACAAAATTGCATGTGAAAAGATGTATGTACAGCAGCTTTGACCCTTCTCATTAGGAAAAGAATTCCTGGCTTTTTCCAGGCTCCTGGCCTCTGCAGAGTACATGCCCTGAGATAAAGGACAAAATTCAGGAAACAGCATGACACTGGGAGGGAGTGCTTTTAAAAGGTAAACGGTAAGTGTGAAAACAGAGGCATGTGGTCTGTTAGAAACCTGGAGGGAAGAGACAAAGAGACAGAGTAGTAGTTTAATATACGTTCCAAGCAAGAAGAGAAAAGTTGGAAATAAAGCAGATTTATTTGTTGATTGGGTTGTTATTGCTGTTTGGGTTTTGGTTTCTTGTTTATTTTTTGGTGTTTTTTTTTTTTTTTTAACAGATAGCTCAGTTATTACACTGATTGAGATGTCTGTGCTGAGTTGGGAATGTTGCATGCTGTGAGCTGTGGGTGGATGTGAGAGTGGAGCCTGGCTAGGCTCAGCACTACCAGGGAACCGAGTCCTGCAGGGAAAACTGAAGCAGCATCTCACACAAGTTCTTAAAGGATGCAACCCTTTTTCAGTATACTGGATGTGGTAATTCCTGCAGATGTCTCCATCTTGTAGCTGTCTGGCTTAGTGCAGTTATGACTCTGTGAGATTTCAGGGCTGAAGACAGGTGATGTGCCAACAACCAGAGTGTGCTATCTCCAGCAGTACTGAGCTGCAGTTGGCCCCATGCTTTGAGTGAGTGGGGAAAGGATGCCATCAAACCCCAGGTACAGAAAGTGAAGCATATATTTATTTCTTCTGCATGTAGAAGAAATCACAGAATCATAGAGTCATCTAGGTTGAAAAAGGCCTCTAAGACCATTGAGTCCAACCATTAACCCAGCACTTCCAAGCCCAACACTAAACCATGTCCCTAAGTGCCACATCTGCATGCCTTTTAAATAACTCCAGGGATGAACCACTTCCCTAGGCAGCCTATTCCAAGGGATGGACACTCTTTGTGGAGTAAAAAAAGCTTTCCAACCAGTGGAAAAATGACTTGAATTAATCATAGTCCCCAGAAACACAACTCAGATGGTGATAGCAATTCTCAATTGCAGAACCAGCAGAAGCAGCAGTACCTTGTCATCCCAATAAGAGCTAAACAGAGATTGCAGTCAGAAAATGACATGACAAAGAGCATTTCTCTTATTCTATATGATTATGATAACATATTTCATGATCTTAGCAACAGCTCACTCTTTAAATTCTCCCTATATAGGTTAAAACAATGCAGTGGGAGGAAATGGATGGATTAATGTTTCACTTCAAGAATGGTGAACTTCACTGCTTTAATTTCATTATAAACAGATGTCAGTCTGATGCTCCTATCCACCCCTCCATATTTTTCAGCTTATAAGGTCAACCTTATGTATGCTTTTGAATGAAGGCAGTTGTCTACTTCAGAGCTGAACTGAAATGTAAGTCAGAGGTGTAAAAATGTCATGATACCTGCATCAGCTGGAGTGACAAATACACACAGATGAATACCACTTGAAATTTCCTCTTTGCATGGTCTTTGACAGTGTGGCTGAGAGGCCAGTCGTGATTTTTTAAGTATGGACCATTGCTCATCTTGACCATGGCAAGGCTTCATCACTACATAAAAAGGAATATCCAGGCATCATATAGGGTAGCAGATTTCCTTTTTCTATGAGGTAACGAAAAAAAGAAAAGGTAAAAAAGAAAAGGAATCCATTTCTAGATTTATGGTTGAATCAGTTTCATAGCAATAGGAAGGGCTTTGCTTCTCTTGGGAATATGCAGAGAAAATAATCTCTAAAAACATGCCTAGGAAAAAAAAATCATAGAGAAAATAGCATTCAAAAAAATTAATTTTTTTCTTCCTGTACTTTGTGGATGGNTAAAAATAAATGTTTACTGGTGGGCTTGTCAGGTCTGGGTTAATGACTGAACTTAATGATCTGAACTGTTTTTCCAACCTAAACAATTTTATAATTCATTGGGACACAAAAACGCAAGATAAGGAGTGCAATCCAAACATCTTCATTCACAGACTGTGAGCTTTGGCTTTGCAATGCAAGGAGCTGAGGTAAAGGTGGATAAAGGAGTACGTGCACTCTTCTGCTTCCAGCAATTGCTCAGCAAGAGCAAACCTCTTTTATGTCTCACCCCAAATATACTCCAAGAAGTCACCAGCATCATCCATTTTCAGACTAAAAAAATCTGAACTTGTGTAACATCTTGTGTGCTGGAAAGGGGGAAGGAAGAGAAACTTTTATAGGAGAGTGGAGTTCATCTACTGGGACCAAGTCTATTGCCAGGAGTCTATGCAGGAACTGAGTGGAAGGGTAGGATTTTTCTAGTGTAGCTGTTCTTGAAGCAAGAAGGAATTTGCTACAGACATCTTCTGTGGAAGGTGTTTGTCCCATGATCCTTTTGCAGAACCTTCTGCATTTGACACACTTGTGGTGGTAATGTGCCCACAATCAGCAAAAACCTCCTCCTGCATGACGACTGCTAAAGGTTACTATCCTGGGGCTCTTCACATTGACAAGGTTGTACTGGATCTCACCTCAGTGCTACAGTCACTTTGACCAAGATCAGAAATGTGGCCAGGGTCTAGAAAATTGGTGGTTGTACCTTTGTTGTTGATAAATGCTGTTTTGATGATTTGAATAATTTTATAAGAAAAGGCTGTTGTCTTGTCCCTGAGCCTTTTATTTTAGCAAGTAGAATCTAAAATGTGTGAATAGTCCATCAAACTCAGCATATGTTTTTGCAGTTCATCAGTCCCAGTGCTAATATTTTAGGTCGGGAAGACAGTCAGGGCTGAATTCCAACTACAAAATTGCATGTGAAAAGATGTATGTACAGCAGCTTTGACCCTTCTCATTAGGAAAAGAATTCCTGGCTTTTTCCAGGCTCCTGGCCTCTGCAGAGTACATGCCCTGAGATAAAGGACAAAATTCAGGAAACAGCATGACACTGGGAGGGAGTGCTTTTAAAAGGTAAACAGTAAGTGTGAAAACAGAGGCATGTGGTCTGTTAGAAACCTGGAGGGAAGAGACAAAGAGACAGAGTAGTAGTTTAATATACGTTCCAAGCAAGAAGAGAAAAGTTGGAAATAAAGCAGATTTATTTGTTGATTGGGTTGTTATTGCTGTTTGGGTTTTGGTTTCTTGTTTATTTTTTGGTGTTTTTTTTTTTTTAACAGATAGCTCAGTTATTACACTGATTGAGATGTCTGTGCTGAGTTGGGCATGTTGCATGCTGTGAGCTGTGGGTGGATGTGAGAGTGGAGCCTGGCTAGGCTCAGCACTACCAGGGAACCGAGTCCTGCAGGGAAAACTGAAGCAGCATCTCACACAAGTTCTTAAAGGATGCAACCCTTTTTCAGTATACTGGATGTGGTAATTCCTGCAGATGTCTCCATCTTGTAGCTGTCTGGCTTAGTGCAGTTATGACTCTGTGAGATTTCAGGGCTGAAGACAGGTGATGTGCCAACAACCAGAGTGTGCTATCTCCAGCAGTACTGAGCTGCAGTTGGCCCCATGCTTTGAGTGAGTGGGGAAAGGATGCCATCAAACCCCAGGTACAGAAAGTGAAGCATATATTTATTTCTTCTGCATGTAGAAGAAATCACAGAATCATAGAGTCATCTAGGTTGAAAAAGGCCTCTAAGACCATTGAGTCCAACCATTAACCCAGCACTTCCAAGCCCAACACTAAACCATGTCCCTAAGTGCCACATCTGCATGCCTTTTAAATAACTCCAGGGATGAACCACTTCCCTAGGCAGCCTATTCCAAGGGATGGACACTCTTTGTGGAGTAAAAAAAGCTTTCCAACCAGTGGAAAAATGACTTGAATTAATCATAGTCCCCAGAAACACAACTCAGATGGTGATAGCAATTCTCAATTGCAGAACCAGCAGAAGCAGCAGTACCTTGTCATCCCAATAAGAGCTAAACAGAGATTGCAGTCAGAAAATGACATGACAAAGAGCATTTCTCTTATTCTATATGATTATGATAACATATTTCATGATCTTAGCAACAGCTCACTCTTTAAATTCTCCCTATATAGGTTAAAACAATGCAGTGGGAGGAAATGGATGGATTAATGTTTCACTTCAAGAATGGTGAACTTCACTGCTTTAATTTCATTATAAACAGATGTCAGTCTGATGCTCCTATCCACCCCTCCACATTTTTCAGCTTATAAGGTCAACCTTATGTATGCTTTTGAATGAAGGCAGTTGTCTACTTCAGAGCTGAACTGAAATGTAAGTCAGAGGTGTAAAAATGTCATGATACCTGCATCAGCTGGAGTGACAAATACACACAGATGAATACCACTTGAAATTTCCTCTTTGCATGGTCTTTGACAGTGTGGCTGAGAGGCCAGCCGTGATTTTTTAAGTATGGACCATTGCTCATCTTGACCATGGCAAGGCTTCATCACTACATAAAAAGGAATATCCAGGTACCATATAGGGTAGCAGATTTCCTTTTTCTATGAGGTAACGAAAAAAAGAAAAGGTAAAAAAGAAAAGGAATCCATTTCTAGATTTATGGTTGAATCAGTTTCATAGCAATAGGAAGGGCTTTGCTTCTCTTGGGAATATGCAGAGAAAATAATCTCTAAAAACATGCCTAGGAAAAAAAAATCATAGAGAAAATAGCATTCAAAAAAATTAATTTTTTTCTTCCTGTACTTTGTGGATGGCTTCTTAGCACATTCTAAGTTAGAGATTCTGGCTTTAATTAAAAAAGAAAAAATAATGCTGAAAGATTGATGGCATTTTTCTCTGATTGACCAGCTGGGGCTTCCAAAAGTTTACAGTAAACAGCATGATGTACTGCTACTCTCACATAGCATGATAACTATGAAGTGAGCACTGGAAAGTTGTACAGAATATTTGCATTCAGTGATAGCTAAAATAGAACTTTCTTTATTGTGATAAAACCACACATAAAGTTTTGGTTTACTATTGCAGCAGGGGCTTATTTTTAATTGATTATGATGCAACTCATTATTGGACTGCAGCACAGTGCAATTTCTTGGGGATAGGTTGAAGAGCTGGAAAGTTAGGTTGAAGAAGATGTCTTTCTTAAGGTGCTGACAGACAATGAAGATAATTTTCAGGTTTAGCAATTGTAATGAAGTGTTGTTAGAAAAAAAATTCTAATATTGAATGATTAGGATGTTTAAGATTTTGGAGTTGCATTAAGATTTGGGCTTTTTCGTATACTAAAAATTTGTAATTATACCATAGCCTTATTTCATAGGAATATTCCAGATCAGAGGATACTGTCAGAGAAATGTCAGCTCTGAATGAACTTAATTCTTAACCTATTAAAGTGAGTTGAACTTTGCCATTGACCTTTGTATGTGTTATTTTTTCCCAAAGAGTGAGTCAGAGTGAGTCACAGAGATTGTTTAATAATCTCCTTTAAAAATCTATTGAGAAAAAAAGTTTATAATTTTATAGTAGACTGTTTAAAAAAGACCCCTCATTTAGGAAAACAACCTATTGCATCTCACTTGCATTTCAAATTTAGGCTGCCTTTTTTAAAGTTTTATGTTTTTCAGATAATGTTTTCTTTCAAAGATCTCCTCTCTTTCATGCTGCCTGTCATCAAGGTACTTGCCACTTCAGTTTTTGGGAATCTTGTAGATACAATATTGTTTTAAGGCTCGGATCTAATTTCCATCTTACATTGCAGCTGTCCAGCATGCTGAGAGAAGGGAAGTGACATTTTCATGTAGCTTAAAGGAAAAATACTCTGATTTCAACAAGTCCAGCTTTCTAAAAGTTCACACATTAAGAATAATTTGTCATCTGAGACACAGGATGATAGTAAAAAAAAAAAGTGTTTAATAGCAGTTGGCATTGCTGGACAGCCTTTTCGTAGTGAAATAATCTGTGCGATATAACTCACTGCTAGAAGCTACACAAAATTTTCTAGCATTATTTTCCTTATGTCTTTAAAAGAATTAAAAAGCAGTAGACCCCCTAATAATTTTTTTCCTAGGAAAGTTTATTGCATAGTAATTGTCTATGAAGTTTAGACATGTTCCTCTGAAGCAGTGATGTGGACAAGGTGCTGGACTGCACAGCTGTCTGGTAACATTTAAACTCACCCCACACAGCTGTATGAGAACAGCAAATTTTCTTAGGAAAAGATCGGGATCAAACCCACACCATTACATCATCTCCCCCATTCATTTTTCATGTTGCATAAAGAAGTCAGTTGTCACTAAGTCCTGTGGCAAACATCTTTTGAGTGGGGATGATGCAATGAAGATTTTGAAAAAGTTAAAATTTGAGTGATTTAACTACAATATAATTTATAGATTAATTTCGACTCTCTTCAGAGTAAGCTTAAATTGTGAAGTATCCTGAGGTCTGATCTTATATGATCTTTTTAGATGTGGTTTTACATCACATCTGTAATCGTGTTTCTTTTCAGTTCTGATGCATGAGCCTTACAAGCATTTTGATTCATCTAAAAATTACACCCCACTTAATAGGTAAAATTCCCCCTCCCTCCCCAATAAAACTATGATATATATGTGGAGTTTTATTTTGACACATTACTGCTGCTGAGAATATAGAAGAGAGATTAAATGAAAAAATGTAGTGCTTTCACAGCAACATGAACAAATTTATGGCTCTCTAATCTGTCTAGTGCACAAGTATAGTTTTTAAAATAGATACATATTTTAGATACATATTAAAGTTTTTTGATTTAAAAACTTTGACCTTAATTAATCAATTTCTCATTGTACAGAAGCATAAATTCAGGAGAAACAGGAAGCAATTCTAGAGAGAAGAATTAAAAAGATAATATCTTTGAGAGGAAAAGAAAGATTATTAGCAGGATGAAGAGGCTGGGAAAGGAACTGGCTTGATATAATGGGAATCTGTGAAAGAGAAATAGAGTGTCACAGATAGAAGTGTGATCCGTGGTACAGTGATGTGGGTGAAAGAAGTGAAAGTACCAGTGCTGAATGGCAAGATGTGGATAGTAGAAATATCAAGTTTAAAAAAGGTAGGAAAAAGGACCTGTAAGAACTTTCACCTGACACACAGAGGGATAAGAGAAGAGTGATTATGGCATGCTGTAATTTATTCCTGAACCCTACAAATCTACTCTGCCCATGGAAAACTGATTTCATTCTCAGATTTTTGTGAACAAACATTCAAAAACATTCGCCAAACATTCCAAACATGTCTGTTTATCAATAGCTGTCAAAGGAAAATTTTTATTTAATTCATTGTTAAGGCTTTTTGCCCTCTTCTCAAATAGTTCAGGAACCTCCATCCACATTTTTATGAAAGGCTACACTATGCTGGAACATATTACTGCTTTGAGCACTACTCTGCTTTATCAGCCATGGTCAGTATTTTCAGGAATTAGTATCCCCAGAAAGTATTCTGAACTAATATTTATCCTGAAAGTTAAAAAAAAATACTGAATCCCTGGCAACTGCTTTCAATAAGTAGCTCCCTGCAAAACCAAAAAAAAAAAAAAAAGAAAAAAAAAAGAAAATCAGAAGAACAGTCGCACAATTCCTAAGGAACTTAAATGATACCATTTTTAGAATTGCTTTTTGAAACTAAAAATATTTTATATGCATGTATATACACACACATACATGTATGCTTGCCATTGTGTTTTCTGTGTGCTTGATAATTGTTACAAAGGTGTAAGTTTTATTTGCATACTTAAATCTCAGCTGTGATATATGAGAGACCGGCGCTAACTATTTGATGATCTGATTTTTCGTGTTAATAGGAATAACGCTTAAACTGAAAATGAATATAATTTTTTCAGCCATGTTTTGGGCACCTTCCATTCATCATAAGTGCTGCTATCACATCTGTGTGACTGTCTCACATAAAGTTAATGAACTAGTTTCAAGGCATGGTGCTTTACAGACATAAATTGGAAGCATAAATAGGACAGACAGGAATCATTCTGTTGTGAGAAATAAACTACCTGACAGAAGCCTAAGGGTCCAGGCTGCAATGAGTCAGCCAATACTGTCAAGTGACGCTTGGCACGGCACTACTGGTGGTTCAGAAATTCATAGTAGCTCAAAGATAGCAGCACATTAGAGATATTATTGTGAATTAAAATAAAATTTAAAGGAATTAAATTCTTCCAATGCTGGAAGATCTAATGGCAGCTGGAGTAGTTCAGAGCAGCTGATTCCTGTAGTGTGGCTTATGTTCACTGTGTCTTCTGTCCACTCAGAATTGGTACCATACAAAAGGCAGCTTCTTGAAAGTATTTATATTGTCTGGTTTTGGTAAGGGAACTTTCAATGGGGTCTTACCTATCCTATGCCTTTGCACTTATCAGAAGGTGTTAATGGTATAGTATTTCAGTCAGTTTTCTGTATTCCTTCGGTTGAAGTTTCAGAACTTGCCTCAACTATTTTACAGAAGCAGGATCTTGAGAGATGAAACATTGCTATGACATTTGACTGAGCTCAGGCACTGAGCTCTATGGAAGCGCTGAAAATATATCTGACAGATTTCATCTTCATATCTGATATGTACATCAACAGTATGTTTGGCCTCTGGAATCTCTGTTTCCTTGGTATTTTTCAGCATAGTGAACAGAAAGAAAGACACAACAGACGGCTGACCTCCTGTTCTGGTGATGTGCATGTGAAAGATCTAGGATAATCAATTTAAGTAACATACATTCAGTGTATTTGCTAATTCAAGCCTCTAAACAGTTCTGAAGATAACCACAGTGTGGATCATTATACTCACTTCAAACCTGAATGAACTCACTTGTGTTTCTTTTTCCAAAAGTGGTTTTGATTAGCTGATGAACAAAGAGCACTGGAAATTAATAAAAAATAAAAATCTTAAGATTATTTTTTAAACATGCAGATCCTTCCTACTCATTCACTTGCCACTTTACTGACAATTTGATTATGCAATGGAAAATTATTGGCAGTTGTCCCGGTTTGGGCCAATCTCAAGGAAAGATGTCCGAAAGGACGTCTCCTCAAAGCAAAGCAGGGCACTGCCGCCCCTCCCCCACCAGGTTCGGGAAAAGGAAACTATTCCCCGGAGGAATGTGAAAGACAGAAAAAGAACTATTTATTAAACACACACACATAGGAAAACAACAACGATACCAAAGAACCAAAATCTCTCCCACTGTGGAGAGGAAACCTGGAGAATTTGAGAGTCCTCACTGCAGGGGGGTGGTCTCTCTCCTCTTCCTTGGAGCTGGGTCGGTGTGGGTGCCCCACTCCAGGCCGGGGGAGGGTCCCCCGGTGGAGTCCAGACGCTCCGGTGATCTGAGCAAGTCCAGAGGAGAAGAAAACAAAGGCAAATTTTCTCTCCATCTCTCTCCGGGGAAAAAGGAGCCGAAAAGCCGGGTGGAAAGAGCAGGCAGTGTGCTTCCTCCACACTTCTCCCCACACAGCTGAACGCAGAGCAGAGCGACCTTGAAGCACAGATTGTTTTGAAAAGTTCGCCCGGCCGCTTCTCTCTCCTCTCCCAGGCTCAGTTTAAAGGCACAGGACTCATGTTTGGGCATAGAGCGATGGTAGGGGATACACATGACATGGTCACCCCAAGACAGCAGTATAGAAAACTCTGCAAGTACATACCAAGCTGCGCATGGTTTGTCCTTTAGCATGTAGAATTAAACCATCAGCCACTCACTACAAAATGTAATGATTTCAGTGTGAAACAATAGTTACTTGTCACTATCATAAATGTATTAATTTTTTCATAATCCTGCACTTTGGTTGATACTTGGTTATGCATCTTCTGGACTTCCCTATGTAATAAATTTGAGATTAAAATCGATCATGGCATTGTTTTTCAAAAATGGTGATCTGTATGTCCACTTGAGGATGTTCCACAGCTTTTCTGAAATTTTATATTCTTTCCCTTAGTTCAGGATGTAGGCAGAAGGGAAGAAAAACTTTCAGGAAAAAGTGGTGGCAAACTAGCATACATTATAATGTGCAAGTGGTATGAGAGTCAAAAAAAAATGTTGACCATTGAAAACAAGTTGAAGGTATTAAGTTTCTTCAGAATCAAACCAGCACAAAATACATGAGTTGTAAACAAAAAAAACAAAAAAAACCAAAAAAAACAAATAAACAAAAAAAAAACACTTCCAGGAATAGGGCACCCAAAGAATCACTCAAAATATAGCAATGAAACTGAGCATTATTCTGGAATTTTAGTTTTTTGTATGCTAGCAAGATGAATTAGCAAGAGTATTTGGCAAAAATCTTTGACCAAGATTTTTGGCCCTGTTTTTCTGATCTGAGAGCTTTTTCAGAATATTTTTATTTTGATAGTCAGGCATTTTGCAATATCTGTGCTCAATTTAATTATAGCCAGTTCATTCCCATTTGTGTTTTTGCCAACAGTGATACTTAGCTTTAACAGCTTCTCTCTTTTCTAAGACCTTCCCTTGTAATGTATTCCAAGACAGTAATCATACCCCTTTTCAATCTTTATTTTGCTCATACAAACAAGCTGTGCTCTTCTACCAGAATCCTTTCCAAGTACGAGCTCCCCATTCTCCTGATGTTCCTTGTTTCTCTTATATGCAGTTCTTCTCATTTCAATTTCTTTTCTTGAATATGGCTGACTAGAACGGTTTTCCAGATGAGCTTGGTGCAGGACCTTGTACAATGGCACAAAAGCTTCCTTACTTCTCTTGGAAATGTTTGCCCTGGAGCATCTTAGAATTGGATTTGCCTTCTTCACAGATGCATCACATTATTTCAGGAATTTGATTCCACTGAAAGGAACAATTAAATTAAAATGACATTGAAATAAGCTCATTCTCACCCTGTTGCTATATCGACTCAGTAAACAAAGTACATTTCTTACAGACATCTTTCCCTCATTATATATCAGATTCCATCTTTTTGTCATAAAACCAGACTTTCCGGTTTAACAGTTTTATTTTCCCCAATAGATCTAACACGATGATCCTCCGTATGTGAAATTCAAATGTGTTTTAAACAAAAACGTTTAGAAAGCATAGAATGAATTTTTATGGAGCCAATTCAGTCTGTTCCAAAACATTATGTAGGATATGTCACCTCTGTGGAAAGTACAGTTTTCAGAAATATACTGCAAATTACTTTAGGTAGATAAGAATATATTGAAAAACCAAAAGAGGTTTCAGTTGACCAATTTTATTATAAGAAACTATAGAAGGTATCTCCTTTGCAAGTACACAAATAATTACCCTATATAAATTTTTTAAATATATTAAAAATATCAAATACTTATTAAACTATATTAACATTTTAAACTATGTACATATCCATTAAAATCCAGTAAAATTTCAATAATGTGGAAGAGAAAGTACTGAAATGACTCATCTTAATAAAATGGACAAAAAAGGCACAAATTCAAACTACATGATGAAAGACAAACATAACTACATGCAAATTGCAGAAGAAATTCCTAGAAATGACTCATCTTAATAAAATGGACAAAAAAGGCACAAATTCAAACTACATGATGAAAGACAAACATAACTACATGCAAATTGCAGAAGAAATTCCTAGAAACCAATACTCTTAAAACAGGACAAGGGTTACGGTTTTATTAAAATGCCAAACAAATATATTGTGTTATATAACAATATTGGTGACAGAGGAATCTGAAAGAATACCAGGACTGGAGACAAAATTAGAGGAGAGCAACTGCCACATCAGTCTTTAACAAAAGAAAGACTACTTTTCATGGTTAGTGTCTCTTCCTGAAATATTCAGGTTTCTGATAATTTTATTATGATATTATGATTAAAAGACTTCTCTTGAAAATGATCATGGTTATAAATTTAAGTATAGTTAATTTGAAAGAATCAGGACAGAGGAAAGAAATTCAACTCAAAGTAGATAAATATGCAGTTTTATAAATTGATTTATGGATAAATAATTTCTCTTTCAACACACTACAGAAAATAGTACCGAATGAATGAAATGCCTCAGACTACTCAAATTTTGTTGAAATATTACAGAATATCACCTCACCAATTTGGCTGAGACCAATTTGTGGCATTGCATCAATGCATCCTTATAGTTTGAAAACGCAGAAATCTTGTTAACAGTTCAATATGAGGTGTAATGATATAGAACAGTGGACAGAAATGCAAGAACTTCTAACAGGGCCTGAACAGATTAGTTTTTCATTCTGGGTTTATAAAATAAATAAAAGACAATAGCAGTCAGAAAGGTTTGCATTATGGTTAAAAATAACAAACCAAGAGAACTAGTCACAAGGAGAAGGAAAAGGAAAGGAAACGTGCTTTTTATGGGAGATAGTAACACTGGAAAAAACACCAAGAGGGAAGGAACGACCAGGGAGAGAAGTACAACATATATTTAAACTGAAATCCATGAGCAACTTACTCTGAATGACAGGAGGAATGCAGAAAATGGAAAAAAAGAGAAAATGGAAATCAACAGGTAATATCCAAATTTGTGTTTATGTATGTTTTTTCTGGGACAGTTAAGAGCACAGTGACTGATGAAAAGTCTCTAGCACCATGAAAGCTGGATTAAAATCTGCAACAGAGGGATGTTCATTCTTTCTATACTTAGTAAGAAGAAATCCACACTGATTGTGGTGCAAAGTTTGATTACATATTCAGTGCTTTAGATTTAGTGAATTAAATGTTATTTAATTCTACTTTTGAATTCTATTTTAAATTGTTCCAGCAACTCTCTCTACATTCTGCTCCTTGACAGCAAATATAAATCTGATACTTGATCCAAAACCAAATGCTCGGTGGTTCCAATAGTGCAGAATCAAGTGCCCAGGTCTCTCATCTGTAATTGCTAGTGTCAACCTTGCTTATGAACTTGTTCATGTGGGCTGATTTTACCTTATCTGCAGTTCCCTCCAAGATGGAGACTAATAAAAATAAAATAGAATGAAGTACTGCATTTTAAAGCATGTTACTTAAAACAAAAAAAATATTGTGAATTATATAATTCCTGAACTGTCTAGTCCAAATGCTAATTATTATTAACTAGCTTTTGAGACTAAAAAAATCCTTATAACAGTTTTTTCTGTCAGACCGTAGGATGATAGAAGGCTCATTACTTGGAGATACCTAAGCAAGGCTGATACATTAGAAAATACTGTATAGCATAATCCTACAATGGGGAAAAGGACAAGATGAAGGTATTGTTGAATGAAAACGAGGTTGAAGGGAGTCAGTGACAAAGTGTTTTCTATGCTGTTTCCATGAACACTTTTCAGAAAATTTCCAACATTCTGTAAGCAAGTGCTTAATCTGCCAAAAGACCCAACAAAACACAATAACCCAACCAAAGCAAATGATTCTTGCTAGATATGCATAAAAACTGGGCCAAACCCAGAGTTCTACAAGATTGTCTAAATATAATTTTTCCATTAATTTTTTTGAAAATTTCCTGACAAAAATTTTGTAGGGCTATTTACGCTGATTATTTGAAGAACATGCTGAGGTTTTCTTCTGTACACCTTATTATTACGCAATAATATGTTCCAGTGTAGTTCTTTAGAAAACCTTTCAATTCTACAATCCCATGTTCATTTGATCCCAGTGTCAAAAGAATGTGAAGATCAACAACAACAACAATGACAAAGACAAGCTCAATTACTTGTTTTTAACTAACTGGATGTCCTATTTCACTTGAATCACACAAGAATGGTGTTTGGACCCTACTCCTGAACTAGATACGATATCCTAGAATTCACACCTCCATATAAGCAACAGCATGTTCCTGTGTTACTGACAGTAGGTTTGGGTTTTATTGTGGCTGACAATACAATAAACAGAAATGAAGAAAGCAAATAGAATGGCTGCTGAAAATAAATTAAGTTTGAAGATCTTGGACTGCAAAACCTCCCTACCCTTCTAGTAAAGCAACTAAGCTTGTAATGCTTTCAATCCTAAGTGTGTCATTATTGGAGTGTACTGCAATCACACAAGCTTTCTGGTATGAAGCAAGAAGAAAAAAAAAAGGCAAACAAGAAACCAGGGAGAGTAATGTTACATGCAATGCACCTAATTCATGACAAACGAGCTTCCTTACTGCATGTCTGTTCAGCAAGTAAGAAAATCTATGAGAGTGTTTTTACTGTCTGAATAAGATAGAAAAAAGTGTCATCTTTAAAGAAAGGACAGTTTGTAGTGACCTAATGATGTTTTAGGATAAAAGATATCAATGTTGTAAATTAAAGTGAGGTTTATTAACACCAATGGAACACCCAGCTACATCTTTTATACTATCTTGGCTATTTCACACATTTTCCACAGAAATACGTTAACATAAACTGACCTCTCTGAGTCACTGAACAACTTTTACTTACTGGTCTGTGAAAATCCCAAGCAATCAAAAAAGGCCTGAAGATATGTGGCTAGGCATATCAACCACTTGTAACAGGTACCTGCATAACTGAGGAAAACATTTACACATCTACCTTACTTTCACAGTGCTGTACATTATTTTCTTTTCTAAGACAGAAGATCCTGATTTGGTGCAGACAAATCACCTTTCTCATCACAGCCCATTCAGCCTGCAGGCCCACTGTCAAATCTGTCAACACACACACTTTTATCAATGTAAGTGCTCTCCCACTGGGAACTGTTCTGAGTTGTACACAGAAAACAGATAGTGCTCAACAACATAAACTTATAAGACACTCCAGCAAGCTGCACAGGAATTGGTCAGATCAAGGATTCCTCCACCTCAGAATCTTCCTTCCAGCCATGTCCATCATCCAGATCATCTGACCGTTTCCAGGGAGCAGAGGTGCTCCTGGGGGTGTCCCTGTTTTTCAGGTTATCTTTTGGGTTCCTCATTTCTCCACTTTTAAGCCTTTGACCTTCAGTTCATTCTGTGCCTCCCGTTGTCCGCTTCCATCAAATTTGTTGTCTAGAACCCTCCCCCTCCCCTGCCAAAAGTATCTTTTATTAACCTCATTCTCAGAGAGGGCTCTAAGTATATATTAGAGATTTATCTTCTTTCAACCTGCAAAAGAAAACAAATAAGCAGAGTAGTTATGTGCTAATGATTCAGAAAGAATAAAAACTGGACAAGAGTACAAGATGTTTCCTCTTAATACCTTCCAGCCTTTCAAGTGTCATGAACTCAGTACCCTGGTAGGATTTTTCTTCCCATTAATGACTCTTTAGAACTAATGTAATCTTCTTATTTTCACAAAACCTTTGGAAAGGTTGCTAAATGTTGCATGAAGACTCACCTCTTTGCTTGTTTTGACTTGACTCCTAATAGCTTTATTAATTGGGTTTGAAAAAATAAGTAACAGCAGAAAGCATCCTTACACCATTATTTTCAGCTCCTCTTTAAAAGTGAAATCTTTATCACATCCTTCTTTCTCAGCAAGATCAGTTTTAGTCTGCACTAGTTTAATAATCATAACAACATCTTGCCGTATCGCCTGAACTTGATTCTTCCTTTTCTATGAACAACGTTTCAATTCTGAGTAATATATCACATTGCCTGGTTACACCTCTATTTCATGGTGCTAGACTGGCATAAAAGAAAAGCCAATACAGTTAATCAGAGATACCAAAAATCAATCAAAGAAAAGCTATATTCGTTCTGTTCAGCATTATTTCTAGACCAATTATAAGTAGGAGTCCTATGGGTTGGTGCACCACTTTTTTTGTCTTGCACATTTACTTGGACAATGTTCATCTGTTACACATTTTCGGATTAATGACTTTGAAAGAGATTTTGTTATCTTGAACCACAAAAGAAAGCATGCAATACTTCTCTATTAAAATGCATTACTAGAACTATTAAATGTGAAAACTATAAAAATGATATTATTATTTAAATTTACTGCAAAACTTCCTTTTTTAATTTGTGATACCTAGATTTGGTTATTGTGGAAGCTGTGTAAATGTACTTCATAATATAGAATGCAACTAATTACCATTAAATAAGTAAATACTTTTTTGTTTAAGAAAGGAAAAATAATAGGCATTCCTTTTTTACAACTCTTTTCTGGCTGGAAAAAAAACCTCAGCTCATAAACATGTTATGGGAACTACAGTGTGAGAAAATTCATGGTACTTCAGCTGGATCAGGTGAGATTCCTTGAATTGCTTAACTCCTATCCACTCTGGCCCACAATCCTGTGAGACTTCTCAATGTGCATGATTTATTGCTAATGATTTACTTAAACAATGTACAAAGCATCTCCTAACTACTTTACTGCACAGAGACCATATATTTTCACTTGTAGAGCAATTTTTTTTTACTATTTACAACTCTCTGGCCTATGTATGGTGCCAAGAGCCGCATCAGGAACTCTGTGAATCTCTGGATGGGATTTGTGTCTCTGGGATGGCCAGATTCTCCACCTAGGATGTTAATTTACAGACTGAAACATGCCCACTGGCTTAGTCACAGCAGGAACTGCATGAGATGGATCTCCAGGGCAGTCAGAGAGGGTGTAGCAACTGCTCAAGTACATAATTATGGAGGCGGCTAGGAGTTCAATCACTTGGTATGATTTTGGTCCACTGTGTAAGTCACTCCATTGCCTCATTTATGCAGATGAATAACCAGGAAGTTACTAACTGAAGGAGTTAATGACTTTAGTGCACTATTGGTGAAGATAAGCACAACACTGACACAGCTATGCCATAGTTAGAACTATAGGACAAGTTTTAATTTCATCCTTAAAACTAATTTCCAACTTAAGCTCCTGTTGCAGCAGGACTAAACCACAATGTATGACTGAATCATTGTATGAATGTGTGCTTACTGAATATGGCACTTGATCTCCTGGCTTGATTACAGTCATAATTTGCATAGACCATTATGAACCTTCACACACTGGAGCAATGCAAATGCACCTCTTGAAGTTGCATGTCTTTCGAGTCCTACAAATAATGACCTGTATAAATAAGAAGTTGGAGAAATAGAAAAGGTTGGAATATTCAGAATATTTTCTCCACAGTTAATAGATCCTCATAATCCAGCTAAGTTTAATCTTGCTCTCATACCATAAGAAGTGAGAGTGTTCAGAGGTTTATTTGTACCTTCAGTTTCTATCAAACTGCTTCTAAAAGAGTAATGAAAATCGGGCAACTTAACATTACTGGCAGTTCCACCACGCTCTCATGGACCAGCAAAAGGTCTTTAACTGCATATTGAACCAAGCAGTCCACCAGAGAACTTGGCTGAAATTGGTGTTTAAGAAATAAGGTTTATTCATACTTAGTCCACTGTCTTGAAAACTGTTCTTTTATATCATCCACTGAACTTTGTTATACTATATGGTCTATTAATTCACATAAAATGCAATCAAAAGTGGAAATTAAGATGTGCTTGGTATGTATTAAATACTTTCTTTAGTCACATCCCCATATCTTCATGCACACGTACATTATAGTCTACTTTGACTGATATTCCCATTCACCTTGTCTTCTGCCAACAGCCAACAAAAACTCTTCCTATTTTAGAACAGACACTCAAATGTGGAGATCATGGAGCTTAAGAATAGCACAGAACAAAAACATAGATGAAAGAGATTCTGAGCAAGGACTTTGTTTTTATCTCTCTCTACCTATACTCTTGTATCTAAGGGACTCTTTCCCATTTTAAATTTAATCAGGCAGAAGATTATGCCAGAACACAAGTGAGTGTTTCACACTGGTGTTTTTTAATAAATGCATGGCAACTACAGTAAAATTCTCAGGTTGTTTTTTTTCACTTGAGCAGTCCATTTGTTATCAGTGTCTTACATCATCAGTTTCCATGTTGCTTTAAAAATAGGTATAGAAAATTATCCATAAAGTAATTTCTTTCAGAAATAGTATTGTCAATGTATAACTTTTTCACTGTACTATTATATGTGACAGTCATTCCTGTCTCACTCTCCCCTATGGTATTTTGATTTTGCAGTCTTTTCACAGAGTTTGAGTTCCTACAAATAAACTGAAGTAATTTGCCAGTGCATACTCTCTACTTAAAACAAGAAAAAAAAAAAAAAAAAAAAAAAAAAAATATCACAACCTCTGAAACCACCGAGTCCAACTGTTAACCAGGATGTTTCACTGTTGATAGGCATTCACACAAAACTGACCTCTCTCAATAAAAAGATATCATGGTCACTCATATTTANTATTTTGATTTTGCAGTCTTTTCACAGAGTTTGAGTTCCTACAAATAAACTGAAGTAATTTGCCAGTGCATACTCTCTACTTGAAACAAGAAAAAAAAAAAAAAAAAGAAAAAAGAAAAATGTCTCAGAGATTTGCATTTTGGCCATCACCATCATAAAATTATTCTGATCATGGTTGGATATTAGCATAGTCACAATTAATTACAATTAATTGAGTCACATTTGCAACTGATATGAGCGAAGGATGGCAGGAAAAGATCAAATCATCCTCTTAGGCAAGCTTTGGTTTAAGTGCTTGTTCCTCCTTTAAGGTTTATGCTTTTTCTACCACATAAATAGGGACCAGGTCAGAGACTCACAGATTTGTAAAATTTTTTGGGCTCAAAGGCACCATAACGATCACCTAGTTTCACTCCCAATGCCATGGACAGAGACACATCAGAAGCCCAATCCAGACTGGCCTTGAACACTTCCAGGAATAGGGCACCCAAAGCTTCTCTGGGCAATCTGTTCCAGTGCCTCTCCACCCTCACAGTAAAGAATTTCATCCTAATATTTAATCTAAACCTACTGTCTTTCAGTTTAAAACCATTCCCACTTGTCCCATCACTACATGGCCTTGTAAACAGTTCCTCTCCAGCTTTTTTTCGGCCACCTTTAGGTACTGAAAGGTCTTATGAGGTCTCTCAAGAGCTTTCTCTTCTCCAGGCTGAATGACCCCAACACTTAGCCTTTCTTCACAGTAGAAGCACTCCAGCACTCTGATCCTCAAGTAAATTCATTTTACAGCCATTTCAAGACAGCTAAAGCACAGCTATGGTGTACAGAATTTGAGAATCTGGAAGGTGGATTATCAGGGAGGAGATTTTCTAACCCATGCTGCATTATTCCTGCTACAGGATAGGATATGAATATTTGAAGGAAAGTAGTTCAGGAAGGGAATTTGAGTTGCAGTTGTCTACACTGGCTTTCAGCTGTCAGTTCAGCCCCCAGTAATTTCTGTTTTGCAGTTTTTCACAGCTGGAAATCATCTTTACTATCCTGAATAGCTTAACAGAATCAGCAACTTCTGTCATTTCAGTATTCTCTTTCCTTTTCCAGAATGCATGTGAGTATGATGAGCCCCAAGGAACACAGCATAGATATGTATGGGCCTTGTGCAGTGAGTTGTCTTTCACTGCAAGGATAGTTGTTCATTTATTCCTGTCCTATGTTTCCTAAATTTTTATTAGCCTTTGCCCTTAAAAGTACTTCTGCTTAGTTTTCTGGAAAGCCTTTGGTGAGGTACATAAATGAAAGCACCCTGCAAATTTAAAGGAATGGTATTCAGACCTCCTTTATCTAAATGCCTGTTAATATTTTCAAAGAATTCCAGTAGTTTTGTGAGATCTCATATTCATCCATATGTTCCTTAATTCTATTTTTTATTCATCTGTAAGTACATTGGAGTAGTTTTTTCAAAAATCGGCATTTTTTTTAACCACTTTCTTGTCCTTTAACAAGGAGTCAGTTTTTTGCACACCACATTTTGTAGTTTGGCTATTTCACACTCAAATTCCTTTAGAACTCTGGGGCAGAAGCCACCCGCTCCTGGTGATTTCTTATTGCTCACATTGTCTCCTTGATCCTTTTGCTTTTTCTGCCAATACTCCAATTTTAGACAAAACCTCTGACACACATTCTGCAAAGAAGGGTCCCTGTTTCTACACTTCAAATTCCTTCATAGTTAACATGGATGGGAAAAAACCTAAAAATCAATGTTATAACCATTGTCTACTTAGGGTATTCTTTCTATATTTTAGTTATTCTGTTATCTTTTAAGATTCTGTTATGTTTTAAGCTTCCTCTTTCTGTTGTATACAAAAAAAATATTCTTTTAAAATGCCTTCTTAAGTTCTTAGCTTCCTCTACATCACTCTTTACCTATCTCTATCATTTCTCAAGTCTTTACTGGTATGTGTCATGCTTTTGCTCTGTAGCTCCAATATGATTTCTGTGCTGCCTTCAACTATTTTTTTTTTTTTGGCTGCTCCTGCTAGCTTTCTATTTTTCTTGTAGATCCCCTTTGGAAAACTGCATACGTCTATTCTGTATTTCTCTTTTTGTTAACTTAATGAAGAAGTCGTGATGTGTATTTTAAACTTCAGCCTTATCATCATGCTTTGGCCTCACCTTCCTCCAATTTGTAGCAAAGTAAGTTAAATCCTCAACTGATACTGTGCTTCCTGTTTTCATTGCCTCTTTGACTTTCTCAGCATGTTATTGGCACTGCCACCAGGCTAGAAAAAAATGTCACACACTCCTTTTCTATAGATTTTTGAGTATGTCTGAGGTAGCAAAGGGTAGAACTGAAAAATCAAGGAACAGAATAGTCTGTTCAGCTCAGCTGCAATGTTTTGCATATAGTTCATGTTGTTTCTTAAATACACTTACATTTTCACATGTGGACTCATTACTAAACAAAACCTAGGCCAAATTTTTGTATATTCTCTCCTTATACAGCAAATGTAAGCTTTCCCTTCCTGTCTCCTTATCCAGCCATATGCCCTGCATCAGCACCCACCCCTTTTCCTGTACCACACTCTTGCACATATGGTTCTTCTTTCTCAGTCTCATTTTCTTCCCAGTTTTATTGCAGATGTTGTGCAACTATAAATTCAACATAAAGGAGTACTTAGATGCCATAGTCATAATTTGTTGTTGTTCAAATCAATGTACATGGATGTAAATGTTTAAATATTTGCGAACCCCTTGTGCTGAAATAAATCAGAGCACTTCATAGTTGTAAGGCAATGAGTTAATATTTATCACTACAATATTATATTGCAATATCATAGTGATAGCTCGTACTTCAGTTTTCTTCCATTTTTAATGCTCTTGTTCAGAGACTTTCATATAATCTCTTTGAATTCATGTAATATCGATGAATATATGACCCTCAATAAATGCAAGATGTAATATACAAAATAAAATAATTTATTGAACATACATCCCTCTCCCATTTTTCCAAAACAAATACATGATCCAAAATAAAGCCATCTGAATGTTTTCCTCTACTCTTTTATTTATATTTGCTTCATATTCATCAGACTTCTCAAACACTGTTTCCAAATGTGTCCTTTCAAGTTGAGTATTGTACACAAAATGTATCTTCAGTCTATACTGCCTAGGTAAATATTAACCATCAACAAGAACGATACGTTATGCTCCATACCCAAAATCCTAGCATAAATGACAGCTGCTGTTCATCCATCCTAGGAAGACTATCATTTACAAACCTCAGTTACAGTCATTTAACTTTAGAAATGGAATGAAACTCCTGGACTGTCAAATCCACCCCCAACTTTTGCAAGCAACAATAGTGTAGAAGTTTAGTTCACATAAAGCCTCAACCACCAAGATTCAGGAAAAGTCAGAGGTGCTGCCACGTGGAGCTGGATTGTAGGAATTGGACAGTGTGCTGCTGAAAGATGATATGAAACTGTAGTCTCTGTCAGCAGAGGAAGCTGATGAAGGGTTTTGATGGTGGTTGGAATATGTTTTGATGGTGAAATGCCAAATTTGAGTAGAACCTCTGGATGACCTTGAAAAGAAACCAAAACCAGTTTGTAAAATCAGCATGCTTCAGCAATGAATGCTGTTATCTGAGATGCACAGCCTGCAGTGCCAGGCATTTGTGAAAACCCTCATGAATTAAGAAACAGACATCCTAAGCAAAATTTTGTCCTAGGGTGAATAGTGAAGTGTTTTTTGGTTTGTGTTTGTTTTTTTTTAATTGTTTCACTTTTTCCTTAATGTAGATTTCTAAATTCAATTATTATTTTGCAGGTGGTAAAATACCTTCACTTATATTTTACCTTATTTAATTTGACTTAAAGAGGATTTTCTGGCTAATATCAAGCCATTTGTCACAAATGGATATGTTAAGTAAACATGGGGTATTTGAACAGCCTTAGAAGGGCTCTAATCCCAGCATGGATTTCCGTGAATATGAAGAAAACCTATGGTCTAGGATGATCTGACATCATAGAAATCAGATGTATCTTCTGGTGACCATCAACCTCCCATGCAGGAAGGTAATATGTAGAGTTGCTGTAGCCCCAACAATTTCAGCAAGAGACATTTAAAAAATACTTGAGAGACATTCATCTAAGGTCCTAGGCCATCATCTAATTATCCAATTTATACCACATTTCTAGCACTTTGAATCAGGAAATAAAAATGCAAAAATCAAGTATAGCACCAAGAGAGAGAAATAACCCATATCTAATCTCAAAAGACAAGTCAATGCCTGTGGTTGGAATATTTATTAACTTTTAAATTAATTTTCTGGCTTGTGTGCTTTTCCCCACAAATCCTCAATCAGCTTTTCCAGTTTTAATCCTTTAAGTTCTGTGAGCTTGTGTTTTCTCACAATAATTTTGAAATCCTTAGAGATAGCGCAGTGCCTTTTTGTGAGAAGCAAGTGTTAGTCTTTCTTCTGACAAACAGCCAATGATTAGCGTGATGTGGATATGCTTTCACAATGGCCACGTTAACAGTCTCTTATAATATGACAAGCCACATGTTCTTATATTTTCCATCCTTTCAGTTTGAGGGTTAAGTACATACTGAGCTTCCATTAATTCATACAATTCTCTTTCCTGAAAACAATATTTTTATTAAAAATGGCTCCTCCAACTACATTTCTTTTCCTCCTGAACGCATTTTAATAGTTGGCTTTCGGAATTTACTTGCCCTTTATTATTGCTTCCAAGCATCCCAAAGTCCCTTTTCAGGATATCAACCTCATGACTGCTGTTAAATTTCAGATACATTTCCCCAAGATCTGACCTTAAGATAATGTATTTGCAACTTCTGGTTTTTGATAGCAAAAGGCAGGGGGTAAGCAGGATTAGAAATGGCTGTAGCAGAATTGGCCTATACTTCTACTCTTCTACAGTCTTTTCAATTGTGGTGGGCACTAGTCAGGACTGAGAAACATTGAGAATAAACAGCTGGCAGTCCAGTAGTTTAGCAGACAACATTTCCTTGTCTGACTGAGTGATCACTTCTCATGTAATGTGACTGAGTATTTAAACAGATTTATGAGTGGTGCAGCCAGCATCAAATATTAAAGCCAAAGTTGTATTTACTTGCTGTGATTTTGTATCCTAATAGGCAACTAGTATTTGCTTTAAACACTACGCTCTTAGGATAAAATGTTCCCAAAAGGATTTATCACCTAGAAAAACAGTGCAGTTTTCGCTTATGTCTAATATAAGTTACCTTCTGTTAATGTGAACAAACTTTGAAAAGAGAATCTGCATTTCTGTTGGAACTGTGACTAAATCTTTAATAGGAAGAGAAGAAGAAGCAAAAAGGTAACTTCTTTGGTTAACTTTCTGTCCCAATTTACTGCATCTCAAGATGGAGGCATCTGATTAGGCTTTTTGGCAAGCAGAATATACTTCAGCTTAGTAGCCTAGGGCAGCTCTTATAAACTGAAGAAAGGGGACTGTGACGAATCCAGAAGCTCTCCTGATCTATAAATCCACCTTCATTCTGAGGAGATGCTTCCACCATGCTTTCCCTACAGTGCACAGGCTTGAGGGAAGGTGAGTCCTGGTTCCTCCAGAAGTGAGTGGAGAATATTTTAAGAGGAAAAAATGTCAGGAGAGGCAGAAGGTATCAAGCCAGGATTGTAGAGCAGATGTGGAATGAAACATAGGAGGTGGGTATGAGGCAACAGAACCAATTTTTCATCAGAGAATAGACTGTTTTGGGAGTGAGCTCTTGTAGAACTGATGTTTCAACTCCTTAGGCACGATGGAGATAATAATGATTATGAAACACATTATGTCTGGGTGAGAATGGAGAGTACTGAAAGAAAAATGAGGAAGACTGAAACCCAGAACATAATCTGTCAAAGAATTTGCAATATTCCAATCCAGTGATCAAGAGATTGATTAATTTTTCATCTCTTAAGAAGGCCCTTCTTCTGTCATACATACTGCATTATTGAAGCTTACAAATATGTGATTAATGAAAATAATTTATGAAGCTGTAATGGAAAGAGTAAGGATGTGTGAATGAAACAAACTAATACTAAAATAAACATTAAAAGAGTCATGTAAAAGACTGTAAACATACAATATTACCCATTCACAGCACAACTAGATCTTCAGAAAGAAGTGCTAACATGAACACAGCAAATGCAAAATACAAGCCTAACATACATTTTAGGTATGAAATAATTGTTCACTTTTCTTCTCTTGTATAAAACTGTGATCAGTTAACCTTGGCTGTCTGCCAGATGTCCACCAAGCTGTTCCCTCACCTCCTTCCTCAGCAGAAAACTGAGAGAAAATAAATGGAAAAGATCATATTTTAAGATAAGGACAGAGAAATCATTCAACAGTTACTGTCATGGGCAAAACGTGTTGAACTTGAGGAGGACTAATTTATTTCTAATTAAAAATAGAGTCTTTCCATGTGGTGCAGTCCTCCAAGAATGTCTTGCTGCAGCACTGCTCCCGTATAGGTCCTAGATCCTGCCAGAAAAGCTGTGTGTGGGCTCTGCTCCATTGACTGCAGTTCCTGCCTGAAGTTTGCTCCTGCATGGGATCTCCATGGGCTGAAGCTTCCTTCAGGGCATATCCACCTGCTCCAGCATGGTCTCTCCACTGGATGCAGTGTGGTATTTTCTTCTACATGGTCCCTCTGTGAATTTCTGGGAAACACCTTCTCCTCCACCATGGTTTCTTCAGGAGCTGAAGGGAAACCTCTGCTCAGGTGCCTGGAGTGCTTCCTCTCCCTCTACCTTCTTTCACCTTAGTGTCTGCGGGGCTGTTTCATTCTCCTTATTCCTCTCTCTGTCACAGACACTTTGTAGCATTTTTTACCCTTTCTTAAATGTATTATCACAGAGGCTACACCAGAGCGGCTGATGAGCTCAGATTTTGGCCAGTGGTGGGTCTGGTTTGGAACCAGCTGGAATTGGCTGTTTCTGGCAAGGGGTCAGCTCCCAGTCTCTTCTGACAAAAACCTGCACACCCCTATCGTACACTGAAGCCTGTCAATATAAACCCAATACAAAATCGGAACCACAGTTCTAGTTTATTTATTTTAGTCTGGATGACATGCAGCTACTTCAGACATCAGCCACTCACTCTTAATTTGCTTTTCTTTCTCAGAAACCCAGAAAACTTGTACTTACTTAGACTTTAGGATAATACAATTCTATAGAAGCTTGTGCATGCAAAAATGGAAGGTGGCTAAATGGAGGTTCCTTTAAAAAAACCTCAACCAAGCAAATAGAAAGTTGAAAACAACAAATCCTATGTCTTCCTGAGTAATCACTCACTGTGCATTTTAGGGAAACCATTTTTTATCTATAATAGCTGCAATGTTTACAAGGAAGGTAAGAAAGTTTGTATTTATTGGAATTTCTCTGTCTCTTGTTCTCAAGCTTCACTGGAAAAAAAATTAATGTCATGAAATCATAGAATTGTAGAATGGCTTGAGTTGGAAAGGACCTTTAAAGATCATCTAGTCCAACTTCCCTGTCATGGTTAGGGTTGTCTTCTCCAAGGTCAGGTTGCTCAAAGCCCTGTCCAATCCAACCTTGAATACTTCTAGAGGGGATGCATACAAACTGTTCCACTGCTTTATCACTCTCACTGTAAAAAAAATTTCTTTCAGAAGATTAATTTGCATCTACCCTCTTTCAGTTTAAAACCACTGCCTTTACCCTGTCACTATGTGCTGCGGTGAAGTCTCTGCTCCTTTCTTATAGGCCTGCTTTCTATATTGAAAGGCCACAATAAGGTCTCCTGGTAGTCTTCTCTTCTCCAGTTTGAAGAACTCCAATTCTCTCAGCCTGTCTTCAAAGGGGATTTGGTCCAGCACTCTTGATCATTTTTGTGGCCATAATGAGGAAAACAAATACAACAAAGTATGTTTAGCTTATGGATTAAAAAAGGTAATTGAAGTAAATCTTAAACACATTAAAAATTTGGATTGTGTTTCGGGGGCTTTGGGGGTTCTTTTTGCATGTGTGTGTATGTTGGTTTTTTTGATTTTTCCCCCCCAACCCTTAAATTTTCAAATTTTTTTCTAAGACTTTAAAAAACAACTAATGTAATTTTATGCTTCCAAGTTTACAGAATGTTAAAATGTGAGTGCCTGGACACCTTTACAGCTCAGATTTTTATCTCTTTACTTTTACTTAATTATGGAATTATCTATTATTCCTCTCCCTATCCTTAATTATTGTAGCTAGGCTTCTAAACTCATTCTTTAGTTTGTTTAGAAGTATTTTTAATTTCATAGTCCATCTGAAAAAAGAAGCAAGTGAAGATTGCCACATATCAAAAGCAGAGAGTTCTTCCATTGGCCCATTTCCTGGTCATATTTTCTTTATCTCTTACACCGTTTTTTTTCTATTTGTTAGTGGGAGAACTTAAGCCAAATAAGGCTGGAGCAGTTTCATTTTGCTTTGCTTTTTATTTCAAAGTGATATTCACTGAAGAGAAATTTTTGTCGTAACAAGAGTGTGGACCTGAAAGAGATAACAGAGAAGTTCAACTCTTTTAACTCCATTTTTCAGTCATGGTATGGATTTCAAGAACCAGGTGTTCCTAACTGTCCCTCATATCTAAATAATATATTCTCAACAAGGCATGAGGGCCCAAGCATAGAAGCCATCTCAGTGCTCACAGCTTTCATGAATTAATATGATCAAACAATGATATGGTTTATCTCATGCACTTTTCATTCAAAAGACACTATTTAACTATTTTGACTTTTAAAAAATTATTTTCCTTAAATAAAAGCTTCATATTACCAAATTTCAATTATCTTTGTAAAATCATTCCAGAACAAAATTTTCAGTCAGCGTGAATTTTCAGTCAATATGAATTTGAATTGATTGCTTTTTGATTTTTTTGTAGTGAAAATGGCCTACTCACATTAGGATAATTAATTAGAATCACATTTGTGCCTTACGCTCATAAAGCTGGTTGACTCTTTTCTTGGCCACAGGCAAACAGTTTAATTTCTAACATACATCTGAAATGTATGTTTGCATAAGGATCTACAGCTGCTTAATACCTGATGTTGGAGTAAACACATAAAGTATTAAGATAAGCATGTGCATTCTACAGATAAAAACCATAGAGTTCCTTCCTGAACGAGATAATAATTAAGAGAAAAAACTCTTCTTTTTCTTGACACTGTTACAGCAGAGAGGAAACTACTGACCAGATTTCAAAAAAAGGAGAGCTAGAACTGCTTACTATCTGAATATTGGTGTAACTCACAGTATAGGTCTATTTTTTCATAGAGTCACTGGAATTACTTTGAAAAATGTGAGAAACAGAAAGTTGAAAGGTCCAAGTACAAGTCCAAAGTAAAAGCTGAAAGGTCCAAAGTCCAAGTACAGATAGAAGATCCTACTATTGCAATAAAATTTATTCATGATGCATCATAATTGTAATTTTGCATGAGATATGTTTGCTGTGTGTCTTCAGGATATACTGTGTCTATAACTGTGGAGTACCTTGATGAAGTCCTAGGGAAAAAATGGCAAAATATCTGAAAGTAGAAATAAATAATATTTTTATTTATTTTACCTCTGTCATTTTAGCCAAGGTTAGAGGTTATTTCATTACTTCTTTGTAAGGGGAATGTTTATTCACAGCCATCAATTATTTGAGTTGTAGGAAAGACACACAGGTTTTTTAGGCAGAACAAAAAAAACAAAAAAAAACCAAAACCAAAAAACCCCCAAACAACTAGAAAGAGGAAAATGCAAAATACAAACCAAAAAATCAGTGCAAAAATTTTTGGATACATGGATGAAGCTGGCAAATTAAATAACCTCCCCCCACAGTGAAATACGCTGAAGCAGTACCCTTTGTTCTTCAGGAGAAAATTTCAATACTTTAGTCAAAAAGTTAATGTCATCTGAGGCACCCAGTTATAGAATACAGGTGTCTGAGGAAATCCCGAGTGTGCCCTATAATAGTACGTTCCATGAAGACAGCCATTTGCATTAAACATTTTCCTCATTTGAAAAAGATAAAGCATCATTATAAGAGGAACAGGTGATACATTTCAAGACTTTCTCTCCTGTGGATTCAGCTAGTTCTGACATGGAAAGCAAAAACTTTTAAATCTTCAGCACAGTATCTTCCCCTCCCAAAAGCAAGTAGCTGATATGTTAATTATGCTTAGAAACTTTAATGATGCTATGATATAGGCCTACAGACCTTCAGCAAGTCTGAAGTGAAATTTAATAGGGACTAGGAGCACTGCAATATTTACATAATAAAATACTCCATGCCAAGAGGGACGGTACTCTCCCTTAACCAGAGCACAAAGAGCAAAACTGTCTTGTCACAAATATTACTGAGACAGAGGCAATTTTAACAGCAACTAGGTATTAGTTCATTTATCCTATTTGACAAAATGTCTGTTAAAATGCAAAATATTTATTATTGCTTGCTTATTAATTATGCTAATAGGGTACAGAAATTTGATCCTCACTAAGAACTCCAGCTAATTGCCACAACATCACGCATGGAAAATTTTCTAGATGTTGTTTTCCCAGAGCAGGATCAATTTCTTGAAAGGACACTAAACAGAACAAAGAAAAAGAGCACAATAGTAATGCCTTCTCTGCTCTTTTGTGGACACTTGTATCAGTACAAATGCATGATCATCATCAAGTGTTTATCTGTGGCAAATTGTCAGACTTGCTACAGTCAGAGCCTTAAATCTAAGCTTTAAGTCAGAGAAGAACTGATGAGGCTGGTTGAGAAAAACATGAATTGGGCCCCTCACTTATCCTGCATCTGGCTCAAGCAGGACCTAATGACTGAATAATGTTAGCAGTGAAGCAGAGGCCTCATGGTATGATATTGTTTCAGCAAGGGACAGAAGCCATAAGTCTCAGTCCCCCTTTACCATGCATACCAAGCCTTGCTGCAAATCTGGTCCATTAAGGTGATAAGGATAAGCTCAAAGACCCTCTGGAGTCAGACAGTCTTTACTGCTACCAAAACAGGTGGAGGTGGAACAAAGTCTTTATTTTATCTTTTGAATCAGCTGTAAATTCTGACTGAAAGTAACAGAGACCCTCATGATCCCCATTTCTTTATTAACTTCCTTACCCGTAAGAATGGAAGTGAAGAGTAAGAGAACACGCCTTACGTGTATGGTCACAGTTACCAAGACCCCACCTGTAAGATACACAATTGTTCCGCTGCTTTGGGAAGGGCCAAAAGTTATAGTAAAAATGAAAGGGAGTTTCAGAAGAAGAAAAAAGAAGAGAAAAAAGGGAAACATCTGTTTGCTTGGGATCAGTTGACAGATTGTGTATATATATACAGTACTAATGCATCTCTGTTACTATACCTTCCATAGTGGCACACATTAACACACACTAGTTAGTGAATTTATCACTAGCAATTCTGAACCTGTTGCCCTGTTGTTTCAATAAAGTGTATTACTAGTGAATTTGGATTGTGAAAGTTCGTACAAAACTCACCCAGACTTACAGTATTGGATTGGTAAACTGTGCTATTTGTGAATCTGTGCTCATGAAAATGATTATTGAACGTGGGTGACCAGACATACAGTGTTGAATTGGTTCTAATCGGAAATTAATCCAGACATACCCAGCCTCTTTAATCTCTGAGGCCCATCTGGAAAGCAAGGGGGTTTATTTTCTTCCAAATTTCTACACCCTTTGTGCAATATTACTCCTTTCTCACATCAATGGCCTGAGTAAAGAGACATTTCCCAGTCCTTGACTTGACTTACCATCAGCCTATGCTCAGACAATTAGTATTTAGAACAGATACTCTTGGTTCCTAAGTGTAAGGGTCTGTTGCAGAAATAACTGGAATCTGACATGCAGTCAGACCAAAAGCAGTTTATTCCTGAAGCTGAAAGAGAGAGCACAGGACAGCAGACAGGCTCTGCCAGTGCCAGCTCTGCCTGCATGAAGCAGTGACAGAACTCGCGTACCTTTAGGTTACACAACATATTCTTCTTCAAAACTGGGTCAGATACAAAGGATATGGTAAATAACAACAGACATCAAAGTCTTTCAAATACTGCAGCTCCATACAGTGCATTCTTTTAATAATTCAGTCCTTTGATAGATTGTGCTGACTGACAGACCACTGGCTGCAAATGTTTGTTGGCTAGTGAGGCCTGCAAAAGTCTAACTAACTAGCTGGCTAACTAGTAACTGATTGATTAACACTAACTGCTTTGCATCCACAGGACATGTGCTGGAAATTACAAGGAGAAGCACAACCCAAAAATGTGTATTCAGTGAAAGGAACAAGGCTAATTTACATCCATATCTGGGTTTTGGTATAGTCTCATTTCTTTGATTAAATGCCATACAGGGAAATAATCAGTGATGGTTCTATGATTTCATTCTATTGTATAATTAATTGTCATATTAGGGCATCAACATTCTTATATACACGACTAGTTACAATTTTATGTCAAAATCCCAAATGAATTCATGACTAGCACTCATCCACAAATACTGCCGTTTCTATATGCAAGCACATGGTTCACATTGATATACTGTCTAGACTCAAGAAAAATAGAAATTTAGAAGAAAGAGGACAGTTTGCCACAGGCTATGTAAGGATGTTCTTTAGTCTTCCTTCCTAATTTCTAGCCTTAGAAAAGCAACAGACAGAGAAGATGGAAATGAATGACTGAAAGCCTTCACCTGCATTTCAGGAACAGATAACGTTTATCCATGCACAGAAGTATAAGGAATTAGTGGAAATAAGCAACCCAGTCCACCTTCTCTGTCAAAGAAGAATAAAACCTGTGCTTGAAAAATTAATGCACTTTGGATATTACAAAATTATTTGCAAAATTCTAATTTTTATAGCAGTTCATCTTCTTGCGGCCGAGGAGCAAAAGACAGGAGAAAAAAATGAAAGCCAGTGGTTAATTCAGGAATTACATATATATATAGATAGATAGATAGATAGATATAGATACAGATAGATATATATGTATATGCATATAAATGCTCCTCCATTACATAATCTAAAATGTACAGTGATCTCAAAGTAAACTGTTTTCTCGAAAATATAAAGGTATAAAAAAGTTTTCTGTTTACCAAAGAGTATTTTTGATTCCAGCAAAGGAGAGAAAAATTCCTTCCTTTTGCAACCGATTTTTAAAACAGGAATGCAAACTTGTCCAAATTAATTTTCAGATTTCATCACATATTTACATCCTCTTCTTTTGTTTCTTTGAAGGGGAAAGAACATATAGAGGAATTGTTTGGCTGAGTTACTTTTTAAAAAAGGCAGGTTTCTTTCCCTAAGGCTTTCATTTTGAGAGTGAAGAAAAAAATGCAAAGCATTTTCTTCAGTTAGTATTTCAAGATACTATGCTAGAAATGTTTATACAGCATTAAATATACTATTTAATTACATTTTTTGAATACATTTAAACTTTCTTTTTGGGAACAAAGAAAATCCCTGAAATATTTGAAGTTTCCTAGGTAGCCTGTAATCTAAATATGGAAGAAAAACATATGATGAAGCACAGTTCAGGGCTGTTCAAGTGTTATCCAAAGAATGTGAGCACGTAACACTTTTTTCTTTTTTTTTTTAACTTAAAAAACAAATCAGCTTTTCTTTAAAGAAAGGTACCTGCAACAAGTGCTGTAACATCCCATGGCAGCTTTTAATTCAGGGTCAGGTTTCAATTCAGAGGTGAAAAGAATTTCTGAAGCTGTCCTTGTTTGCTCTACTTTGGTTTCAAATGAGCAAACTCTCACTTTTTGTGACATTTGTCTTCCAGCAAAAATAGGAACATGCTTCAGGAGCACACCAACTCTTTTTCTGCAAGCACCCATTCTTTTGCACCACATGATTTGTTAAACTAAACATAATTTGAGAGTCCCATGATTCTGAAAATCATAAAAAGTCATAAACAGTCCTTTCCATGACAGTGTTTCCCAGTCACAGGACTGTGGCTCATCTGCACTATCAAACAGAACTATTCCTGTCACTTGTCTTGTTTCTCACCACTGCAAGTTTTGTTCAACAGTTTCCATGAAGTTTTTTTGTGGTTTGAGGATGGAAAAGAAAATTCAGTTGTGGATTTAATGATGACAAGGAATGGATAGAATACTTTTAATTTTTTCCCCCTAGCTTCCCTGAAGATATTACATGCAGTAACATAACCATAAAGTTTGAAGAGGGAGATTTAGGTAAATACTTGTCAAGCAGAACATGTTTGGGTTGTTTTTTTTTTACTGTGCTTGGCAAGCATTTGGGAACAATTTGACATAAGAATTTGCGAGCCAAATGCAAAAGTGCAAAAAGATGCTGGCTGAGCTTATTCAGGCTAATAAATTGTGCCTGAGAAGCTCACAGCTACACCTTAGTATGAGACATTGATGGCCCCAAAATTAAGCAGAATGAGATTTTCTGTCCACCTTTCCTCCAGTTGCAAACTGTAACTAAATAAACTTAAAAAGAAATGTTTGCTACATGCCAGATGAGAACATCTGAGCTGTGGCTGTGTCTCTAACAGCTGAATCAGAGTTCTTCCATAGGCAGACATGCCACCAGGAAATTCTCCCTTTTCAGAACATGGATGTAGGCTGTAAATCACATGTCAACTTTTGTTCTTAAAAAGAAAATGAATGAAAAAGAGGAGGATTTCTGTGATAGGGTTGTTAAAGGAAAGCCCCCTGCACAGCAATCTCCCCCTCACTTAATAACTGCACACAACTTGCCCCATTCTGGGCCTGCTTGCCCCTAGGTTGTTGTAGACAGTGAGCCCATGGCACCAGGGATTATGAAAACCCCCTGGAGCTAAGTGGAGGAACTCTACCCAGGTTAAAGTGACTAAAAACGTCTCTCTCACAATGCCCTGTTCTGTTACAGAAATGTCACCTGGCTCTGTCTCTCCTATTGGCCCACTGGCCTCCCCTGTCCCTTTCTACCCTATATGGTAGAATCCAGAATGTTCTCCCTTCCCTGTTTCCCCATTCACCCTTGTCCCTTCGTCCCTCCCTCACTAGTTTCTTATTCGTCCCCACCTATGTACTGCCCATACCCTCAGCTCTCCCCGCCCCGGTATTTAAGCTGGAACTCTGAATGGGTCTGGGTCTTTGTTACTGCCCCCGTTCACTGCGTCTTTGTTACGGGCAGCAGGGCTGGAATAAAGGCTGCAGTGGATTTGCACACAAAGACCCTTCCTGCCTCTTTGCCATCGACCTGTCAAGGAAGCTATCCGGTGTGTGTGTGCTTGTGTCTCTGTGTGTGTGTGTGTGTGTGAGAGTGTGTGTGTCTGTGTGTGTGCGCGTGTGTGTGTGTCTGTGTGTGTGTATGTGTGTATGTGTCTGTGTGTGTGTGCGCGTGTGTGCGTGCGTGTCTGTGTGTGTCTCTGTGTGTGTGTCTGTGTGTGTGTGTGTGTGTGTGCAGTAGCTGCTGAGCGACTTTCTGCTAGAGTCGGTTTCGAGTCACAGCACCCCACCCAGGGCACCCCCGGAACCGACACTAGGTCTAGGAAGAAGAAAGTGCTATTGCACACCAGAAATTAGCCCTTCCATATGCTCTTCTCCACACAAGTAAGGTAATGCCACTCAAAGGCATAAATGCCAGCTGAAGAAGTGTGGCTGCACGTACACAAAAGGGTGTATGGCAGCCCTTCGGGAAATGTATTTTCTGATAAGTGATAGGCACTTATGTAGGCACGAAATTGGTTAAGCATGCTAATAACACAACTTGAAATATACTGCAAAACAAAAGATGTCTCTGTGAACTGACTGGAAAAAACAGTGGAGCAGTGCAGACCTGTAATCATCACAGATCACGCCACACACCGCTGATCGTTGCCGTGGCAACAGATGGTGTTTCATGACGTCACTGAAATCAAGGGGGGATAAGCAACAAGGGTAGACAGATACCAAACACTTTCTGGAAGGAAAAAATTTGAGTATATGCATTGAGCTACCTACAGCGTGACACAAACCAAAGGGTAAAGGAAGCAGGAAAAAAGAGTGCAACATGTACACCATTGTGCATTGAAATTGTGCAGTGAATACTCAGCTTCATTGTAACCTTACAATTTTACCATAGAAATTGTATTTGTGTTGAACAACTTAGTCTTCTCTGATATGTTTCAATATAGTGATATACGACAATCTGTAAAACAAGCTGTCCAGGGAAGTTAAGAAAAGAGCAAACCCTTTTATATTTGTTTCACATTAGGGCTGAGAAAGAAAAGAGGTATGAGTAACACTCTTGCAGGGGGAGACATATCTTTGGTGAATAAAGAACAAGAAAAGAAATGTTGTGGGGAATTGGAACCAAAACACTGCTAATGAGACTGTGAGAGTCATCTGGCATGACAGCTTGCTGCAATCCAAGGAATGATGCTCTTAACGGAGCCTAGCATCATTGAAGTCTAAGTATTTTCATTGATTTCTAATTGTTTTGTACCTTCCTAAAAAACTGAGTACTTTGACCTTCAAGTTACGCAAACCCCCCCCCCCCCCCCCATTTAA
>VZTH01005793.1:69282-84673 GCA_013397815.1 Aleadryas rufinucha
CTTATGAACTGATCCAAATCTCAGATTTCCCATGTTACTGGTATTTTTCTGCTGCTCTGTAGATCTAAATTATGCGAGTAAGCCTATACAATAATTTAAGTAGATTCTTATTTTCAAGTTTGTTTCCCAAACCAGATATTTTTTTGCTTTTTGATAGCTTTTTTCATTTACTGATACAATGTTACATCACTGTTTGATGTTCTATTTTTTCATGACCTTGCACAAATTATATAAAAGAACTGATAAATTATCAGTAAAAAGAAGAGTCACAAAGGAAAAGAATAAGACCATAAAACAAAAAAGGACGACCAGTAAGAAAACATTAGTAGCAAGTATTCTCTGGAGGATGAAGTAGTATTCATTCATAAAGGTAAATACTGCCTCACAGAAATTTACTTGAATTTAGCCATATTTTATTTTCCATGTCATGATTGCTTCTACATCTTCCATAATGCAAAATATAGGAGTGCAATTAAAGCATGGCAAAAATAAATCAAATAAAAATATAAAAGAAAACAGGTGAATAAGAGGTTTAAAAAAATGCTTGGATAATTATATGAATAAAAAAACTTTTTCATTAGTTGTGGGTATACAAACATTTCAAAATGTGCCAGTTGTAGCACTTAGTGAAGAAACTTTTTCAACAGTTACTCAGGTTCATAAGCTTTTTTTTTTAACACCTACTCAGATATATATGATAAAAATTTACTTTTTTTTATCACTGGTACAAAAAGAGTACTAATCATGCAGAAAAATCAGAGAATATATTATTTCCAAGGTCTAAAAATGCAGAACTAATGGTCAACCTTTTAAATTAGGCTTCTATAGGAAAGCAGGATTAGCATTACTGAGGGAGTGGATTTGTATCAGGCTGACAGCATAAGAATGTGATGGCAGGCTAACACAATGGCGTTCTTCTTCACATAGAAAACTGAAGTTTCATAATTTTAGAAGAAATTAAACTGTGGCATTAGAGATGGCGTAACTTGGTCTCCTCTTCCAAAATAAAAGAGAAGTTCCAGTTATGCTTAAAATAGTTAGGATATAAATTTTCTTATGACTATCAATCAAGCTTGAAAATGTTTACATATTACAGTCACTAATCATATAATAGAGATTTCATCTCTTTTAATAGTACTTTAATTTAAGACTGGTATTGTGCTTTCACTTCAGAGCACTCTCAAAATTAATGAATTAAATACAGTTTAGTTCATGTATCAGACATTATTTATGGAGCTGACAAAGCCTTTTTAATTCAATTGACATGTACAAACTCTTCTCCATGTGTCCCCTCTTTAATTTCAGAGACAAGTTCTTTATAGACTGAAGAAACAATAAAGATGAAAGTACAAAAATATGTTACAAATTTTATTCCAAAACCATCTCAAATACCATCATCACAACAGATGCTCATGGAGCCTTATTTTCTTTATTTTAAGGGAGAAGGAAACCAATGTCGAGTCTGCTCAGGAGCACAATAATTTATTTCCTTGGTGTTTGTTCTGATTATTTCATTACAGTATGCCAGCAGGAAGGATTTTCTGCTACTTTAGAGCAGTTTCTGTCTCTATGCATGTGTTAGTAACCTATAGGCAACATTTCTAAGAAACCTTAAAAAGGAAACCTAGAATGATTAGTTATGTACAAAGACATAAGTACCAAGTAGACATTAGCAAAACCCATAGCAATGGACTTTAATTAGTATTTCAGCAGAAGAAAGCTTCTTACTGAGAAGAAATTACTAATACTACAGGAGAGAGGAAGCTACTCTTTTAGTGCTGTGTTGGTAGACCCTAGAACAGCACAGAAGCTCTCTCAAAGTGCTGTGCACATACTAATCTTGCCACAAATAGCCCTAGTGCATAGAGTGTCACAGCTCACATGGTTAGCACTTAGTCAGAAGGAATTCATCCCAGCTCTAGGAAAACCTCACAAGGGCAGCTCCTGAACATTCAGCCCGTACCTCCACAGTGCTCACAGCGATGCCTGCACAGGGCTGAACTTCACTGAAATGATTGTAAACAAAGTTGCTTATTAGGTTGCAGTAGTGCACTATCATTTTGCTGTAGTCTTTATGTGCTTTGACTTCTAAAGAAAAAGAAAAATAAATTAAGTCCATTAAAGTATCATGAAATTTCATTTTATTTGCTTTCTTTTTCCAAAATTTTGTGTTTCCATAAAGAACAAAGCTGCAATTATTAAAGTAAGCACCTAAAAATCCTTTTAAAAGAACCCTACAAGGAAATTACCTGTAAAGAGCAGCAGTTCTTAACATCTGCCTGCCCATGGGAAGTAGTGAATGAAATCCTTGTTTTGCTTTGCTTGTGTGCACAACTTTTGCTTTCCATATTGAACTGTCTTTATCTCATCCCACAAATTTTCTCACTTTTACTCTTCCAATTCTCTCCCCCATCTTGCTGGTGGGGGAGTGAGTGAGTGGCTGTGCAGGGCCTAGTTGTCAGCCTTATTTTTTAATTTTTTTTTTAATCAATTGATTTAAAAAATATCCTGATTTACTGGTCTGAGCCCTTAAAAATTGTGAGTGTCCTTTTTATAAAACTGAAAAATAGAAAAGTACTAAATTTTAACCAATATGACTTAAATACCATGCTTTTGCCTTTGAGATTTCTGACACAACAGTGTTTCAGAAAGAAGAATTACAGTCTACATAAAGGCAGTTGATTCTATTAGGCTATCATGAAAGTATTACTGACTAAAATCCAGAGTACATAACAGGATTCCAACCACTTTTAAGTTGACTGGTTTCATTCCTTCACCTAAGAGAGGTTTAATTATCAGTTAGAATGCAAAATGCAACTAGGGATCTCTGTTGTAAAATGTCTTGATCCCCACTACTGGTTTCCTCTTGTTCAGCTTTTAAAATTGTTTTTCAAATGCCCCATACGTCCTGAGGGTTTATAAAATAGTCTTTTGTGGTCCAAACTGAGATGAACCAGCCAATTCAATGTGCATTTTATAATACGAAAATATGTGAGGGTTAGGGTATTTGGGTCAAACAAGCAATGAGAAAGCTCCTAAAAATTTTGGGAAAGCTTATCTAGAAAAAAAAGAGACCTATTTGTATGTTTATTTGCTTTAGTTTATTTCATCTGTACTTGAAAAAACATATTTGATCCAAATTTATCTTAAATTTTAAGTCAAAACAGTGATTCTCCTAAATCAGAAGAACTGAAACAAATTTAAACATCATTAAGCCCATGGTATACCAAATCCTAGCAGGATTTTGAAAACAGATCTTTAATCATAAGATTAGACTGATAAGTAACCAGAGGAGACTCCTAGAAGACTTATCTTCAAATGTTCTCTTCAATTTTTATAAAAAGATTTCAAAAAAGGCAGGGATTTAATGGTAGTTTATTTATAGAAATAAATTCAGCATGAACAGAAAAGAAGCAGAAAATATATATTTTCTGACTTCTCAGAATGGAAAGCATAGTTTGATCACTAATCTGGCATAGCTAGCTTTAGGAATAAGGTGAATTATCCTAAAGAATAGAGATTACCCAGCACACTACAATTTAATATACTTACAAAGATAAGATTATGTACTAATTGTATTACAACTGTGCCTTTTTAATGATTTAAGACTAATGCCTGCAACCATTTGACATCAGTCAGATGTTTGTGGGGTGACATTGTAAATCTTTTGTTGCAGTTTTTGCCAGTCAAGCATATATGTCAATGTTTTATCTATAGTACAAGGCATAGAGAAAAAATATTTCATCTGTTTAAATCAATAATAATAACATTATTATGTAAGAAGTATTTTTACAGACAGAAAATATTCGGAGCTGGCACTTAATTACGTTTCCAGCTGAAATGCTTTAATAAGGCTGTGCATAAAAAATACTTTGTGGGATCCAAGACACATCTAAGGTATCAAAACACTCAGATGGAGAAAGTTCCACCTGACAATTTCATTCAGAACTTCACTTCTCTAAGGCAGTTACTTGGAGAGGTGTTTATGCTGTTGCTTGGTTTTCTTCATGTGAAAAGGATACATTCCATTGGTAAGTGGGCTGAGACCACAAACATATTCAGTCATCATCACTACCCACACAAGAGACTAAGAAGTGATCAGGCCTGATCTTGATCAAGCAATGCTTGGTGGAAAGACCTCTGCTTCTTATCAATATAGTGAAAACTTAGTATCTATAAACTTGAACTGTACTTGAAAGAAGAAAAGCTTCCCATAGGGGGCTCCCAGGAGAAAAAAAAACCCAGTACTTTGGTCACAGGGAGATCTTAGAAGTGGTTTTTAGAAGTCGTCAGATTGCTTTTGAAGAATGTGTATAGGCATAGCTTCTGGTGCCTCTGACAGGGTTTCCTTAGTTTTGTGGATGCATTTATTTCTCAGATAAATTTAGACCTCTTTAAAGACTTTAAAGACCCATATCTGAATCTAATGTAGAATTCTTACTATTTCAAGTCACAAAAAACTCCAAATAGAAGCAAACAAAAAATTCTCCACCTGCCTCACAGAAGTGAACTTTTCTTTTACACTTATGCGAAAACTAAAGGTTTAATCCTCTTCGCAAGGGTTTCAAAATCTTGTGTCCATTAAGAACAGGAGTGATATTTGTACTTACAAATTTCTCTGTGTAGTAGCGCACAGCAAGCACACAGCGTGCTGCAGACTGACAACATCTAAGCAGGGTAAGTTGAGCCTTCAGTAATGGCACAGCAATTTGTTTCCTTTTGCTGCTGCCTCGTTCTTGCCAACCCATGCTGTGTTTTCACATTTTATACTCAACTCATTCTAGGAGGGGTTTTCTCTTATGAGAGGTCTGTGCAATGGCCAAGAAAATTCTGACAGGTACCTGTGGATACAATCCCCATGCAAGTTATAAATAATAATGCCCACTATTCTGAAAGCACAGGTTTATTTGATTGATGTATTAAAAACAGTCGTAAATGGTAATTTCCTTATTGGAAGTGTCAGGTAAGGGATGTACAATAGCCACATCAAAGTTTTTGGCATGGCATAACAAAGTTTTTCAGGTTCTGTACATATAAAATTATGCTGCAGAAAGAGATTTTGTTATGAGGACAGAGCTGCAGAGGACACTGACAGATGATTTTAGTTTCATAAACCAACTTCATAGAGCGTAGCTCTGTTTTTAAGTACCCTAGAGGGCTTGGGTTCCTGGGTATGTCCATCTGAAGGTGAGACCTTTCTCCTTCCTCCCTTTCCACAGAAGGAAGTGGGGGATGTGGGAGGACCACAGTTACAGCAAGAATGCTTCTTGGCTGAGTGAATCACTGTGACACTGACACCCCCTGGATGTTCACTCACAGGTCAGGGTTAAGCACTCTCTGCAGGATTAAGTGCATCTAACAAACTGAAAGAGCTAAGTTTCTGCATAACAGCGAACAGCTAGAAGCTGTGTCATTATGGCTGAAGGCTTGCACTTTAAAGAGACACCAAAAACCACTGGGGAACTAGAAATTAGCTTCCTATATAAAATGTATTGTGTTTTAACCTACTCTGTGTCTCATACCAGCTCATGACTAATTTAACCAACGGTCTGTTGGAAGTGTATTTTAATTGTAATGAAATGTACTTGGTAAATGGGGCCATTAGTTTATCTAATGAAGTGTCCACATTCACATCTGCAGGTGCAAGCTGCCTTCCTTTTTGTTGCAGAGAAAGACTGTAAGAAAACTTAACAGTATGTAGAAGATTGATATATTTCACTAGACAAAGAATGGCTTTTCAGGCTTATGAAATCTTTCAAAAACTGATTTAGAATAAGAAAGGAATAACTGTTCTCAAAATTGCCTGATCAAAATCAGTACCAAGTGTTCAGCTGTTAACTCCAAAATCCTGTTTGATGAGTTATTACACAGAAAACTGAATCAATTTTAACCATTGTGTATTAATGGCTTCCCTACTGATTTTTAACTTAATATTTCCTCATCTGCCTACCTAAACATAAATTAATTGAAATTTACATTGATTTCTTTGTAAAAACAAGTAGATGTACAAGCTGTTAATCCGCCTTCTGTGACTTTTCCTGCCTTATTTAAGAGCCATATGTTCCACAGAACCCGATACAAAGCAGTCATAAAAATACCTTCCTGTCTCCAATAGTGTGAATTTTTATGTTTGGTGACAATAACCTACTTCTGATGGAGCGTTTCACTGGAAGTCCTAATTAAGCATAACTATGCAAAGATAGCAACATGCTTCACAAAGTTACAGTTAGCACACACGTACACAGATTAGCTGTTTAAATGTAACAAAACTATCTAACAAGATGACACTGCTTTACATACTACTTTACGAAATTATAAGCTTTTTTGTTTCCTCTGTTTGTGTCTGGAAATCACAGAATATCACATCAGGTAAGTGAAGTTAAGGAACACAGGAAGTATGGGTCTAGGACTAGACCTTATAATTCCTTATAATAATACATCTATCATGTAGTTTTGGCCAGTGGCAAAACAACAAGCAAATCCCTCCAGAGATCAGTGTTTAGGCTTTAGTGATAATGTGCTACTACGAGCTACATTATCTTTGTGTATGTCCTGGTTCCAGACAGGACAGGGTTAATTTTTGCAGTAGCCAGAAGGGCCATGGCCAAGACCCAGAGGTTATTCTCTACCACCTCACTTCATTTTGTGGGTACAGAGAAAAGGGCCCCTTCCAGGTCGTGTAGCGTGGTGGTGCAGTCAGATGTGGTTGGGGGTTTATGCTTGGTGAGCTCTCCTGTGTGAATTGCTCACCTCCCATGTACACTCTGTGATTAATATTGTTGCTGTTACTCTTCTTTATCATATTTTATTGCTGTTTCCAGAAAGGTGTTCTCATCTCAGCCAGTAATTTTTACTTCTTGTGCCTCCAATTCTCATCCTGCTTCGGGGAAGAGGGATGGAGGGATGGGGGACTGAACAAGTGACTCATGGTTTGGAGGATTTTTGGTGGGAGCACTAAATTGGGGAATATCATTCCTAAACCACGACAGTGAGTTTATGTCTAAATCTATTTGCTTAAGTTACAGTGTCCTTCTACTCCATGGGCGAAACAGTCTTATGCTTTGGTTACAGAACACAGTCATATCTTTCCTAAGCACCAGGTATTATACTATCTTTCCAGAGCTTCCAAGGATTAAAATAGCAAAATGATATTTAAAAGTTCTGGTTGCCCATTTGGGAAAAATAATCATTCACAAATACATAATGAAAGCTAGAATTTGAGTTGTCTGAGTACTAAAGATATACTTGTCCAAAAGCTATTCTGTTATTTCTTTATAGATTAAGAAAGATACTTTATTGGTTTTACTTTTATTTTATTGAAATTGGAATTTTAATCCAATGATTACATGAAAACTAATATCAGGGCATGTAATTTACATAGGAAACTAAAAATTATGATTAATATTTATTGACATTGACAAGAAAATAAGCCTTAAACAATGCTATGTCTTATTTTGAAAGCCAAAGGTTGTTTTAGAAATCTAATTTTTGGTCAGTGGGATCTGTCAACTACAAAAATATTTTATTATGGAGAGAATACAGGTTCTTAAATTACACTAAAAGTCAAGGGGTAATCAGAGGCAGCAGCAAAGTGATAGCTAAAAGGGTGGGAAATGTGCAGATCACACTGGGAGACTGTATCTACTATTGCAAAAGAGCTTGTTCACACCAAGGACAGAATATACTCCCTCAGGAGCAGGGTAGGAGAGCCCAGGATTGAGTGTTCATCAAGCTCTGCTTCTGGAGGGCAACAGGGATGGTTGAGAGAAGCAAGCAGCAGAAAAAAAAATCCAAATTATGCAGGTGATGGAAAGAAAAAGAAACTTTATCTGGAGACTTAAAGAAGATTTTAAAGAGTTCACTGCAATCAAAAAAAAAAAAAAAAAAAAACAAAAAATTGTAGATTTNAACTTTATCTGGAGACTTAAAAAAAATTTTAAAGAGTTCACTGCAATCAAAAAAAAAAAAAAAACAAACCAAAAATTGTAGATGTTCTTGACTAAGAGCAAGATTGAAAGAAAAGAACTGGCCTTATTCGTGTTCCAATTCATTCTGGTTAGTCTATTTGCAAAACTTTAGGGAGTTTAGCTCATGTTGAAATACAAATTGATTTTACAGGTTTTGCTCTAAATATAAAAGTCTACTCAGACCCATCTAAAACTCAGGTCAACTCTGGGTCTTGTCACACACAGACAGCAGTGAAAGTTGCTGTGCAACGGAGCCAAGTTCGATCAGTCTGTTTGGGTGGCTGCAAATAAATAACATCAAACAAGTGACCTCTTCCCTTTCCCTCTTCCAAAACAAATGTCAAAACACAAAATCAGTATTCTTGCTAAAATCTGTTTTGGCATCCAATAAGCATGACAAATGATATCCTATGACCTATAAATGCAAATTGCCAGACATTCTGGAGATGTAACAAAACTTTCTCAATCTTTCTAATTACTAGCATGACAATATGTACTATTAATTTTCAAATTAATTGACAGCCTTTAACACTCAAAATGATCAAAATTAATTTAGTTTTCTCCTGCACCCTAATTTAGTTCCAACAAGTATTTTAGTAAAATACCTTGACTGAAAGCAATGAAACAGTGACTGCATTGCTGGCTCAGATTACCCACGTTTCATCTCTTTCACTGTTCCACATCAAATTTAGAATTAAGTGGATTTTGCCAAGCAAGAAAGTCTTCAGTCTGGAGACCACAACCATCAGGGAGGTTCTAGGTCATCACAGAATCAGAGAATATGCTGAGTTTGAAGGGACCCACAAGAGTCATCAAGTCCAACTCCTGGGCCTGCACAGAACACTCCAAGAATCATACCATGTGCCCACGAGTATTGCCCAAATGCTTCTGGATGAAGAAGATTTTTCTAATATCCAACATAAACCTCTCCTGATAATTTCAGGCCCCTTGGGTCCCATCACAGGTCACCACAGAGGGGCAGTGCCTGCCCCTCCCCTTCCCCTCATGAGGAAGTTGTAATTGCAATGAGGTCTCCTCTCAGTCTCCTCCAGGCTGAACAGACCCAGTGACCTCAGCCACTCCTCATACAGCTTCCCCTCAAGGCTCTTCACCATTTTTGCTGCTATCCTTTGGATGCTTTCTTGTAGTATAATGTCTTTCTCATATTGTGGAATCAAGAACTGCCCACAGCACTAGAGGTGAGGCCATCTCAGTACAGATTAGAGAGGGGGAGGTCCCCTCCCTTGCCCGGCTGGCGATGCTGTGCCTGATGCCCCCCAGGACAGGATTGGCCCTCCTGGCTGCCAGGGCACTGCTGATTCATGTTCAGCTTGCCATTGACCAGGACCCTCAGGCCTCTTTCCATAGCACTGCTTTTCAGATTCTCATTCCCCAGTCCCTACATCTAGGGTTGTCCCATCCCAGGTGCAGGATCCGAGACCTTCTGTTGGTGAACTTCACGTGGTTGGTGACTGCCCAGCCCTGTAATTTGTTGAGGTTTCTCTGCAGGGCCTCTCTGCCCTTGAGAAGGTCAACAGCTCCTCCCAGTTTTGTATCATCTGTGAACTAGCTTAATATCCCTTCCAGTCCTGCATTCAATAGGGCCAAGGATGGAGCCCTGCAGAACCTCACTCGTGACAGGTCAGTAATCTGATATCACTCCATTCACTAGAACCCTTTTTGCCCAACCTGTGAGCCAGTTGCACATTGCATGATGTGTTTATCCAACTGAATGCTGGGCATTTTGTCCAGAAGGATCCTATGACAGTAGAGAAAGCTTCACTGCAATCCCAAAAGATTACATTAACTGGCTTCCCTTGGTCACCTAAATAAGGTGGGTTACCTTGTCATAAAAGGAAATCAGGTTTGAGAAGCAGGACTTTCCTCTCATGAAGCTGTGCTGGCTGTGACCAATGACTGTGTTGCCTTTCAGGTGATTTTCAATACCTCCCAGAATAATCTTGTCAATGACTTTCCCAGGCATTCATATGAGACTGTGGACTGCTCTCACAGCAACACCAATTGCTGGCCAGACCACTGCACTTACAAGTAAGTGGTTCACAGTTGTGTTAGTCAGCTGCATTGTAGGAAGTCTTGTAAATACAGGGAAATGTTTAAAAGAACGTGAATCAGCTCTTTCTGTGGTAACAAATGAAGACTGTTACTATAATAAATTAAACTTCCTTTATAGTACAGGCACACAGATCCTCCCCACATGGAGCAAGATTCTTGGTATTTGCCCATTATACAAAAATACACAGCCTTCCGACTCCTGCCTGGATATATGGTGAGCAAGTGGCTATTGAAAATTTCTTGGTATGTGGGTAGACAATGCTGAACTGATATTTGAACTAATACAGAATGCATGTTTTGAGAATTAGCTATGTCATTATTCCTTTGCCAGCAACCAACCCTCCCATTAACTTGCAAGCTAAATTCTGAAAGATATCCTGCCCTTCTTTTCAAAGACTTTAGTGGGAGTTAAAATTCAGTGGGAGCTTTAATTCTCCCAAGGGAGAGGAGGCAATCTGCAAGTCGAGGTAAACAAATCTCCAAGTCATGTATACATATTTCTGAATTTCTTATTCATGTCATCTAAACTTAGGATTAGGGATGAAACAAGAACAAACAGCTAAAACAGTGCAGGAAATACATTTACCATCACTGGCCTAGACTCTTTTTATATGTAGATCAGGTTGGTGCCAAACAGTCAAAGAAGCTATACCAATTTGCAGCAAATGAATGTCTCACTTTATTGTAGGTTAGGGGCAAGGTCATTAATATCTTTTCAGTTTTATATTAGAAATCAGACATATTTTTTAAAAGCTTATTATCTGTGAAAACCCTGGTGACACCTCTTTTTACATGCTTTACTGTTAATGCACAATTCCAACAGGTTGTCTGTGCATTGGGATGAGTGATAATCAAAGGCAGATGTCAGTAAGGGACAACTCTCCATTTCCAAGCCTAAAAGACAGACTATAAAACCAAAATGTTCTTTCTTTCCTGAAAATGTACAGTGCTTATATGATCACAAGTCTTGCATAGCCATTAAATAGCAAAAGAGAATCAAACTTTTGCAGCTGCTTTTCTAAAAGAAAGAGCAGAAAATCTCATAAGTTTTCCTGTGATCCTGAGTATCATAGAAGGGAGGGGTACAGAATTCCTGTGTCTTTAACACAGTGTCTTTCCTTGAAGTCTTGTGTTTAAATATATCTAGTAATCTGACCCAGACTGCTCACCTTTCTCCATAGACGAAGTCAATGCTGAAAATCTCAGGCTCAGAAAGACTGTATTTAATATCTCTTACCTGAGTATTTAACAGATTTTTCACAGCAGTTAAGAACCTAACTACCCTGAAACATCGCTGGTTGAAAAGCTTGAGAAAAGTGACCTGAAGTAAGACCCTGAAGTAATCAAATAATGACAAGAGAAAACATAGACTGAAGACACTCACATATACATGGATATGAATAAATTGCTCCAGCATAATCCAATCCAGATTACATAAATACATTTTATATAAATCTCATGCGTTGACAAAGAACAGGTGGGTAGCAAACTGAAGCACAAGACATCAGGACTTTGAGCATCTTATTCAGTTATAAATGAAGTTTTTGTTTCATCATAGTATTAGAAAATAAATATGAAAATATTACTCTGTATGCTTCTGTTTCATTAGTAGCTCTGTTTTATAGCTGTCAATAAAAATATTACTAAAGCTGAAACTCAAGACAACATATTCAATGTGGTTAACATTGGAATATGTGAGATAATTATAATATGATTGAAAGAGAAACTGTCATTTTAACTAAAACAGTACTAAATTATTGACTGTTGCATTGTATACCCTCTTATCAATGAATTAAATGCACTGATTTTTATCACAATAACAAAATTTAGTAATTCATGATGCATATGGGAAAGAGTAAATTTTACAAAATATTTTTGTTTGGGGCAAATGCAATATTATTTAGGAGGTGAGTAAATAATTTAACTTCTTACTCCTCTCTTAAGTCATGTTATCAGTTATTTACAACAAAATAAATCCTGAAATACAGTACCAAGAGATTTACAACTTGCCTAATAGATGCAATAAAAGAACATGGTTTATCCTTCAAGCAAGCAAATGTATGTGGGGGCATCCCAGACTGAATCTAGCCACCTGCTTTCATGATCAACTTCCTTCTCTGAATCAATACATAGTTTTTATACTATTATTTAACTTAGTTCCCTGCCACAATAATTAAGAAGTAATTTGAGAATAGAAGACTAGAAGTAATAAAATCTGATTTAAGGTAAATTATCTTAATGTCTTTGCCTGCTGATTGAACAAACTGAGATCTTATTTAGATTGGTGTTAGAAATGATATCTACCCTCTCCTAAATTTCCAGGAGAACATAAAATTGAACTAGGCAGAGTCAAAACTCTGTAAATCAAGGGATATGATGTATGTATATGTGTGTGTGTGCAGTGATTAAGCTGCACAGGGAAGTGATACAACCCTTAAATGTTAACTGATGCCTAGGGAAATAATTATATTTCTAGCCTGAAAAATGACCAATAGTTAATGCTGTTAGGGCTGCTTTAAGACTGCGGTGGGGCAATATGTACAGTATTACATGGGATTTTAGTTGATGTTACCTCATGATCTTAAAATAAGAATACTGTTTCTGGTTATGGCAATTAAAATTCTATTTATACTGAAATTAAGCACACAAATTAGAATGGGTGCTTTTCCTGTTAGATTAGTTGAAACATTCAAACATTAAACACTGCAAGTAGCAATGATTGAATTCCGCCTCTTTCGTGGCCCCAAGTGTTACATGTTAAATGCTGGCATCAAGGAGAAACAAACCAGCCAACAAATCAACCAGGTTTAGGTACAATTGCAAATTTCAATGTTATAATAGCAAATAAGAGATGGGCTGCATTTCCAGGCCTGCAGCAGGAGAAGGACAGATAAGGAGGAGAGAAAAAGATACAGGCTGAAGTGGTAAATTGAGATAACCGGAACTGATTCAGGAGATAATTCAAATAAAAGCAACTTCAGGTACTTCTGTGACTTGATGAGGTCAAACAACACAAAGTTGCAGATCTACTAAAAGGAAATTTCACTTAAGCTGTCAAGAAAATAATCTGAAATGACATGATACCAATGTAAAAGTCTGAGTTGAGTGGCAATGAAGATTTCAGTGTAACTGTTGGTTATAGAGAAATAGAAATATAAACAAAACTGCCTTGGACTTCTACCCATGTTGGAGCTGAACACATTCAGACTTAGGTGGAGGGACTAAAAATTGGGCAGATAGTCTTTCTAGTGCACAGAACACTGTATGTTTCTTAAGACAGATCTCAGAGATGCTTAAGCTGCTTAGACAGAAGTGATGACTTCCTTGTTACTGTTGTGTAACTTCACAGGGAGTGCTTAAGTGAAATACCATGGGGCTGGACATAAGAAGCAGCCCAGGTAAGCAGGTGAAGTACTTGGCAGAGGTGAAGTGACAGCTGCTTGTTGTTATCAAGGCAGATTATGAATGTGTCCAGTTATACAGATGCATAGCACCTCTAAAGAAAGTTTTCTGGTGATGCTTCATGTTTCTGCAGTGCAGTCCAGTATCATAAAACAGATCACTATTTACTTACACAGTGCAGGGTTGTGTATAGAAAGGAGGTCAGGTTCATAAAAAAAATAGTTAAATCAGTTCAGTCCAAGCTGATGAAGCTGTTCTGCTTCCAATGCCAGAACTAACCTTTTGGTGTTTGCCTCAGGATCTTTGATCTAGATCATGATGTACAATACAAGCATGGTCTTGATTTTCTAGGGAATTTAAAGCCAGGGAAGAAGAGAGTTTGAGTAGTTATCTCTTCAACTTGCTGCTCATGTCTATTTATGGACCTAGTCTAATGAACAGATTTTTCCTTGATATGATATGTATTGTCCCAAAATGCTCACAAATTTGGAAAATCAATCAAGATTTTGTGTACTCTTTACACTCCTTCCATTTTTTCAGTTGACAGAAAAAGTAAATGCTTATTGCTGAGCTTGTTTTGACTGTACTTTCACTATCATTAAAAATAAAGATGCTTTCTCTCCTGCAACACATTCTTTTAGCAGCCAGCAACAAACAATAAGGCCCAGGAATACTATTCCTTCTCAGATTTCCTCTCTCACATCCACCTATCTAGACCATTTTCCACTGTTGTCAACTATTGCAGGATAAGGCATGTTCAAACAATCATTATTGCACAAACCTGAATGACTGCCTGATGAATTTTGGAACGATGCCTTAGTGTGAATCCCTATTTATGGGATTCTGACAAAATTAGGGCAATAGTATCTTTCCCAGAAAATCTATTTTCTACTTTAAAAGAAGTAAAGGGATAGTTTGATGTCACAAGATTTACATTTGTGAGATGAATTGTATATGATAAATACATAGAAACTAATATGCTTAAAATCTCTGAACAAAACACTGTACAAAACTCTGAAGTTCATGTCCAGTGTATGTGATAAGAAATTGCTATGCATAAATTTACATTTTGATTCGCAAGAGGTACTGAGCTAGAAAATATGCTTATATGCTTGACAACAGTAAGAAACGGCAAACACACAGTTAACTAATATAATTGGTTTTAAGTATAAAGAAAAATTATTTCTATCTGAGTAGTTCTTGACCTTTTAGGCTCCCTACCATTCTTGATCTCAATGGGATTATTTCAAAGGTCTTTCTATAAAGGTCTTTTTTACAAGGTAAAGATACATGTATGTTTTTATAGGATGTTGGTGTAAAACAATAAACTCCTAAAAGAAAGAATTAGTTTATCCCTGCTGTCTAGAATATGGACACTTATTAAGCTGAACATAAATCCATATTGACTGAATGCTGTCATATTTCCTTAAATATATAAAACGTAAAAAGATTAGGATTAAGTAGAGAATGGTTCGTAGGTTAAGTAACATAATACTGAAAATTCTTTAAGTATCTATCAAATGAGTCAAAAGCTTTGTTTCATTAAGTAGCCCACCAGACTTAGCCAGAGAAGGTTTACTACACTTAGCAACACATGTAACAACAATAATTTTCAATAGCAGCTTCCTGTGCAAAGGCCCAGCACTTCTAAATAATTTATAACAAGTAGAACTGACCTACCAACAGATACAATAGTACAGCTCAGGAGTTGTTTGCTTTCTAAACTTTGTAAGAGTATTTTTATTTTGTGAAGTGTTCATTTATTACTATGCTTGACAAAGTTTTATTGTTTAACTTTTAAAAAAGATGAGGATATTTGAAAAACTTGAATCTTCCAGACCTCTCATAATGCTTCCTCTATTTTGCTGATCAAAAGAACACAACAGTGAAAAATCCCTTTCAAATAATGAGTTTGGGGTTTTATTGTTGTTGGTTTTGGTTTTGTTTTT
>VZTH01005793.1:84716-163807 GCA_013397815.1 Aleadryas rufinucha
AAACTTTAAATTCTCTGACATTTGTCTTTTTTGGAAAAAAAGGGAATATGGGGAATATGGCTGGGGTGACATCAGGTAGGCTATAGTAGGTTTTTTGACAGGAAGATTAACACACATTTAGCACTCCTAACAGTATGGAAACCAAGCAATCTCTAACTGCACAGTGAGAGAAAATAACAAGAAACATGTTAGAAATTCTTTACCTTGACACTGACCTTGCTATGTACTACGAGATTCTCATACTCTCCAACAATTTGTTTGAGAATGCACTAGCAAGCATTCCAAGTACATGCACTGATTAGGCCAAAGGAAGCCAATATAAACAGTTACCTATTTAAATCTGTGGATTTTACATATTGTTGGGATTATTGGAGTAATTGTTTTGTAATCAGTGGTACACCTCTTCAACAGATGCCATTCTCAAAACTGTCACAACTGCCAAAGCCATGTTTGCCAAAATATTAAAACTTTGGGGACAGAGTAGAAAAATGTTCCCAAAAATTCTCAGCATTGAATGTCTATTTTTTACGGAATACAGCTCTGCAGGAAAATTGTGGAAAGATCCAAATAATTATCAAAGGGTTATGATTGAAGGACAGAGTACTTCAGTTACTTTACATCACCCTTTATGGAAAGATCTTTGTCACAGCTAGTTCCATATGAAGTAAAGAAAAGCTTTCTATTGAAGCTCCTCTGAGGTTTCCATTAAAGGAAGGGTTTCTCATCAGGCAGTAATTCAGCCCTAATATAAAAAGTATCAATACAAGTTCCTCTGATGTAACTTGAAAACTTATGTAATAAATCAACTGCAAAACATTTTACCCTATGAATATTTGAAACAGTGTCTCTAATTTTTAAAGTTTAGTATCACAAAAAGATGAGAGAACACAAAGTCCTGAAATGCCAAATTCAGGATTTTTTTTTTTTCAGTGCTAGGAAGCTTAATGCATCCTTATGAAATCTTAAAATTTTAAGTAGAATTTCTTCCAATACGAGAAGTGGAACTTTTTTTTTTAAAGTTTATTTACATTTAATACTTTGGCTTTAATGGTTTTCTTTCCCATTGCTAAAACTTTAAATAAGCAGATCTTGAAAATCACAGAAACACAGAAACCAAAACAATTAAAAAATTAATGGAACACGCTATGAAGCTCTTGAAGCACAAAGGTTCATAAAAAAGCCAAACCACTGAGGCTTAGACTTCAATCAAATGAAATATATAATTAGAAAAACTACCTACCCTAGAAATAGCTCAAAATACTGCTTTGGATATGTAGTTCAGGATATAGCCAGGCAAAATGTTCAGTGTCCCTAAAAATCCTGATAAGAAATTCTGCCTTTGTGCATGATGTGGGGAACCTGCTCTTCACATAAAAACTATTTAATGTCTTTCATTGAATGAACAAAACTGAACCGAGTGATCTGTGCCCACTGCTGGCTTTGCATTGAAGCAAGCATGGCAGAATGCAGGAAAATAAGAAGTTTTGTCAATGTTGTGAGATATAATAGTGCAATTTTTAAAATATGCATCAACTTAAAACCAAAATTATATTGTGGCAGTAACAGGATCATTGCAGAGAATACATTTCAGAAAGTACAGCCAGTTAAGAGAAAATTTATGAAACAGCAATAACTGCATCAATAACAAACCTGTACTTTTATGAGCATGCTTAAAGTATTCTGCTTTAAATGCTAAGGGAGGTGGATTAATTTAGATAGACAGAAACTACTGTGTTCAATACAACTGATCCACAGCACAGTAAAACATTTCAGAGGGCATAGCTTCAACAGCATGAACATTATTAAAACTGACAAAACTTTATCTGTTTGCTGGAAGCTGAGTTTCCCCAGCTATGACAAGGATGTACACAGTAGCAGCACCTATTTTATCTGAGCCTTCAGACTGTATTTCCTTCTCAAAACAAAACTTGTGTCTGTGAATTTCTCTGGTCCTTTGAGGAGTACAATACAGTAGCCTGATGCAGTTTCAGTTTCCTAATGAAAAATAGGTCTGTGCAAACTACAAATCATCTATGGTCCTCCAGGTTAGCACTGCAATCTTCATACTCATATTAGGTACCAATAGTCAGAAAAGCAAAATCATTTCAGGAATTTTGCCAGGATTTAATTCGTAATTAGCCAGATTTAACTTAAACTGTAGACTTCAGAAAACATGCATAGGCTTTCCTCTTTGGTTAACTGATGATTTTGAAAGACAAGCATGAGGTAATTAATGGCTCAGCTTCTCCATCCCCAGGTTAGACAGACAGCTGATTAATCAACAGTGTGCCCAGGTGTCCAAGAGGGGCAACAGCATCCTGGCTTCCATCAGAAATAATGTATCCAGCAGGAATGACACCACACCTTGAATCTTGTGTTCAGTTTTGGGTCCCTCATCACAAGAATAATGAGGTGCTGAAGTGAGTCCAGAGAAGAGCAACAAAACTGGGAAAGGATCAGGAGCACAAGTCTGATGAGGAGCAGCTGAGGGAGCTGGGATTGTTTAGTTTGAAGAAAAGGAGGCTGAAGAGGGACCTTATCACTCCCTATAACTACTACAAAGGAGGGTACAACCAGGTGGGGGTCAGCCTCTTCCCCCAGGTAACAAGTGACTTGACAAGAGGAAATGGCTTGCAGTTGTTCCAGGGAAGGTTTAGTTTAGGCATCAGGAAAAACTTACTGACTTAAAGGTCATGGAGCATTGGAGAAAACCACCCAAGGAAGTGGTGGAATCACCATCCTTGGAGGTATTTAAAAGAAGTATAGATGTGACACCTGGGGTCATGGTTAAGTGGCAGATTTGGCAGTGCTGAGATAATAGTTGGACTTGATGATCTTAAAGTTCTTTCCCAACCTAAATGATGCTAAGTCTAGCACATTGCTGAAGGAAAGACTCTGGCCTGACTTTGGCCAGACTCTGCCTGGAAGTACAAATCAAGAACAGTCTTTGGTCTTTCCCAGTTCATGTGTGTTTACAAAACGCCTGAGAGCTGGTTGAGAATATTTTTTGCTCAAGAGTTCAATGATGGCAGAGCTTTCAAGAAGTTTTTGTGACATTAAGTACTTTCATTCTTTTCTCTTCAATGTTTTGTTAATACTTCAGGCTTGACTCTACAATCCTTGTTCACTCAGAACTCCCATAGCTTTAATCAAAGCAAGTAGTGACTAGAATATGGAGTGGTACAGTACTGAAATCTGTTCACAGTTCTGCCATTTTCAAACATCCTTGAAGAATACCTAGCTCACTTGAACTTGGCATGTGAAAAAGCAATATCTGATAAATTTCAAGGACTTCCCTGTGGTCTATTTTTTATTTCTCAAAGTAGGGAAGGTCATGTGATATGTCCTATATTATTTTGATACTCTGTCTTAGGAATTCCTCAGCTTTCCCAAGAGGCATCTGGATTATACATTTTGTACATTGCAAGGCAACCAGATACAAACCCAAAGTTAGTGCAAAGGTAGCATTTCTTATGATTATTATTACTAAATATTCAGAGGATGATTGCTTATTGATAATTTTTAACTCAGAACACCACAGACACTGAGGATAAGTTTACCCAGGTTTCTAAGTGCTTTCTAAGTGATCTTAAAATGGTTTTAATCAGACAAATACCACAAAAGAATAGTAAAAAAACTAGTCAGCAATGTAAAGAACACCAAAAATCTTCCAAGGAACTTAGCCGACTTTATAAGAAAAAACGCACATATTCTGTGGAAATTTAGCTGTGGCATAAGTGGGAAAAATTTTGACTTATTATGACATTCTTTAAAGAGGACTTATTAAAAGAAAAGTATAGGTGCAGACTAATGGATAGATGTAATCTTGGTGGGAAAAATTTAAAAAAACAAAAAACCAAAACAAACCCACAACCCGTGACATCTAAGAAAAACAAATTAGCCTGAAACAGCATCACAAACATATTAAACATGAGGGTGGAGAAAAATGAACAAATATCCTCAGAAACTGCTGCCAAAAACTCTATTTTCTTTCCATTAATGAAACAGGATTATACAACCATATTCCCAATCCAAAATCAAACTTTCCCAGATAGTGTAAATGACGATGGTCTTTATTTCCAGATATGTGTAAATTATCTGCTACCTGTGTTGCCATTTTAGTCAGAGGGTTAAGGGCACCTATATGGAAATATCCTAGATTTTATTTAATTAGCTCAGTCAGATGACAAAATCAACTGAGGTAAACAAGAGTTCTTTAATTCATCCTAGGTTAAGTTTATTTTAACTAAAATGGGTCTCTAGAAGAGAATCATAGTCACAGCTCCTGTAGTTAGGCACAGAAAGACACAAATTTTCAGTGGAGTAAATCTAACTGATTAGTCACCATTTCTTTCTGATTCGGTAAGGCTGGAATAACAGATAATAGCTTTTCCATCAAAAATGAGGATAACTATCAGTTGAGCTCTACAGTTCTCTGAAAATGTAAAAATAGGTAAGTAAACGGTGAAAGAAAGGTGATTTTAGTCCATTGCCCATGGAATTACCCCTTTCACTTGAAAAACTCCAAAACCACAAAAAAGCATAGAGCCTTTTTGCTAGGCAGGCAAATACGCATTTGGTATCTTCTGAGAAAATTTGGAGCTGAAGGGAAAAGAAGTATTTGAGGAATTTGGGGATGTTAAGAAAATAAAGCATTCCACAAATATTATGCTTTTATTTTTCCGCATGGTTAATGACAGACCTGTTTTACTGAGCAAGAATTGTTCCTTCCTGTAGTCAAGTTTCACATTGCTCAGAACAAAATCAAGACTGAGATCCTACAGACTGAAAAAACATTGAGAAACTTTCTGAGAGGCATAAACTGAAAGAAGAGGAAGAAAAAGAAAATGTGTAAGAGAGATCCTACACAAGAGCAGACTACAGAAGTAATCATATGCATAATATCTCACAGGAAAAAACCAATATCCTGAAGTAAAACTTTCTAAAATGGATTTTAAGTTCAAGATAAGTGAAAATGCTACAGTGAAACTGTGTACCCTGAGAATGAGACTTCTGATGGAATATGTTCCTTCCACTAAAATGAATTTAAAATTCAAACTTGATTCTTTATTCCCAAAATGATTTTGTGGAGAACATTTTCATGATTTCTGTGCTGCCATCTTCTTTTTCTGATCTCAAGAAATTTCCTTTTCCATGCATTAAAAATTATCCTGTTCAAATGGAAATCATAAGGACTGGTATTGTCAAATGTGTCAAACTTAAGAGCTTTTCTTCTCACAGCATAATCTACCCAGCATTTCTTCCACACTGCTGGGATGTTGATTTTTCCTTCCACTTCAGCACTGCAGAAACTTTACTGCCAATTTAACAGTTTTCTTTCTAAGAAGTAACCTTGCTTTTGCTGATATTCTGTTCCTGGGACTGTGGCAAGCTCTTTCTAAACTCATAAATAAATGGGCAACCAATTTGGAAACCCCAGTGAAAATCCTTCTGAAAACTCAGTTTTGCTGTAGAAATTCTCCACAGGGGTACACAGCTGGTGTCTCATGGTTGCTCATTCTTGGAACATTCATGAATGTCTTTGTTTCTTTATGATTTCTGGTTTTATAACAACTTGTTTATAACATGGTTTAAAGTAAAGGAAAAAACATCTTATTTGTATGTCTAGTATTGCTACAAACAACTTATGATGAGGACTTCTACAGCAGAAAAAAATGTTAAATACTATCCTTGAATGCAAATATCAATATGCAAGCCGAGTTGATTTATTTCATGTCTGTAAGGCAGATATTTTTTTTTCCAAGGACAGTGCGTGTTGGAAGGTTCTAAAATAATAATAATTTTTAAAAAATGCTCAGGGTATTCAATAAACTTGAATATAGTTTATTTTGCTATCCTTGCTACAGGCCAGTTCAGAAGAAACTCTTTTGTTCTGAATTGAATAATGTGCAAAATTATCTGAGATGAAAGGTACTACATAAATTAAAAAGCATTATGAAGGTCTAATGCCACACTACTTTTTAAAAGCCAAATGCTCTTAATTCTTGTCACTTGGCACACGTCATTCAAATTAACCCAGATTTTAGGTTTTCATTTTGCTTCTGGTCTGTTAGAAAATCTATATTACAGTTTGTGAGAGCTGTTTGTTGTGTAAGTTTAAATGAGGTCTTGTATTTCATTTCCTTACTCTAAAGCAGGGTCAGCTGTACCTACAGATACCACTATAAAAGCTCTTCTCAAAGGTCTTGAATGATGGAGAATTCTCACTCTCTGCAAACATGATTTTATTTTCTATTCCATTCTATTGCCTTTTCTAGTTCTTGTTGTGTAAACTGAACTGTGCTTGCTATAATATGAGAAATTTTTGGGCTCCTAATGAAGTCTGTTAAGTAGTTACAAATACTAAGTGGACAACTTGTATGATGCCACCATATTTCTTTGTCTAGCCTGTACATTAACGGTACCTGAAAATGTTCAGCAAAGAAATTAAATACTCTGGGGTCCTGTCTTCTAAACTAAGTTCTATTGTAAAGATTATCACCCTCCTGTATAAATAATAACACAGGATTTTCAAACCCTGGAGACCTCTCTCTTGAAGATCCTTCTTTGCCCAGGGTCAAAATTACCTTCTTCTTGCTTGTTGGAATAAGTTGTAACATTCGTTGGTTTACAGGGTTGCCACACCCAAGAGAAATACCATATTGCTCTTAAATGGCCTTAAATCATTACAATGAAGGAGTGGTTTGGTCCACTTTAAAGAATCACCATCAACTGTATTGACAAAAATCAGGTTTTAGTAAGAACTTGTGAGACTTTAACAGAGTTTGATGCCAGTATTCACTCTATCACTTATTACATGGACACATGCAAGAAAATTGGGTCGAATCTATATAGAGTGACTTCGTAGAGACTGGGTACAAGCCTTAGATGGTACCATAAGAGCAAATTTCTTTTTTTCCTTTTCTATTTTTATCCAGAAGAATGTTTTCTTGTTTGTAATAAACTATGTGTTTCGGAAAATGCTGAAGGGTTAATGTAAATAATCTTCTTCCCTTCTAGTTATTTTAAAATATCAATAAATATTTTTATGTCCCATGTAACTTAGTAACACATTTCAAAGCACTTTTAAATTAATGGGCATTTAAGTTATTCAGTTGCTTTTTCTTAACTTGAATTTAATTTAACCTTTTTTTTTTTTTTTTTGACAAGGGATAAATCCTCTGACTTAAAAAATTAGAATTGGATAGGGTATAAAGTCTTTAATCAGTAAGGCTTGAGGAAAATTGGTATCCCCAAACTGAGATATTACTCTATCAGAGAAATTAAACCTGAAGAAGGAAAAATAATGATCCAGGTGACATCGAATATTGAAAATTTACTTTATTTTTGTATTGTAAATGGGAAGTGTGCAAAGACAAATGTCAACATTGAGAAAGCAGAAAAAAATAATTCTGACAGTAATGCTTTCACTCCATAAAGAAGTCATCTTGAGAAATCACCAAGAAACATACTAAAGTATAGGACTTTTAAAATTTATATTTTTAATTCACAGATTTAACTGTGAATAGCACATATATGCGTGCGCATAAAAATAGTTATGATATTACTAATTATGATTTTACTGATATAACTAATCTAAATTTTTACAAATGGAACATTAAGAGAGAAACCAAATGCTTAATAGGGAAATCAGTGTGTCAGAGTCTCATCCTTTCTGGCCAGGTTCTTTTTGATATTTTCTGAGTGGAAGATGAAATGTTTAACATCACATTTACTTGTGTGGAGATAGCTGATGTCAAATGGAATTTCTGATGTAGCAGAGTGATACAAAATATACTGAAAAAAATATCATAAATGAGGGTTACACTTAAAAAAACCCCAATTGCAGTACACGGTTCAATCACAACGCCAATGAGGTCCCAGTTATCGGGTTCTGCAACACACACACCATCATAGTTCTGGGTGTCCACAGTTGCTGGGAAGGAGAACACAGGTTGAACACAGCTCATGCTCATTCCTGTCTTTGAAATATCTTTGTTAATTGTTTAGCTTTCACCCTCTGAGTTGGGCTGGGCCACATATTCTCTTTCCTCATCCTGGTCTGGCTAACACAGGGAGACATTCATGGTCTTTTAAGGAACTCAGAAGAGAAACATTTATACCACAAGTTGATCCACTGAACTGCTGACAACTGTTTATCTGGAAAAAAGGCCTTCCACTGGTCCCCACTGTGTTGAGATAGAGACAGCTTCTGTGCAATAGCTGTGGTCAGTCACATCCTGCATTACTCCCTGAGCTTCCTGTGCCTTTTCGCCAATCTCCTCTGAGCCTTCTTCCATTGGAGGGATTTATTGGTCAGTGACTCAGTGACATAAAGAATATTATTTACTAGTAACATTTACAACTCTGCAAATCAGACATCCCAAGTGTCTCAACGTGTATTCTGGCTTCTAAATGAAATACTTTTGGCTTACAGAATAGGAAGATGTTGATCAAATGGTTAAAGGTAAAAACTAGAAAGACTTTCAGGAAAGAAGATCTGCATCACATGAACTGCCTTGTCATGCATTCACAAAATTATATTTAAATGATAAGCTGGTCTAGAGCTTTACCGTTATTTTATCTGTTAGTTCCAGAAAATAATTTTTCCACTACTGTTTAAGTAACAATTGTGTTACTGAGAGAAAAATCCTAAGGTTTTCATGTATTTTTGGAAAATGGTTGGTTAAAAGATTTCTATAAAAGCTGTGAGACACATCTTGCATCCAGTGAAGGATAACATCCATTAGAAACATCATCCGTACAATTAACAGTATATTGAATATTCACAAATGGTAGATTTTATCCTTTTGCAAAAGGTCAGTATCAGAACAACTGTGCTACTGTAAGCCTGTTCAATTCCAAGGCTCTGAGGATAATGTCTAGAACACTGCTGCAAAATATCAAAGCTCAAGTCAGTCTAGTATTCCTTTTATGAAAAAGACTTTTCCTTTCTCTTGTTCACCACCCATAGATTTTTTTCAAAAAATTTTGGGTTTTTTTGTTCTTTAGCCTAGCTTATGCATTCATCTGACGAATCCTAAAAGTCAGAAATCGATGGTCATGTCTCAGTTTTGAAACTGAAACTTTCCTGTTCAGGACACGGACAAGTAATTTGTTGAATTGTTTACATTATCCAAAACTGACCTAAATACAGGTGTGCAGGAACATAGGTGCATCAAACATGCATAAGTACTGATAGAAGTACAATAGGAGCGAAGATCCTAAAGACAGGTCCAGTCTGGGGAGTGTAATTAGGCAACAACTGGGTAGTGTCAAAATTGACCTATGTTTGAATATCTTTCTAGCTATGACTGCTGTTCTTTACCTTGTGCTTGATAAATATCCATCCAATGTATAAGTTCTGTCCAGATATAATTAAAACATATATTAAATACCTAAAAGATATTAACTTTATTTCTTTTATTCCCACAGTTCAGCAGTTGCTTTGGCTACATACATCTGTCCTTACCCCCACACCCAAATTCCTGTCACCGTGTCAGATCTAAGACAAAGAAAGTAAGAAACATTTCTAAATACATGGATGTCAAGGGAGTGATTTACCTAGCAACAGTAACTATGTGAAAGTTTTTTAGAAATGTCTGTGCATGTAATGGTACCTTAATGGCTTGCATTTGAGAGGTTTGAAGAAATGGCTGGGAGGATTCTAGCTAAGCAAAGCATCAAAGATGTGCAATGCACATACATTCTGGGAAATATAATGCAATCAGTTCACAAAGAAATTTATGCTCATGCTTTCCATAAATATTGTAAAGATTTTGGTCATAAATCCATAGTTTGAAAAACATTATTTTACTGTGCTACATTGAATATAACAAATATGTGAACAGAGGAAACATGTTAGGATAAATGTTTCTCTATTCTAATAGCCATCATTTTTTAAAAGCAAACCACCACATAAAGAATTATCTGAAGTGTTACAACAATAACCCTGAGAATAAGGAGAGGTAAAAAGCTGAGATGGCACTGTGATATATAACTATCTACTGCTGTGTCAGTAATGCACACTGCTGATCGATGACCCGGGGGATCAAACCCCAATGTACAGAGAGTTTAAGACAGCTTTGTCTTAAACAATGACATTTAATAGATCCTACTAAAAGAAAACTGTGTTCCTGTCAATTCAGCATAGTAACAGTTGAGAATAGGTTAAAATATTTTAAATCCAGAATAATCCAGCTGAGGACTTAATTAAAGTCACTGTGCATAAGGATCCATGCTATTTAAATTCAATGTACAATCTAAAGCAGAGTATCCAGGTGAGATCATAGCTCAGCAAAAAACATATTTTCTATTTTTCTTTTCTATTCCAACCTATCTCCTCTCTTTCCACAGATATTTGCCTTCCATTTGTGTAAATTCAGTGTCTTTTAAAAAGATAGTGTAACCTGAGTCACCAACACTTTGATGTAGATACCTCGTAGTGAGCCTCCAATGAAGACTAAAAAGGTTAAACTCAGAAAAATCAGCTTTTATTATAGAAAAGTAATTAACTTTTTAAATAGGAAAAGTTCACATTAGATCAGACTGAACAGAAATAAAGAAGAGCTTACAGCTAACCCTCACCATTATGCCTTTGCTTCCAGGTGTGGTTTAGGCAACTTTCCAAACTGTAACAAACTCAGCATGTTCCAGATTAGCCCTCCAGTCATCTCCAAAGGTACTTGATGCTCCTCTGAGAAGGATCCTCCTTCTCTTCTTCCCTGCTGAAGGCCCTAAAGCATCTACTCCCAATGAAGAAACTCAGTTCCAAGGAGTGTCCCCATACCTGACCTCTGAGACAGTATTTCAGAAACTAACAGCTGAGAACAAGCAGCACAAAACACAACATGAATGATGCTAGCCATGTTTCTTTGCTTCTTCTTCTAAGATATGTTTCTTTTTCTGACAATATTTACTGGTTTTTTCCTCTTCTATAGCCTTCTTCAACCTGGTTTCTTAGAATCATTTATATGTCTCTGCTTTTCCCACAATTTATTTCTTCAACTTTGAGTCTTTGCATGCAGTTTCATTCCTCCTCTTCTGTAACAATGATTCTAACAGATCTTCCTTCCCCTTCCCAAATCATGAAGACTGAAAAGGTATTTCCAGTGCTGTTCCTCTACTTCAACCAGTTTTTTCTGTCAGATTGTCTGATCCTTTATTTCCCCTTCCACTCTTCTTCCCACATCAACAGCCACTTCCTCTTTCTCTTCAGACTCTTCCACTGATCTTCAAAATGACAGAACACTGTAGCATTAAAATGATGGTATCAGGATCACAGAATCACAGGATTATCTATGTTTTAAAACACCTTTGAGATCATCGTCAACCTATTTCCTAACACCACCTTATCAATCAAACCATGTCACTGAGTGCCACATCCAGCTTTTTTAAAACACCTCTAGGGATAGATGACTCCACCACCTCCCTGGGCAGTCCCTTCCAGTGCTCAATCACTCTTTCAGTGAAGAATTTTTTCCTAATATCCAGCCCAAACTTCCCCTGGTGCAGCTTGAAGACTGTGTCCTCTCGTTCTGTCAGTGGTTACCTTTCAGAAGAGACTGACCTCCACCTGATTACAACCTCCTTTCATGTAGTTGTAGAGAGCAATAAGGTCTCCCCTGGGCCTCCTTTTTTCCAGGCTAAACAACCCCAGCTCCCTCAGCCATTCTTCATAGGGCTTGTGTTCCAGACCCTTCACCAGCATTGTTGCCCTTTTCTGCATGCATTCAGGCATCTCAATGTCCTTCCTAAACTGAGGGGCCCAGAACTAGACACAATACTCAAGCTGAGGCTTCACCAGTGTCAAGTACAGGGGAAAAAGGACATATATGGCTCAATTCTTGATAATTTTACTAGTGACAGGAGAATGTGGCTTTCTCACTGTTTTCAAAAGAAATAACTACAGTTTGAGAGAATCTCAGGCAGAGAGATCAACACCATAGGAAGTACTACCAAGCAAATCTATCTTAAACACCAAAACAAAAGCATTTTACCTACATTTGACTAATTAAGTTAGTAAGATTTTATGGACAGCTCCAGTAGCCTTGCTATTCCATTCAATTCTTCCTGAAGAAATGTCTGCAACTATGTATTTTAAAGCACTCCAGATTATCACTTTCTGGAGAACTGATTACTTTAAAATTCTACTTTACAAACTGTAGCTGAGGTGCTGTGATTTCTGTTATTTGGACATTGACTTCTTTTCTTTCCTTGTCTCCTCCCATACATTTTGCTTATTTAGTTCCCCTATGTCTGTGGCTGGTTCTAGCCACATGCTTCCTACCACCATTTGTTTTGTTGGTAAGAAGCATTAAGTGAGTGTAAATGAGGTCCATGTTACATGCTAAAAAATCTGTGACTGGACAGTCTGGATATAGTCCAGCCTTAGCACTCCCACCCTGTATTCTCTTTTTCCTTTTCCTGCTATCATCTGCTGTAAGATATTTTCATACATGATTCTCCCTCTATAGCATGCCACATGAACCCGCTTTGTTTGGCTGGATACTTCACCTCATCTGACCAGCTGCAGAGGTTAAGTACTAGTTTGACATGGGTCTTGGGCTCATATCTGAATAACACCTCCTCTTCTCTTTCTCACACCAAACTAATTAAGCCCTGGCTTTTCTCTGTATCTAAACCAAGAAAATCACATGTAATCTTCTTGTTCCTTGAACTGACAAATGCCTTGACTGGAGGTTAAAAAGGTACCATTGTGTTCTAGTAAAAAATTTAGAAACAAAAAAATCTGCAGAAAAAAAGAAAATGTACCACCTTTAGAGTCAGACAGTACTATTCTCCCTGCTAGCAAAGTATTCACCTGTTAGTAAATACTGATATTTTGTGGAAGTACACAGATGTAACATCTACTTTCCTTATAGTGAAGAAGGCAAGAGGAGAGGCAACGACTGTAGATATGACCTTGGTTCTTACACTGTTTAGAGAAGATTCTTGACAGAACAGAGAATCACTTGCTCTGGTTGAGAAATATTCAAATTTCAAACTGCTACCAGGGCAGAAAATAATAGCCATTGATGATATGCACTTCTACTGAACCATATTCATGGGCAGCATGAAGTCAGTTTGCATGAAGTCCCAGACCTTAAAAGTCACGGTACGTGTGTTTTCCAAAGGTTAATGGAAAACCCATTTATGAAATACTATTTCTGGACTACAGTTTTGATTGAGACCTTGAATAAGAGTCTTCTTATTCTCCATGGACCTTCTCTTGATGGCATGAATGTTAGTTAGCAAAAAAAAATTAATAAAACAACGACAGTACTGCAGATCTTCAAAGATTTGTTTTCTCCATTATCCATGTATGTTACCTGTGCATTTCATTTTACTTTAATTTTTTGTCAGGCACTGGAAAGAACTGTAAAGTGTTATATTCCTTTTCATGTACCCATCACTCAATTTATAATAAAAATTTCAGTGCACATCAAAAAATCCAACCTTTTATAGAAATTTATTGTGGCAGATTTAAACTTTATGAAATTTTACAGTATTTGTAATACTCATAAAGTAATGTATTTCATTTCCAGCAGAACAACTACTTTTTGAAGTACATTATTGATCCCATCAATAATTAACAGGGAATGTTAACAAAACTATCTGGGCAAATAACGGAGTGTACACTCTTGTAAAAAGGACGTTTTTTAAAATGGCATAGCATGTATGACACAAAGTTGTGTCATAAATGAAAAGTGAAAAATGAAAAGGGCCAGATGGCTCTTTTCATGCTTTTCATACTTGGTTACCAATTTTATACATACATGTATGGGATTCATAGTAGGGTTTAATCTTTGTTGGTAGCTTTTGCTGGTTATACTTTCCAAGAAAACTAATTTTGGTTCAGTGATTAAAATAAGGTCTACATATATTTTATATTAAATTTATTATGCAACCTTATCTATTACAAGTATATTTAGATGTGATGCCTGGTTGAGATCTACTTCATGCCTTCAGGTTAGAAGACACAAAACCTGATAGAAGGGCAGAAGATCCGTCCACTACTACGTAAAAATCTCCATCTACTGGCTAAGATTTAGTTGCTGCAACAGGAGTCAGGTATGACTTCACCACCAGTAATATTTGCAGTTTGAGAAGTTACTCCCTCCTGTCAGAGTATTTGTGGTATGGATGTTTTGCTTATAGTGGATTACTGTTTTAATGTAATATGAGTAACAACATAGTTATTGTACAAGTATTGGTCCTTATTATTAGCATGACACACCTAGTTTGATAAGCCTTTATATATTACCAATGAGAATGATGCTTACTGCTATTCATACGGAATGAACTGAATGACAAAATTTGACCTCATTCTTACATGGATTTGTAAACCTTATAACAAGATTTTCTCTGTTCTTATGGTGTATGCATTCCTCTGCATGGCTAACAATTTGCCTATTTATATTAAAGATGTCATATAGTCATTTTCATATAAGAACATTCTCTTAACATTCAAATAAATTGGATGATACTTACAGTATTTTTCTGGAAATTCATCTAATAAAAACAATGTCTGTGGATAGAACTTCATGACACTAACAATTACTTAATTGGAACAATTTTTTTCCCCAACATGATGTGCCATTTAAATAATTTTACTGAATTAAATATTGAATAACTGGGGAATGGGAAAGGTGTGCTCCGTACCTCAATTTTCAAATTTCTGAATGAGAAATAATAATGTTGTAACCTGAATGATATGTATTGCTCAGCATATGAAACTGACAGAAACATTTTTCTATTTTCTCTAATGGATTATGAAGCAGTTGAATTTTTGTCAGAATATTTCCTCGTTACTTGTTCAGATCAGAAAAACCCCTCATCATCCACACAGCATGCCTGTATGAATTATCAATAGAGAAATCATCAGCTAAGCTGAATATGAGGCATGGAAGTTAGACTTCTGTAAAGTGCAGAAAACACTAAGATTTTAAAAAGTCGTACTCTTTTCACTGAAATTAAAAGAAAAGACACATTCTCCTTTGTAATATAGGACTGGCATCTCTTGTATTTCAGCCATGAGATGACAGTTTCCGTGAAAAAGGTTTATAAATTTGACTGACAGTGCAGCAGAGAGAAACCCTTGAAGGTGGCACAGGCAGCTATTGTAGGATTGATGCTGTAACATGACTTGGATAAATGGAATTGAAGAACAAAAAATAATAGCAAAATAATCACTTTGTTCGTCAGCTCATCATTTCCAGTCCGACGTGCTGCAAATAGCACAAAACCAAAACTCTGAAAGCTTGCTTCCTGTGAGCAGCTCAGTCATTGCAGCTGCTCTGGCTGCTAATAGGAAAAGGGTTTCTCTCCGTAAACACTCCCTTTTATATGATTTGTTGTAATACTTGGGAAAGTGATACACAGAGACAAAATAATTTCCAGGCTACAAAGTCTAATCGAGAACTGAGAGTTTTGGCTGCAAAGCAAGAAAGAAATGTTTCACATTTCAGTATTTCAAGTAAGAGACGGGGCTGGTTAGTGCATGCAACTATAAAAAATCCACGCAGATCTGATCCTTGTAAAATGTTGTGTTCTCCCAGAAAATCTGAGATCTAAAGCCAAAATGACCAAGGAAATCCTGGATCTTCGGAAGGTGCTTAGTATCTGGAATGATTATGGTTGGTTGGGTCAGAAGAAAAAGTCATGGTAGCTAAATGCAAAATACCTTATATCAGTTGTATGTGCGATATTAGAGCATAAATTACTCAGCTGAAAACTAGTGAATGTTAACATTCTGGCAATTTTCACCTGCAATGATTCCTGTCAAAGCCTGTAAAACAATTTGATAATTAAAACCAGGCAAACAAAAAAAGGAATTTCACTCAGGCTTTCTGTCTAAATTATCACTATACTGTGTTTTTCTCTGTTAAATAAAAGCACCTTTAGTTTCTTGTGCTTTGACTATTTATTAAGTGAGACACAAATTCAAGGTAGTTTGAATATACATGGAGGGAGACCTTTAATTATGCTTTTAAAATCCTGTGCCTTTGCAGTGAGATAATGGGTTTATTAAATGGATTCTTTGACACATTCTGAAGGAAGCTTGTGATTGGCAGCTGCTGATGCATCTTCAGGGCAGTGATGGAGTAAGGGACAATACAAAGACTCTACCTTAAGAGATGCACATTTCCCTTCATGCAGTTTTATTGGTAAGGATTGTGATAAAATAAATTTGTCTTAATATCTGTAATATTTTAGTGGTTGAACTCCACTCTGTTGTAAACTTTCTAAGAAATATGAAATATGAATAATGGATTGTAATTGAGATCAAGTTACGCCACACTTAGCATGTTCACAGAAGAGCTAAGAAGCATGAATGTTGACTGTATTTCCTGTTGTAGTCATTACTTTGAGAGATATGCAGAATTTCAATTTCATTATCATAATCTGGTTTGATCTGGTGAGATGCCTATCACTGGAGAAAAGAATAATGCACTTTAATGCTAACTTGCTGGTATTGCTAACAGGAGAATCTTCAAAACATTCCTTCTTTGGGCTGCAGTTCACTTGGACACCTGAAATGAAGCAGAAATATAAATTGGCGATCAATCTGTAATGAAAAATTTTGATGTCTTGGTCTTATTTTTCCTGGTGAATTTCACAGGGAAATGTCTGAGTTCCAGTTCTTATACAAAGCACTTTGTTATTATGAGGAAGAAAAGCATCACTTCCTCATGTGAACTACATGACAAATGTGTGAATTTGTTTTCAACTACCTTACTCTCTTCTGGCAACAATTTGGGTTCCACCTGTATGCTATATTACTCCTGAATTTCACTACTTTTTAAAGTCTGTCTCTTCCCAAATCAGTCACTATGGAATTGTATCTCTATTGGGTATTTCTGGAAAATAGGCTTCCAGCTGTATGGTCCCCAAAGAAAAAAATATAGCAAAAAACCTTGAACAGATGTTACAAGGTCTGGTCTTCTTAATATCATGGATATATCTTACATTACACTGACACTGGAACTCTTGTTTGAATCACAAAATTATAGACTTCCAAGTGAATGGAGTTTGTATGAGGAAGTTTCTGAAAATTCATAGAAAGCATCAGTAAAGTTGTTTCTCTTTGTCCTTTCTCTTCTGATCCATCCGGGCAATTCCTTATGTTTCCATCTCCCTGCATAGAAGACAACATCTTGATAAATAATTTGGCTAATATTTCAAAGTGTTAAATTTTCTTTAGCTCTTGTAGTCTTTCTCTCCATTGTATTTTGTGTAAACAAATTACACAAATTACAGATTCTTTACAATCACAAAATTACTTGGTGCATTTTGGGTAAGCAAGGTATCTTAAAAAAATAACAGTTTAGTTTATTGAAGTTAAGTGGATGTCTCTTGCATCCTGTAGCTATGAAACTAATAACTCTTTCTAAAAATGAGAGAGGTTGAGTCACATGTGTTCACTAAGATCAAATCTCCCTGAATTTAAGTGTTAGTTTAAGCTCCTATCTTTCAGAGCATTCCAAACAAAACACACCAAATACCAGTATTAGGGTTTCATCATCCATTCAATAAGTTTTTTCCTCCTTTCTTCAGATTTTATAACAATCTGGTAGGTATTATTTTAGAAAAAGTACCCCAGTGTATTGTCACTAGACTCCCCACAGCAGACTTTCATTTATGACGATACATGATGAACATGTGCTTATTTCCACAGGTGAGGATGAGCAGTCCATGGTATGTGCTGTGACTCTTTTGCATGCAGAGCTGGAGGGTGGCAGGAACCAGGTAGTCCAGGAGAGAGGGATAACAATTACTGAGAAACAGCAGAGCAGGAGGGGCAGTACCCTCAAAGATAAAGGACGTAGTCCCATGGCACTCAAGGGAAAAGACCAGCTCCACTGATTTGGTTCAGCAGACTGTTCAGATCACCAGGTTAACTTATAGCCAGAAGGAAGCTCCAAGATCAAGCTGGAAAGTCAAGTCCACAGGTCAGGAACAGCAAGATAATATAGGTGACCACAGGCACAGGCAAAGCTGTAATATAGCTCTGGCAAAGACAAGGCTAAGCATCTTGGCCTAAAAACATTTCTTGTGCAAAGAGGAGCAAGATGCTAAAAAGGCTTTTCACAGCCTTTTCCATGCAGGCTGTTTTCCCAGAACTCCAACCCTCATTTCCACAGCTGCACCAGATCAGAGCTGGCGAGTGCAGTCAAACCCCAGAGGGGAAGCAGGAGAAAACTCAGGACTCTGACACATAATTAGCAATGTTAATTTTTGCAACTGCATGCTACACCTGGTGTGAACAGTTACTACCAGCTTTCATAAACGGAATAAATTAATAATGTGTAGAATTAGTTTTATCTCCAGCATGCAGATGAAGTTGGTCTCTGAAAAAGAAATCCTAAACTCAACAGTAATTTGACCTCAGTGGATGAGGCCAGGATTTCATCCACAGAATTCAAATATGTTTCCAAAGATCACAAAAGGGTCTTAAAGTCCCTCCTTTAGGTATGGAAGGAGGTCTCATGACAGTTAATAGGCTTGCATTACCTTTATTTTTTCCTTGTATTAAGAACTCAGTTTACATTTGTAGCAAAAACAAGGATAAAAATGACAACCTATTTACCTGAGGCTTCCAGTTTAATTTGAAAACTGTACTTGCTTCTAAAGTACATCCTTTATAACACAATACATTTTTCACCTTCTTGAACTTAATGGGATAAAGAATGTAGCATGTACATTCCTATCATATGTGCTGGTTTTGGCTGGAGTAGAGCTAAATTTCTTCACAATAGCTGGTATGGGCCATGCCCTGGATTTGTGCTTAAAACAGTATTGATAACTCAGAGATTTTTTTGTTATTGCTGAGTGGCACTTACATAGAGCCAAGGCCTTTTCTGTTCCTCACCTCACCACACCAGCGATGGTACTGGGGGTGCAGAAATAGTTGGAAGGGGACAAAGCTGGGACAGCTGACCTCATCTGAAGAGAGGCAAATTCCATGTGGTGTCATACTCAGTATATAAATCTGGGAGGAGAAGAAGGAAGGGGAGCATGGCATTCTTATTAATGACATTTGTCTTCCCAAGTCACTGTTGTAAGTGATGGACCCCTGCTTTCCTGGGGATGGCTGAACACCTGCTTGCCCATGGGAATTGGTGAATGAATTCCCTGTTCTGCTTTATTGTGTGCACGGCTTTTACTTTCCCTATTAAACTGTCTTTATCTCAGTCCATGAGTTTGTTTTTACTTTCCTGATTCTCTTCCCCATTCCACAAGGGGACAGTGAGCAAACAGCTCTGTGTGGCTTAGTTGCTATTGAGGTTAAACCATAACAGCATAAATCCAAAGATTTCACAATTTCTGCAGTTTGGATTAAAATAGTAAGTCTTACATGTTCCTATGCTTTGCCACATTCCAATTCCTTTATGGAAATAAGAAAACAATGCTATATATTCATATCATTTTATAATATTTACCTTAATCACAAAACTTTTTATTCTGTTAATTTCATATTTTTTCAATTTTATAAGTTCTCCCAATATTACTTTCTTTTATCTCTTTCTGTTTTGAAATATGGATTTGTTTTAGTTACGGACATGAAAGCAGGTTTGAAATCTCCAGAAGGATCAGATTATGGATTATGTCCTTTGGTTGCAAGTAAAAACAGGTAAAATGTAGAATTTTAGATTTGCAAAAAACACATTTTGGATTTAATTTGCCCTTTTCCTTTCTGTCTTGCATTATATTCAGGTATATACACCCACTTGCAGATGAATCCACATACAGGCAAATACTGGGATATTTTTAATAGGACTGAGAATTGTCTTCAATTCCATCAGCAAAAAAAAGTCACAGTATGATCAAGAATCTTCATTTAATACAGATAAACTGCCAGTTTCATGGGACTACATTTAAATAAACTTTTGCTTAAGCTGACTCTCATTGTGTGTCTAGTTTTAATTCAGGTAAGACCCAGCATATTTTTTCCAAAAGCTTAAGAATTTTTGACAATGTTTTTCTATCTTTATTCTCAACAGCTTTACTCTTGATTTCATTTAGTGTTTAGTCATTTATTCCCAGAATTGCTCTAGAATTTGCCTCTTCTGCATTTTCAGTTCTTTCATAGAATAATAGAAGGGTTTGGATTGGCAGGGACAGCTTCCACTGGACCAGGTTTCTTAAAGCTCCTCCAGTCTTACTTTGAAAACTTCCAGTGTCCACAACTTCTCTGGGCAACCTCTTCCAGTGACTCACCACCGTCACATTTCTTCCCTCTCTTCTGTCTAAAACGACACTTTTTCAGATTAAAATCTGATATAAATCTGCCTTCTTTCTCTTTTTTTTTGGTTGTTTGTTTGTAACCATTGTCCCATCAGCCTTGGTCAAAAGTCTTTCTCTGCCTTTCTTATAAGTATCCTTTAGATACTGACAGGTGCTAGAAGGTCTCCCCAGAGCCTTTTCTTCTCCAGGTCAAAAAACCCCAACTCTCTCAGTCTTCCCAAGCAGGCAAGATGTTGCAGCCCTCCTCTGGATTTGTTCCAAGAGGTCTATGTCTTTCTTGCTCCAGGGACCTCAGAGCTGGGTGCACCACTCCAGGTGGGGTCTCACGACAGTGAAGCAGAGGTGCAGAACCACCTCCCTTGACCTGCTGGACATGTTTCTGATTATGCAGCTCAGGATACAGTTGGCTTTCTGGGCTGTGAGCGCACACTGTTGGCTCATGTCCAGTTTTTCATCTACCAGCACTGTCAAGCCATTTTCCAAAGGGCTGCTCGGAATCCTTTAATCCCTCAATCCCTCAGACTATATCAATGTTGGGGGTTATCCTGTCCCAGGTTCAGGGCCTTGCACTTGGACTTGTTGGACTTCATGAGATTCTCATGGATCCTTCCTTCAGGCATATCCAGTTCAGCACTCAGCTTGGCATCACATGCAAACTTGCTGAGGATGTACCCAATCCTAGTCTGCGTAACTAGTGACTGGTCCCTGTAGCAACCCCTGAGGGACACCACTCAGAAGGGACTTTCATTCTGAATGGTGAGTGCTCAAAGTAAAGTGTTAACAAGGTGTTCTATATGATTCTCACATTTTCTAGGTGGTCTTGACTTCATGTGCTGTTGTGTAAACTGATGCAACAGCAGGTGTGCTCAAGGTTTGTGGACTGACTCCCTGTAATGTAACTGAGATAACTAGAGATGGTGATTTACTTTAACTACTCCCTACCTTTGTGGGTATCCATACTCACATTGGGCCAGGAAATGACCCTGCTTTTAAAGGTATTTTTAGGGTTTGTTATTGTTGTTGTTATTGCTATTTTTGTTGCTGGTTTTCGGTTTGTTAGTTGGTTGGGTTTTTGTTTTGGGGTTTTTTTGGTAGTTTGTTTGTTTGTTTTTAATTTATAGATGGCATATATTTTTTTGCTGTCTGGAACATAAAACTCTCCCATGTTTTCTTCAGCTCTGTTTTTCTGTTTATTTTTTCCTATAAATAAACAAGGAAAAATGTTATTTAGAGATGGAGTACCTTAAGATGATGAAAATGAAAGCATAGAGACAAGCAAATCTGTAAAGGTCTTCACAGAAATCACTGAGAAACAACTGAAGCAACTGAATTTCCTAGCACACAGATCAAACAGGGTAAGAAACCTTCATAAGAAGAGAATAAAGTGAATATTAAACAAGATCTACCTGGCCATATAGTGTAACATTATGAATTAAAATTGAATGTTGAAAATTAAATTTGCTGTGCTATGTTCTTGCTGCCATTTTTGGTCATATGACAGAAATTCAGCAGCTCTCCATGATACTCACCTCCAACCTCCTCACCAAAATAAAATGGAAAGAATTAGATCCTGTTATCATTGAGGGAGTGGAGGAGGTTATAAAGGGAAAATGATAAAAGACAGCCAACTGTCTACACTGCAAATTAGAATCACCTCACAACCAGGTCAGGACACAGCAGCACTTTAATCAAATTCTATACAGTTCATGTTTGCAGTATTGACAAATCCTAATTGTAATGAAATACTATTTGTTCCCTGGTGTTGAATGTTTCTGTTGTAATGACTATAGTGATTTGAGCCAACTGAGCATATAATTCACTTTCCTGGTTAAGATTAAAAAGTAAAAAGTGAAAGCAACAGAAAAGAGGTGGAAAAGAGGGTAAGTATAGGTCAGATGCAGAGATGTTGAAAAGTCCTTTAAAACTTTTGTCTCCATAACCCCTGTCATTTTAGCATCAGACTGATATCCAAAGGTACTTTTAAAACTGCAATGCAAACTCAAAATGGCACATAGCTTATGACATTATTACCTCTTGAAAACATTCATTGATATTAATATTATTAATAGACACTTGTTTTTCTTTATGTAGTCACTGTAAGATTACTTGGATCACTGCAAAAAAAAATGTCTATTGACTATTGAACATTTACCTGTACTCTGGTTATTTGAACTGGGAAGATTATCTTAATAGTCATCAGTATAGTGCTCCAACAGAAAGGCTGGAAAAATTATTCAGTAGCATTATTCAAATATTAACAGAATAATAAAAGGTAGTAAAACTAAACAATTTTATAAGATTGCAGTGTAAGTTTTTACATGTTCAAAGCTCCATTAACATCCTTTAAAAAAGAGTATTTCCTGTATAATTGCAGTCAGGTTAATGGGATAGGTGTGGGATGAACTATGAGGAAATGGTAGACTGTAGTCTAATCTTCCACTGATTTATTTAGGGCTTCAAAAATTAATTTTTCACATCATGCCCTAAGCAACAATGTACTATTTGGCCCGTTACCTCCAAATAGTCCACTTAAGATGAAACTTAATATATTTTTGGTCGATCAATGTTAAGTGCAATCATCAAACATCTTACAGCCTGATTGGATCTTTGTGGTGCTAGTAACTATTTGCAGTGCATAGTGCCAAGCATTTCAACCAAATAGAGCTGAAATGAAAATGAAACCTAATGCTTTAAAACTTATATAACTACTTTCCTACCTTCAAAATAAAAATATTTCTAGGGTGTTTGAAATCTATTATTACTTTGAGAAGCCATTTGAGTATTTTTAGGTTATGTAATTCAGCATGTGACATTTATAGCACAGGAAAAGTTAGAATACAGTCAATGTATATTTAGCTTGTTGTAGATCAGATACTACCAATTTCTGTCAGTAAGTATTGTGCAAGACCAGCAGTGACAGCAAACAGCCAAAACTTTATGATTCCATGAAAATATCTTTCTTTGCTTCCTGAGCCTGTGAAATAGCTGAACTAATATAGAAAATAATACCAGTTACATCATCTTTTCTTATATTGACTTTTGTTATAAATAAAACTTAATGTGAACTGTTAAGACATTACAATTTTTTTAATCTAAAAATTTCCATGATATAGGTGAATTCTGTATCTCAATGAGTAAGCCAATTGTCTATGAAAATATCCTTCTTTGTTCAAAAAATCACTGTTCAATATTTTTTAAGCTTTGTTCCATATTCAAACACACTGAATTTATATTAGCTCAGAAGAAAAAGCTGGAAAAATGTTTTGGTTTTTTGTGCTTTTCTTTCCCTCTTTTACTTTTTAAATTCTTTTTCTTTCTAACTCCCATCTGGAGGAAAGATGTCTGAGTATGAAATCTAAAAAACAAGGGAAAACTCAAAACTGAAAAAGAACTCTTCCTTTGTGCTCACTTACAAAGGAACAACAAATCCAAAAGCAAACAGAAAGGGCAAGAGGAGGCAACCTTAATCACTGAACTGTTAATTACCTGACACTACTGATTATTTTTTCTGAAGTTCCACCTCAGCAAATTATTTTGAAACAATAAAAAAAAAAGAAAAGAAAGTGTTTAGTCTATGACAATGATAAAGGATCCCAGAAGCTTTATTTGTTTCAAAAATTAACAGTTTTTCTCACAATAAATGTAGCATTCATGCCTTATTCTTTGCTTCCATATAACTTTTCTATTAATACCCTTCTTGCCTGGCTTCTTGCTTGCCCTCACTGGTTCTAAAATGTTAAGGTGCATTTTTTAAGAAAAACAAAACAAGGAAAACAGTATGTTGCCTCATCACAATGAAGGTTTAAAAAAACAAAGATTAATTTTAAAAATAAGTTTTCAGAGAAAATTTTCAGCTGTGTTCTGTGACTTCTGGATACAAATAGAAAGTTGTAAAAAGACTTTGCATTATCATTGTTCAGGGCAGAGGTCATCTGAGACAAGCAAAATCATCCTACAAAAAAAAATATTAAAAAAAATGAAACCTAGAGTAAAATAAATAATTGATCATAGATGTCAATAAAATAATTATAAATAAAATTAATTATAAATTTTGATACAGGAGACAATGAAGAAAAAGAAATCAAGAACAGAAGACTAAGAAGGCTGAGGCGGGAGGAAATAAAAAGGAAGCAAAATTACCCAAGAATTGAAAAGGAAAAATCAATTTCCCAAGACTGAAGAAATGGGAACATGTCCTCTAAAAGAGTAAGACCAAGCTGGAGTTTTGAAACATCTCATGCACAGAGATGCAGGAATGAAAGAAAGACTGACAACCAAAACCACTTGGTTCACAGCTCTAGAACTTTTCATTTAAAATAGCTCCCCATAACAGGATTTGAACAGTATCCCTGGCTTTCACTGCCTTTAAGAATATGAACAAGTTTTCTCACACAGCTCATAAAAATACTCTTTGGACTGTATATTTACTATGAGAAAGATATTACACTCGGGAACATTGATTTATGACACTAGTCTCACAGTTCTTATGGTCAGGTATAAAGTCCTGACAGAAACAGCCATACGAATTTTCCTTTGAAGGTAGGTTATAATCTGTATACCTTTTGGTAATACTTTGTCTGCAGTTAGACAGATACTATATAGCTCTGTGAAATTTAATGGATTTACACCTCAGTGGCTAAATAAAAAAAGAAACACTAGGATTTCCTTTGCTTACTAACTTTTACATGTAAAGAAGTTTCAGATTATTGTGATAACTGACTTTGTGTACTCCTGCTGTACTGTCTCTAGAGGAGTGAGACACTCATTCATTGAATTTTGTAGGTGCACAGTGAAGGAAAGAATTATGCTGTCAAATAGTGAAGGAAAGGAGTATGCTGTCATGTAGTTCAGGGAAGTCCAAACTTGACATAACAACAGTGGCTTGCATTCCCCCATGGATCTTCCATATGCATATACAAGAAGAAGTTTGTTTCTCTCTACCTTGTTCTTATCCTATGATTACAGTCTTAACCCTTGGCCCTGTGAAGGCATCAGAGCAAAAAGCAGAACAAGACCAGTTACTCCTCAACTCCTCAGAGAAAATCTGACACAAGAAGATGGATTTTGTGTGGCAGTCAACATTTGGGGCATTTTATTACAATCTGGATTCGAGTGTAAGATGAATCCTTTTATACTGTTTTTGCTCTTTAACCTGAACAAACTTGGAAAAACATAAATGAGTAATACTGAGTGACAACTATTCACAAAGGAGATCGAGAACAAGCTGACGTTATAGTCTCTCTTTGGGTCACCACCCTCAAATTCTCTTGTGATCTGTAAAACAACATTTGCGCTGTGAACTTGCACATTATGACCCATGACATGATTTTACTTTTTAAAGATGAACTGTTCTAAACTGAAAGCCAGGCAAGTTTCAGAGTCACAGAAGAGTTACAAAAGTGTATGGATTCTGAAGGTTCAAAATGAAAAAAGATTTTGAATCCAACATTATTACATTGCAAATTTTGTATTTATTTTAGCTGATGCTATTACTTGATGTGTGGGGCAACCAGAATGATTTCTGAATGCTTGTTCAAGCACTGCTGTAATATGTCTTGCATACCACTGCCTGTCTAACAGGAAGATCTTTGATGAAGACAGACCTGGCACAGAGCTAGGTTCTCTGCTCTCTTTTTATTTTTTAACGTGTATGTCCTATGTATATCTTCTCTACTGCCTCCATAGGAAAATTTGCATGGTGGTCAAGCAGAATCCCATTCTAAGTCTTTGCTTTATGTCAACACTTAGTATTGCTGAGATCTGTTACAGGGACCCTCATATTTCCTTGCTAACTGGGAATAGTCTGTATATGGATCATGACGCTGTATTTTATACTGCTGTTTAAAAGTACACTATGTGGGCAGAAGTGAGTGGAAAGTTACATAAAAGAAATCAAGAACAGAATTCTCTCTGAAATTTGTTTTAGCTTACCTATGTGACCAGCTGGGCACAGCAGACTGGGCAGTGACTGATTCACAATGTTCCTTGTTCAAACAAATTTCAGTCATGTTGAAACTGGGAACTGGCTCCTATCTTCTCTCACAACACACAAATTTGTTCTGTCTTCACTTTGAGATATTTTAAAAGTTTTCAGAAAAAACTATGTTTTCTTTCGTACCTTGTTTCTCTGCCCTGCCTCCTCTCCTTTAATTTTCCTGACTTCCAGATCGGGCAATCTTGCAACATCATGAATCTTGTTTGAAATAAGTGAACATATTTCAGCTGTAGCTCCAGAACAGAACAAAATATATGGCTACTGACTTGTCACTGAATCAGACCGTAAAAGTAGAACTCTGATGAAGCAATTAAAAATCTGCTGCAAGTGCTGTTGAGAGTCCACACACTTCTAGTAGCTCAGTGAAGCACTTTCTGTTGCACCTATTGCAGCCATTTCTAACATTTTTGTTATTACGTGAGGTTTCAGATAGGTGGAAGTGAATGGGAAGGTGGAAACCAAGGATCTCCCCTGTTATCAAGCTGTCTCCTTATCATCTGATATAACACAACTGGAGCAATATGTGATAAAATATCCCTGTATTGCTTCCAGCCTTTACAATAAAGTGGGAAAGAAAGGTTCCTCCTGTCTTACACATAATCTTTGTGTAGCCGTAAGGTTCAATATTTGCCCACTGTTTTGAGGTTTAGGTAGTTTGTGTTTACCATTAGTGAATGGTAAAAATTAAGCCAAGAATGCAAACTTGACTTGACTGTAAAAATGCACTCTGGATAAAAATGAAGACTTTTGTAAGCATCTTTCCAAACATCATCAGGAGCAAAATCTCCAGTATGATGTTACAGATATTGTGCAAACAGCATAGGAGACGTTTTGACTTCCTTTTTTGTTTTTTTTTAAATGATGAAGAAGATGCCACTGAAAATTGAAAAGAGACTTATGTTTGGATGAAACTGCTTGAATACCTCTGTAACTTTAGCATGCTTGAAAAGCTAATTTTTCAGCTTCGGCAATAAGTTAAAAATGTCCTTGAATGGTAACAGCAATGAATCTGCAGCAGACATCACTTGAATCTTTTATTAGATTGGCTCCAGGCTTTGAGAGCACCATGCTATTGTTCAGTTTTCCTGAAGAAACAGGTGCAGAAACGCTTTTGGATTGCTGTTTTGTTTACTTCCTTTTGTAACATTGTGGTGCTGCTGTAGCCAGCTTGTGTGAACTTCTGGTGGACTAAGTTTGCTTTAATTACCCAAAAAGCCTGCAAGCTGTAGTTTAGTGTTTGCAAACAGTTTTTCTCACTGAAGTTATATTCTGATGTCAACATCTTTATATGCACACAGGGAAAAAACATGGCTACCAACATGGTAGAGGGGAAGAAATGCGTAAATGTGAATTTCAGGCATTTTTCTGTGCTTTCCTACCCACACATGCTCGATGCACAGATGAAGGCTGCAGCCATCAGATAATTTCAGCCATCACAGAATGCAACGCAGGTCTTTCCTCTCTGCAGAACTTTTTAATTTTTTTATAACAGGTTTTTCTGGTCTCCGCTCTTGTAACAGAACTCAGGGTAGCAGATACTCAAGGCCCCTCTATCTTGCGTGATTTTTGTTACTATGGGTTAAAAAGAGATGTACGCTTATTACTATCGAGCTTCAGAGACTTCCTCCCCTTCCCTCCACTCTCAAAAAGAATGTGCTTAAAACAGTGATGCTAAGTCTTTCTTACTCTTGGGGGAGTTTATTGAAACAATTAAGTTGCACTCCTGTTTTCCTATTATGTATACTGTTGTCTTTCACAAGACAGAGGCCAAGGCCATGAAAAATCTTCAGCCTGATGAATAAAACTAGAAGCATACTGTCAATCTTCCAGGCTGAGATAATATACTTCTAGAATAAAAGTGATGCTATCAGAGCAGTGTATCTTTGTCAGATAAATAAAAAATAAGTCTCTCATTGTTCTTCATACTTCATCTAATGGATGACAGTCTATCATCATGAGGTACAGAGGAAAATATATATAGTAAAATAGCTGGTGTCTGGACAGTGTTGATTTGTCTAATATTGTCTTGTGATCTTACCAAAGCAAATCAGTTTTAGAGTTAACAACAGTAAGATAAAATGACAAGAAATGCTGTCTTAGGGTGATATAACCATATGTTAACTCAGTGCCCTTAATGAAAATACTGTAGACTTTAAAAGTAAATGTCTTTGACCAAGGAGTACACTGTAAGAAAACAAGACTATAGATTTATTCTTTCATAAACAGCACCACTCTGTAGATATTTACAAATTTGTGGCTCACTATACATTGCATTATGTAGTATAAAAGTACCATGCAATCTTCTTCTTTTTCAAGATGAATGAAGTTTGATTCTCTTGTGGCTTTAGCTCCTATTCTGCACTAAATGTAGCACTGGGACATGGAAACAAAGCTTTTAAGGTGTAAAACCTAGGGAATCCAGGAGTGTTTCTTTGATCGGCATCCAGAGAAGTATAGCCACTAAAGTCTGTAATATGATTATCTATGGTGTTAACAGAGTGGTAGTATCTTTAACAGTTCCAAGCATACACCTAAATTCATTAAATATGCTGACAGAAATAATCTGATATGTAAGATCACAATCTTCCCTTGTTGCCACATGAAAAATGTTCTACATTTTTTGGGTCTGGTGCAAAAGCTCACTACTCCTTTATGTAAATCTTTACCATTTCAAGGAAAAAATAGTACAGTTTTGTTGAGTTCTAACTACTAACCAGTAATGCCACCATTTTACTATGGATTGTGCTACAGAACAAGCCCATAAAATTTTACAACCCAATGCAGGACTGAGATTGTTTCACCAGGAAAGTCAAACCTTTGTGCTTTCTAGAGAATATTTTGTTTTTCCCTAAAACAAATCACTGCTTTAAAATGAAAAATTCTTTAGTTGGGTGGGATTTATCTTTCCAAGAAAGCTTGACCTATAAATAAAAAAAGGAATTTTAGCTTATTAATTCAGTGTTGTGAACTGGTGGGGCTTTGGATAAACAAATGCCATCTCCCCCCAATGCTGTTATGGCTGGGAAATCATACTTAATTTAAAGTCTTGAAACACAGGATGGAAAGGAAGTTTTCTGTAGCAAAAAACAGACGGTTATACCTGCTGGAACTTACATCTCCCTAGAAGTGGTAGACTGGTTAAATATTAGGAATCATTTCATCCCCTACAATGTACAGTTCAGTTGCATTAATCTAAATTGAAAATGAATTTTTTATCTGATTCTTGGAATATTTATGTGTCAGCAAGTATCAGGTGTTTTTATTGATATACTGTGGGCATTCATTTGTCAGGACTTAAGACTGTCAGTTTTCTCAAGCTGAGTCTCAAATGATTTTGTGAAAGTTGTGACTGCTACTGGTAGAAGTTAACTTCTTTTAGATCTGGTAAGCAGCTATCCAGTTTAATCTGAACTCCGTCACAGGGCTAAGGTGCCCTTTGAAATCTGAAGTTTCAAAAGGTAGCTTTGATCCTTCTTGTCCTTAAATTTTGCAACACACTGAAAGATCACCAGTATGTCCACACCAAGTGGAACAATTGAGATGGTTTTATTTTGGGTAATGTAACAATTTCTCTTTCCTCCTGCCTCTCTCTTTCTTTCACAACTTCTGTAATCAATGTAGTTAATGGAAGTTTCCATGATAAAAACTAGGGCATTTTATTTATTTCTTCCATGCGGCACTTGGAGTTTTTTTATAATTCTTCTTCATTCTTTAATTGCATAAGGTAGACAAGCTATCATAATATAACTCAGCACCAGGAATATGTTGCCATCAGACAAGTGGACTATGTGCCATCATACACATATGTCATGTGTATCCAATTCTATTACGCTCTCCATTAAGTCTGTGTTGATTCATGAATGTCAAATTTAAACACTTTTTTTTAATACGAAATACTTCCTACACAAAGGAAGCCATTTTTTCCAATATTAGATTCTAAAGACAACATTGTGTGAAACACGAGAGACAGTGTGCTGACTTACACAACACAACCCCAGTGTCAGTCTTGCAGGGTCATGGTAGAAGAAGGAATGCAGGCATTTTTGTTGAGGTCCATGTCAATATTCCCTACAACGAAGATTACCTCTGACAACAGCAATTTCTAAGGATCCCTTGTGAAAGGTGACAGATAAGTAGTTCCTGTGTTGAACAAGACCGTCTGCAGACTTCAGTGGCTTGTAAGTGGCTTCTGCAATTAAGTCCAAATCTATCGAAATTGACCTGTACATGTTGGCATGTGGCCTGATTAGTCTCTAAAAAAAGATGTCAAAATTATGGTAATAGATGCATGGAATAATGTAGTAATACCTGTGAAATGATGAGGAAGATGAACCTTGGTTTACTGCTGATATAATGAAAATGTAAATTTTCAAAGAGGTGGTTTAAATCTCTTCTGCTCACCACAAGCAGAGAATCCCATCTTTTACACAGTTATACTCTCAAAGATGTTCTTACTTTTAACTATTACCAGTAAGACAGCCAAACTTTTCCAACTTAATTTCCAACACTCTGCTAGGAGACTCTAAATTGACTTAGGTTTCTAGGTGGACCATTTATTCTTACTAATATTGACAAAAAATTTTACTTTTAAAAAAATCTGATCAAGCCACATACCTATTTTTTACTTTCTTTGCTAGTGGATCCTTCCTCTATTTTTGGTTTTTCTGGTTGTTTTTGTATCATTTTCTACAATCTTTTTTTCACAACCTGAAAATCCTACTTGAAGCTCTTTCAGACTTTAGGAATTTCTGTGGTTGTCCAGATCTAATAAATTTCTTTTAAGATCATTTTGGCACTGGAATTAGATTTTAGCCTTGTTCTTTCTGTAAGGTGTTATAGGGTCTCTTGGGAAGGAGAAGATAAAGAGAGAGTGTGTAAAAGAATTTTCAGCCAAACAGTCAGTGTTACAGTCAAAATCTCTTGATAAATTCCCTTTTTTTCCTGCTTTTTTGTTTCTTCCACTAACAAGCTGAAAATAGTGGCAATTCATCACACTTAGGAACAAAAGCGATAATCTGTCCTGTTCTTTTCTGTTTCTCTATCAACTTCTATCAGATCAAGTCTCCTAGGATCCTTCCCACCAAAGAATAAAACCACTTATGCACTGTTCTACTGCAGAGAGGCTTGTTTAAATCAGGCAGCTGAGAATTATGGCTCTGGTCTGAGACCCAGCGCATGTGACTAATTTTTTTGTAAACTCAAACAAACCATTACTATGGATTCTTTGAGAGATCCCATATGCCCCTTTATCATGTCACCAACAAACATAGTTATTTTGTGATTTCTATCAAATTGCATCATCAGTTTTTACTTTCAAAATGTTGCTCAATGTTCATGTTCTTGTTGGTAATTTATATTGACTAAATGCTAATAATTTTATCAACAGATTTCAGAGAATATGAAAAACCTGCTTAGGTCTTACTGGTCTTCAGTTTAAAGAAGATGGATTGGTCTCCAAACTCCTATGCCCAGTAATCTTCTTCTTTATCTCTTTTTACAGAGTTAATATTTAGCTTCCCAGAAGTCATGAGCTCATGCATGGTCTGCCTTAGTATCTATTTCCCCAGTTGCATAGCTTCTTATTTCCACATAAATTTTGAGCTCTATTCAGACTATAATGATACTTTACAATCTTTTGTCTTTTGAAAAATACATTACGTAGTCTTTACTCACCCTGCAAAGGATTCAAATTTTCTTCTGAGTTTCTTGTCTCAGCAGAGCTTTTCAGCTGTGCATTATAGCTCTGCTCGACAGCTTATATCTCATTTACAAGTACTGCTTCCGTCAATATCTAAATGAACTTAACCCCTCCGACCAAGATTCATGTAATTACCTTTGTTTATATCTGAAATTATAACAATTGGAAAAATCATTCAAAACCATATGATTGTAATCCTTCTAACACCAAAAGTCATAAACCAGTGGACTTTCACTGTGCCTGTGTTTTATGTTCATCTCTGTAGGGCACAGGCTGTTCTCTCCTTGAAGTGACAAAGGTGAATTCCTTTAAACTGTGCTCATTTCAAGTTTCCTATCCACAGGCTCCTGAATGCTTTCAAAGAGAATGACTTCTAAAGGTAATAGAGGTTCCACAGGCTGAACAATAGCTCAAATCTGTTTTGACATGAGTGAAGGGATTATGGTCTCAGCAAGCTTTTCCTTCTCATTCACTAGCTTGACCCTTTCCAGCTTCAAATTTCTATTTGACCTTCGATGATGAGGCTCACTGGTCTGAAAGAGGCATCACCTGCTCTGGATTAACATGTGCATGATTACATAAACATAATGTGAAGGATGGCATAAAATTAGTTGTTTTTTCAGCACCCTCTTTTTTCATATTTCAGGCACTAGTTCCTTCTATCAGTCCTCAAAGGAAGGAAAGTAAATTTATTCCCCCTTAAACAGTCCATACATTGCATTATCTAATTTACCAAACTGTCTGCAAAAGTTTGGCCTTATATTTATATAATGAAGACCTTGACAGTAAAGGTCACAGGCTCCAGCTGAAATAGGTAAGGGATTTCAATACATGGCAGAAAGTTCTGGAGAGAAGATTGCAGGCATGAGCAGGTTTTCTCTGGAAATGACAATAACTAAAATTTCTTGGTGCTATCTTATAATGTGTCAGCTATGTCTGTGCCTTATTAATGTCCCATTCTTACTAAGTTTCCACTAACATAAAATAACAAGACATTACATGCATCTAGACTATTCCCTCTACACAAAGGCACATGTACTAGCATATTTCATCTTAATATAGTCAAGCCTTCTGAGCAGTACCAAAATCTTTTCTGAGTAGCAGACATGGAAAATAGACTAGAAATCACAGTTTATTCTTTTACCCAGGTCTTCGCAAAATCAGTCATTATAGTTAGCACAGGAGATACTGTACAAAATAAGAACAATTAAGCAAGCAACACTCCAGTGTTGATTAAGATTCTTATGGGCACCTAGTGAGATGCAGCCTGAACAAGAACCTCCCAGATTCACTGGTTCTGCCATGAGGAATGACCATAAAATACATTTTAAAGATGCATGAGGGACATAGAAAGGCTGTCCAGAGATCGCTTGCCTCTGGTCCTGTATTGAAGATCCTCATTTTTGCTGTAAGGCCACGTCTGTGAAATTCACAGTAAATTGATTAGTTATGAGTTTTTTTAATTTTATTTTATTTTATTTACAATCTTACGTTGGGCTCTCGGTGTCATGTCTCTGAGAAAAGTGGCCTCAGTCAGCACTGTTCATTATCATATGTGCAATGTGCCACAACACACGCCTCATGGGAGAGCAGTAATGAGCATCTAGTCCTTTTAAATAGAAACCTGGCTGCCAAACATGAGCTCTTAAGTAAGAGATGTTTCCTTCACTGAGCCTTTCTGGGCATCCATTCCCCTCCTGGTGTCTAAATTCATATGCAGTTATTAGACCTGCCTGAAAATTTTCAAATGGAAAATATGGCTGCACTTCTAGTTTTCTTTTCAAAGCGTAATAAAATGTAAAACTTCGGCTTCTTCTGTGAAGTGAAAAATCCACTGCTCGTCAGCTCTGATTGCTAGAATGCCTCTCCAAATATCCCTAGAGGAGGTGTGAGTGGGTGATGTATGTCTTATGCTTTTTCTCATTTTTCCACACAAAGGGAATAAAAACTCTTTCCCCTCAGGAATTTTTGATCACCAGACTTTATAGAACTGTCATTCTTTGAAAGAAAACTGTATTTTCTCTTTGCTGAACTCAGTTACTAATAATGCATAAAGTATTTTTAGGAAATAAGCAGTCTCATTTCTGTATTATCTATACTGTAGAAAGAATTATCACAGAATCATAGAGTGATTTGAGTTGGAAAGGATTTTAAAGATCATCCAGTTCCAGCCCCCTTGCCATGGGCAGGGAGACCTTCCACTAGACCAGGTTGCTTAAAGCCCCATCCAACCTGGCCTTGAACACTTCCAGGGATGAGGCATCCACAGCTTCTCTGGGCAACCTGTTCCAGTGTCTCAGCACTTTCACAGTAAAGAATTTCTTCCTAATATCTAATCTAAACCTACTCTCTTCCAATTTAAAACCATTCCTCCTTGTCCTGTCACTACATACCCTTATGAAAAGTCCCTCTCAAGCTCTCTTGTTGGTCTCCCTGTAGTTTTTTTCTTCTCCAGGATAAACAACTCCAATTCTCTCTGCCTGTCTTCACACGAGAGGTGCTTCAGGCCTCTGATCATCTTGGTGGCTCTACTCTGGACTTGCTCCAGCAGGTCCACTTCTTTCTTAAGCTGGGTGGTGCAGAGATGGATGCAGCACTCCAGGTAGGGTATCACGAAAGTGGGTAGAAGCGCAGAACCATGTCCCTTGACCTGCTGGCCACACTTCCTGTTTCATAAAACAAATCAGCCTTGATCAGATTGAATGCTAGCTGACACAGATCCTGACACAGAATATATTCCACAGGCTTTAGTGACTGGAAGTACAATTGTCTAGTACAACATGCCTGCCATGTTCCACCATTATCTGCTGTTATCACACCTTCCTCTTTTTAAGAAGCAGCTTGCCCCCACCCTCCCTCTTCCAATTTGATATAAGCCAAAAATATGCTCAGTATAATTAAGAACTGGAGCCAGTTGCCCCAAGAGATTTTACAATCTCCAGCTCTGGAGGTTTCCAAAACCCGACTGGACAAAAAACCTAAACACTCTGATCAGAGTTGTATGTTGAACCTGTTTTGAGCATGAGGTTGGACTAGATGACTTCATAAGACCTCTTTCGTGGGATATTTTCATAGTCTGCCCTTGACAAATGGGCTGGATAACAGCATCTGCTGTGGGTAAGAACATGAAGCTATTTAATGTGTGTGTTGGGCTGAGTATGCCAAACTAGAGAACGTTTGCCCACAACAAATTGCACTAAATTGAAAGACAACTATTAGTTCCCAAATGATCAGGTAAAAGGGAAAGACAGACGTCATCTGGAAATGAATAACCTAGGAATTACACAGGAACATTTTGAAATGAAGCAGGAGTCAGTATAAGAAAAAATATGACAGGAGCATGAAAAGTTGTAATGTGAGTAGTGGCCTTGGAGTAGACACAGTCATAGTAAAAACCTGTTTTGACACTGCTAGAAGTCATTGAACTGGCATCACACTTCTTCCGTGGCCAGACAGAGCAGTCTGGTCAGATGCTGTAAACTGATCCTCTCTGATCAGGGATAACAGCATGGATTACTGTGAGCAGAGACCCACACCTCGCAGGGCACATGTGAGATCGTGGGTGTCAGGTCATGAGATGCAGGGAGCATCAAGGGGTCCCACAAAGTGAGAGCACCCACAACTCTTGAAGGATGAGGGTACAAGTAGGGAAGCCTGCAGCCCCAGACAGGGGAGGGGGTACTTGTGATGCACAAGTGCTGTTAGAGGGCGGGGTATGTTTGTACCACTGTGTGTATGTTTGTGATTAGAACTGCTTGGGATTAGTTATAGAGACACATTTGGAATTTTGTATGGATTTATCAAGATTTTAGCTTTATCTGTGGTATGAGCAATATTCAACCTGCATGTATAGCTCATTGATTGCTGGTTAATTACATGTCATTAGCAAACTAATAAACCATTTCAGACCTGCTCTTGGCTCAAACTATGCAAAATGAATAATCTGTCTCTGTGACACCTTCCAACATGAATGATTCTGTGATTTTATCCTGTTTTTATCCTGACATTTTAATTGTCAAAATGTGTTTGGGATCTCCTTGGGAAGACAGTAGTTAGCACAGGCCAAATTTATGTCCAAAAACATTCCTGTGTGTGCTTGAACTCACCAGTACAAAAGTAGGTAATTATTTGTTACATACACCAGGCATTATGCCCTAGTACTAACATCCACATTTCAAGGGTACCAGATTTTCCAAACCTAGATCCTGTCTACAGTTAAGAGTGCAGTACTCAGTGGTGAGTTTGGGTTTTTTAGGGTTTCTTATGGGGTTGCTTGTTTTTTTGCTTTTCGGCTTTTTTTTTAGTGAGCACAAACCAGCTGCAAGTGTCAAATACGGGGAACAATCTGACTTCTTAAATCTTTCTGGATATTTAACCCTATTTGCTCTAGACAGTGCTTAGATTGTGTAATCTTTTATCTGTTTTGGAATAACTGGACAGGCACAAGGAAACAAAGGAAGAATTGCAGCCTCACCGCACTCTTCCCTTTCTTAAAAATTCTTAGAAACAAGCCTACCATTATTCCTTAAAGAGTCTTGCTACTGTGTTTCTCCTTTGCATTTTTAAGACAGGATCCAGCTTTTAGTATAAAGTCAAACTGAGATTATGCTCTCACCCCCTCATGTGCATATGTGTGACTTTTGATTTAAGAACAGATATATCAGATATTTTCTTGAGTTGAAGATGCCCAGTCTTGCATAACAACTGTTCTGCTCATTTGTCTTTATATGGGGAAAAGAGAAGTGTTGTGTTAAAATCTGAATTCACAAAGCTCAAACTCCAGATCACATTGCTGTTCAAACATCATTACACTTCTCATCTTTATATAGACTGCAAGAGGCTGTATTTCAGACCTGTCAACAGAGCTAAGAATCATAGCCAACACAAGAAAAGGTTTAAATTCCTGGCAGTACTGGATGTTGCTGGAGCCAAAAGATTAATGGAGAAATGAGAAGATTAAGTAACAGACTTTTTGGAAAACAGAGATGAAAATTTGGGTCAGGATAAAGACACAAAAGTAAAATGAAACAGTCATTTAGGAAAGAAATTGCCCTGTTCATTATAAGGGGAACACATCTTTACGTAGACATGGGCTCCACAACCCCTTAAAGCTAGTTTTTCTACCTTTATTTCTTGTGAATTTTTTCTCTTTCTTCTCTTTGACCTTTTGTTCTCTTATAGCACCACATAAGTAGATGCTCAGAGTTACAGCTAATCCCTGTTGAAAAGATGTAAAGTCTCTAAGTGAACAAGTCACTGAAAGAAGAAGATTGGCTGAAGCAGAAATGTGAGCATTATTTTAGTATCACTAGTACATTTTATCAGCTAGAATAAAAGTAAAGGAGACAATCTCACTAGATCTAATACTTAAGATAGTGTATGCACTGGAAAATAATCTTTGTTCTTGAACCAGGGACTATGGGAATATATAGCAAATATGGAGAGCCAAACTATAGGTCTGTACAGCATTAACTCCTGCATCTTTAACCCACTGAGACTGCTGGACAGGCTCTGGACAGTATCACTGGAAAGTAAAGAACATGAAGTGGACTGTTAAGCCAAAAAAAGCAGAAAATGAGCAGAAAACTCTAGACAACTGTTTAATACTTGCTTCAGGATTCTGAGCAATGCTTCGCAAGGTCAGTGCAATCAGGCTGTAATAAAAGTCATGCAAAATAAGCAGAAGAATCTGTTGCTGAATCACAGTTCACAAGTGACAAAGTCCAAATGGTTGTTACTTTGCCATTTGCATCTGAAAAAAGAGAATAAAACTCCAGGGCAAGGTATGTGAAAAATTCAAGAACTGCTTCCATCTGAAAATTGGTTTGAGCTAACCTCTATTTTTCCTGTCCCAAAAGGGTTTACTTTTCAGATTCCATCCCTGAAATTTACTCCTTTTTCTTCTGTCCGTACTAAAATGTCTTTAGAATTCTGAATATAGATGCTTTTAGTTCCAGCAGATATTTCTCTAATAAGCTTCAGTGGGTATGGCTTATGTGTCCTTTGTGGGACATAGTTATCTGGTTACATTTCTAAAATTTATTTTTTAAATGACAGGTTGCCTACCTATACTGATAGATCAGTGAAATTCTTTCCCTCTTTCTGTTATCAACTTGCCCATCAAAACTGAATAACTGTTCCTGGAATTAAAACCTTCAGGGAAACAGTTCTTGTGGTGAATGGACCATAAAATCTCATTCTGCTGCTGAGACTAAAAAACATCTGAATTTTTCTTTTAACGTAATTTAAAAAAAAATGCACCAGAAGAAATTTCATCAATAAAGCCCAGTTTCCATTTTAACAATATCATTTTGCAAAGATGACTGCTGAGAGGGAAAATTCTAGACTATTTCTTTATAGATTCAATTTATTAATGTACAATGTTATTAGCAGCTATTTCACTGCATCAGAAAAATCCATAGAGATCTTGTAGAAGGAATGGACATCACTGAATCTGATTCCTTTACAAGAAAAAAAGAAATCTTTAGGTGTGTTTTGTTGAACTCCTCCCAAAATTGTAAATTGGAATTTCCAGAGAGTAATTTAAAAGTTATTGCATTGTTTTCATTTTTACATTCTTGAAAGAGTACTTTTTAATAAGAAAGAATGACTAATTTGGATTTCATCATTTAAATAGAACAGGTGGGACAGTAGTTGTGGCTGTGCTAAAATGTTATTCAGTCAAATGTCTTTTATTTTTACAGGATTCTGTTTATGTATAAAACATCTAATCATGTAAAAAGAATTCTGTATCTGGCTCTGCAAGACGGATTGATTTGTGTACCACTAAAAACAGAGGAAAGGCTCTAGCTGCTTTTTATGTGTAGGAACATCACTCATTTCAATCACTGCATTGTCACCTTTAAAGACAAGTTTGTTATCCTTTCACTTTTATTGTTAAAATTACTGGCATCGGGGGAAAAGAAGCATTTTATAGATACTGCTTTCTAGAATAAGCAACTACTCTGAAGTTCACCTTTAGACTCAAATTTTTTTATGTTTTCTGCATGGATAATTTAACATTCCTGTTATACATTATAACATAGCTTTTGGCACTGACAGCTCAAAAATATAGATCAAAAAGAAGTTGGATAAGACTTTAATACAACTTATATACTTCTCTTTTCATTCCTCACTCACTTTTAAAGGCCATAAGAATACAGAAATTACCCTAAGTAATGGCAAGCTCTTAGAAAAAATGCATGTAACAAACATAAACATCACAGCATGTGCCATATTCTTTTATAATATTATGCATAAACTACTTCACTTTTAACTACAGGCAGTAGTTAGAGGTGTATATTGACAGTGCAAGGTCAACTGAATCCTTTTTGTTCTCCTTTTCTACGTTTCAAAGAAAAAAAATTGGACCGATCATCAACATTTCCAGGTAAGGAATATATTATTTAACGTGGTTTTCTCTGTATGATCTGTGCTATTCATAAAGATTTTATATCTAGCTATATTTTTTGTCTGCTTGCCTCCAATATCAGCAAACAAAGTCTGTGTAGATGATTCAAATAAAAAAGTAAGTAACATGGATCAAAACCTGAACATCTCTATGAAAGTGATGTGTAAGCCCCTATGTGACTGTCCACAGTTAGAGATTTTCAGTCAGAATTCCAATTACAAAGACCCTTTTAGGGATATGAAAGTAAAAGAATTAATTTTTCTTTATATCTGCTTCTTTCTTTCCCTGGCAAGCACTCTCATTGACAGAAGACAGCTCCTTCTTAAGGCAGATTAAGTAACAGCGGCTGGCAATATGATTCACACAATCTGGGGTCTTTCAGTCGTTCTGAGAGGTTTCTTCTACAGGAACAGAATGATGCTTTTGAGCAGAGGCTGTATTGGCACAGGGTCCTTATCAAGCCTTAGGCCCATCATTGTTGGCACACAACATTATCATATTAATAAAAACAGTAACCTTCCCCTTTTTATCTCTTCAATACCCTACTGTCAAATATTACTGATGGTTTTTTAAGAACAGAATACATCAAGTATACTGAAAGTATATGAAAAGCAATAAAATGATTGGAGAAATAAATAATTTTGAAGTCTACATGTATAAAAATAAAGACTACACATTTGATGCAAAGGATTGATTAATTGTTACCAATTATTAAGAAAATACCAATTATTAAGAAAATAAATCCCCATTTCTGGGATTTATAAAAGGGAGATTCTTGTAAACAACCATTGTTCTATGGCATATCAGACCGAAATAAGGATATCTTATGAAGAAATAAGGAAAGAGGTTTTTTCATTGAATTTTACTGTGAGTGCCATTATTGCACATAGGATGTTTTCTTCATCATAAACTGCAGAATGTAAGCCATTTTATATAATGTATTGTTCTAAAGAGGCAATGATTTTTCCACATCTGTAGCTGACTTGGAAGGCCAGAAACTGTTGGAGTAACTTCAAGAATATTTTCCTGAAGATGCATTTTGGAGTGTTTTCTTAAAACTATTTTTAAAAATTAGATTCTAGCATGAATCCCGTCAAATGCACAGCATCTAAAGATAAAAGTCAGAGTACAAAACTAGAGGAGCTTGCCTTGCCTCTAAGTTCCTTATTTGAAGTTCAATGGATTTTGAATGAGGTATCCGTGCCTTTGAAAACCTTTGCTGTTATATTCATTTTAGTCACAAGAGAATAGGAAGGAATCTCTCTGTAAGGGATTGAAATGGCCTAATGTGAAATGATAAACACACATTGATAAATTAGAATGATAGTGTTCAAATGGTGGTGTTCTAATAATACAACTAAGGCAAAATAATGGACAAATCATCACCCCATTGACTATAGCATTTCTTCTCATGCATGGAATGTCTGTTTATTCACAAGTCATGATCACGAAAACCTACATGAACAATCCAAACAGTAGTGACTATTTAGTGAGAACTAAAAGATAGTTGTCAAATACACAAATAATGCACTAATGCTGGGAAACAGCAGACTAGTCACATTTATTGTGAAAGCTGAGGGAGAAGCCCTGTGAATTATGTGCTGAGCTCTCTTTCTGGGGAGCAGTGAATCAACTTGACTACCACAGGGTGGCATTGTCAAAGAGGAGTTCCTTAACACCTAGTTTATGACTTAAGTCAAACTGTTAAGTCAAAATTCCTCCATTCCCCGAGAGAAGAAGGATGGTAAATTTTGGATAGTGTACAGCTTCTATAAATCAGGATAATCCTCGCATTTATTCAGTGGTATTGACCAAGAAGATGGAAGGTTAGGCCATAACTATGCCCAGTGCCAGCACCTTGCCAGAGATCCAATCCTAAATGTGAGTAGCAGGCAGAAACTCCAATTTATTAGTGTGTGCTTGAACAATTAAAATGTAATAGGGCTTTCTTAGTTACCTAACTGGTTGCCAAATCAAATTCAAGTCTACTCCTTGCCTTCTAGCCCTCTTTGTCACTTTGCCACTGTCAAAATGAACCACAGTTCCCTGTCATCTTACTTGCAGTAACATTAACTTTATTTTAAAAATCACAAAATAAATGTTTCCATCCTATAGCTGCCTGAATTTTTAAGCATTTTGTGAAAACTGAGTTGCAAATACAGCTTCATTTTCTTGTATTCAAAAGTTAATTTTATGCCTTCTTATTTGACACATTAATCTTTGCAGTTGGTCTGCTCTTCTGCATTTTAACAAGGTGGATCCCAAAGGGATATACATGAAAAAAAAATTTCTTAAACCTAAAAAAGAAAGAGCTTTTTATTTTTCTGTTCAGCAAAATTATGGTTTGATATCAACATGAAAAAGCAAGAGTCCTTTTAAGAAAACTTGTACTACTATTTGCTGACATTTTGTCAGGTACATAGTAAATGTTATCTTAAGGAAACCAGAGAAATCTACAAACATTTCAAGTGAGAGCACTGTAGGTATAAAAGCCAACAATAGACTAGCAAAAACCTTGTTTTCATGATGGAAAATACACTGTATAGAAGTGAGAGGATGGCTGTCAATATCCTTAAAGCAGAAAGGTCACTTTACAATTACAATAGCATCACTTATCTTCCTTTTGTCTGAAGCTGTCAGCAGAAGATAAATGCTTACATCCACCCTAATCACAATATGACTTTTATCATGTGATGACATGCTTGCCAAAAACAATTATTTAGGTCTTATATAGATAAAGACACTGGAAAAAATTACCTGGTTTAACTTCTAAATGCCTTAAACAATGACAAACCCTTAAATAGAAACAGTAATTTAGGACCAGAATGTATGTAATTTTGTTTAATTTATTCTTATTTCCAGTTTAAGGGAAACTGAATCATGCCTCTGAATGAAGTTAGGCAAACATACAAGCTATAAGTCTTAATTCTATTCCCATGCCACTGAGTGGCAGAATTTCAGTCAAGTGTAGTAGGAAGATTAGTTCTAAGTATAAGTTCCATTTTCAAAGTCAAAGGGACTTCAAAGATCTCTTTTCGTGTCATGACAATGTTTGAAAGAGGAAAGGGATGTATCACAAGCTTTTGTAAAATATGCTCTCAGACTTCAGATCTTTGCAAAACTGCAGTCCAAGACAGATCATTAGGTATGGCATCTACAAAACTTCCATGCACGTAGACAAATTAAAGTTACAAATTAATTGATTTTTTTCTTTTTTTTCTTCATGGCCTAGTGGGAGTCCAGAATAAATGCCACCATGATTTTTAATGTACTGTCCTGTCTTCAAAATTATGAGAACCTAGATGGCTTGTGTGAAGCCTCAGGCTGATATGTCTAAATGGTTTCTATTGGTGGAGCTGGCTGGTACCTGTTGGGGCGCTTTGGGCAACCCCAGGCACACCCTCCATCCCAAATGCCCTGCCAGTCACCTGGGAAGAGGAATCGGAGAGCGAAGGGTCCTCGGTGGGCGAGGCCCAGGTCTGAGGTTGACACCCTTCCCCGCCTTTTAGGCGTGCCTTGAAACATAATCCCTCCTCTGATTCTAGAGTCTTCTCTCTCCCCTGGTTCGTGGTTGGTTCCCTGGGTTAATGTTTAATAAGTGCCCTATTGATTATTCAATTATGTTCTGGAAAGTTCAGTTAAGTTCTGTGTTCTATTGGATGTTTATTGTCAGCTCCTCCTTTGCTTGTCTCCCATTGGTTACGTGTGTCCTGGGTCCTCCCATCTGTTGCAATCCCATTGGGTCTTTCCTTTCCCCCGCCTACCTTTAAAGGACCGTGCAACCCTGGACCCTCCGGCCATTTTCCTCCCCGCGCCTTTCTGAGTGAATAAACTCTGGAAGTGCTTGAAAGTGGCTCTCTCCCTTTCCTCTTTTACCTCCGGGACCTGGGAGACCCAGACATCTGGGTTACCTACGCTAGGGCGCACCCGCTACTGCTGAGCCGGTGCTGCCGGAAGACGCGGCTGCCGAGACACCTCACTGTACGTGTCTGCGGGAAGGTCACTGCTGCCTCGCGTGGGACTGCAGCCCAGCTAGGCTAAACCCCTTCCAGGAGAGGAGCAGCGACAGGTACCTTTGCCTCATGATATGCTGAATGTTTTCCAAAACCTCTTGGAAGTCTTCAGAATGCAAGGCCCTTCTGCTGTACACTGCATTCACAGCTTAGCTATGTAGTTATCCTACTCCACCTCCTACAATAGATCAGGAGATACGATTCATTCTCTCCTTCCCATCAACACACAATGTCCAGACACATCCTGGAAAGTAGAGCATCACAACGGGTAGTATTCGTTTTGGAAGACAAACACCTTAATAAGGATTTCCCCTCTTCCTCCTCTCTCTTAGTTTTTATTGCTGAACATGATCTCATATGGTATGAACTAGTCCTTTGGTCAGTTTGGATCAACTATCGTGGCTAAATTCCCTCCCAACTTCTTGCCCATCATCAGCATACTTGCCTTTTGGGTGGTGTTGAAGAGGACGAATTTCCATGATAGGGAACAGAAGTGCAGAAAAGACAGCGTCTAAAAAGTTTCCTACAATTTTGAAGACTCCAGAAGAAAAGCAAGATTGTATATTCTCACCAAATTCAATTGAATCTTATGAAGGCATGGCAGTGTGGTTGTCAGTGAAGGAAATTCCAATAAAATACAAAAGTTTTCTGGAAATGACAATTTTCTCTGTAGCAGCATTTCAATTAAAAAACATTCCCCTCTGTTTCTCTAAAACTGTTGGGATTATCCAGTACCAACTGTCTGAGGCTGTACCCCATATTGCAGTATCATTTCTTTTTAAAGGGTATTAGCTTGATGGTGCATGTTACAGTGAATAGTTATTGTGAAAAAAGTATCCATGCCACATAAAATTTAAAAAATGTTTTTTGAATATGAACCCCATAGCTCTCATCCTACTGGATATCTGGGCTGTTTTCACCCTGAGGTAAAAACAAGATCTGTCAGCCTTTGGCATCATGGGCATATTTTCTTCATGTAGGGTCCCTCCAAGTACTATTTTTGCAAAATAAAAAAAATTTAAAAAAATAATGGGTTATATTAACCCTGAGGCAGAGAGGAACTGTTACTTGCTGCAACAGAGAATAGTAAGTGTCATTTGACTGGAAACCATGAGACTTTGAACTTCTGGTTCTCTTTCTTCTGGGTCATCTGATATTCCTTCCATGCAGGTGAGATCTGTAGATTTCACTATTCAATAAAAAAATATTCACAGCTACATGCTGATATATTTTCCTGTTTTTTGTTCAGTACATTGTTAAGTAGTACTGTGTCAGGAGATCTTTAAGATTTGGAGTAAAAATAGAATGCTCATTTATATGTGAGCCTCTATAACAATATTGAATAATTACATTTTTTCTGTCATCTTCTTTACTGCATTTTCTCTATATTGTTTCTCTGTCTTTATTTGGACTCTGAAATATGGGGAAGACTTCTTCCAGAAGAAGTGCAATGTCACTTCCTAAAATTAGTCCCCAAAAAATTGATTTAAAGAGCAAAGGATTTCCTGGTAGATTTCCATGATTGTACCATCAGAATTCTTTATTTTTTTCTATTGTTCTCTCTTGATAGAGAAATTCTTTATTAGTTTTCAATTATGAGAAATATCTGCTAGTATTAAAAGCACAAAATGGTAGATAAATAAAGATTATCCTTTCTTCAAATAAAGATTCACCTGAGTAGGTCTGCACTTCCAAGGCCTGTTTTAACTACCAACATAATAAGAAAACTTTTAGTATACTGCATCCCCCTAACGATTCTGAGAACTCTACTATTGAGATTTAGGTTTTTTTCCCCAGACTTCAATTTAAATACCTGTAATAAGAACGCTTTGGAACAATTCAAAGCACGTTTCATCCATCTGACAAGGTATTTAAATTTCAGACTTTATATTAGCTCACAAAGTAAGCTTATTTGCTCTTTTGAGGCTCAGAAAACAATAATTGCTCCACTTAAGTTTTCACTTTAAATCCTGGTGGAGGATTGCTTCTTTAATGTGAATGGGTAGAGAAATCTTCAAATCTACCATAAGAGTTACAGCTTTCTATTCAGAAAGCTTTCTATTGAGGAAGTCCTATGCAGTATTCAAACTGCTGTTTCACATCTACTTTTTCCATCGCCATGAAAACCACCAAAAAGATATTAAAATATGTTGTCTGGGAAAGAAGTTATACATCCTCCATTTGGCTTATTTTGATTTACTGTCTATTTACTGTGGGGCTCAAGAGTGCATTTGGTTCTAATTCTTTGTCAAAAGAAGAGAGGGAAATATGTGGAAACCATCAACAGAACTATGCAAAAGTGTCGAAAATATGTCTGTGTGGAAGAGTAGGATGTATGAGAAAAATCTTGGGTTTGTTTGTTTGTTTCAAACCACCCACTCCCTCCCCCCTCTCATTTTCAGTTTAGATAGTCATATGTTTTGCTCTTAAATCTTAAAAAAAATTGAGTTTTGTGCTTTATTTCAGTTAGGAGCAAAATTTAGTAACGAAGTTAAGTATCTCAGATGTGATCACAATTATTTATAAAAAACCGACAGTGAGATCCAAATAACAGAGAAATCAAATGAATGGCTTTTTGGTTTGGTTTTGATTTTTTTTTCTCCTCTTGTTTCTCTTTCTGGCTTGTGGAAGTTCTTCCCTGCCCTGTCTCCACTGAAAGAAAGCAAGGGTCTTGTAGGTGTGTTAAAGTTCCTAACGTGGACAAGTCTACAGCTGGTAGAAGAAGCTGTGTGACGGGTGGAGAGGACAAAATCCATCCATTTTGTAATTGAATCTTTCAGGGCATAGCCTGACACAAGTGCATTGGAATCAGTGTCTGAATTAAAGACAGTCTACTGCAAAACAGCTTTTAGAACATAACCAGAAATTAAATGGCCCATTTAAGATCCTCAGAAAATCTCATTGGAGAGAAACTGCCTGTTGTTGGGGAAAATGTAATTCCCTTCAGTTTTTTTCCTATCCCCTTGCTGACTGCTGGAGACTGATACATCTGGATCTGTGCACAAAATGCAGGGAAACTAAAGCAGACATGGAAATGTATCTAACTCCTCAGCAGGGCAAGTCATGGCCTTCTTCCAGCCATGCTTTACCACAAGCTGTATCTAATTTGCTACTCACAGTCGCCCTTTAGAAAGGTTTGGGATGTTAGGTTTTCTTCCTTTACTCTGACTGTATATAGTACAGATTACCTATTATAGCTACAATAGATTGCTATTTCTTCCTTCAATGCCAAGTATGGGAAATCAGGGTTTTTTCAGACAAAATCTTAACCTTCAAATCCTGGTGATGTGAAGAAAGGCAAGATTTCACTTTTAAAAATTTTTATATGAATAATAAAAACATTAACAATGATTTATTATAAAATTAGCTCTTCCATTTTACAAGGAAGAAATAGAACGGATGTTTTAAACAATAAAAATGTAGATTATTTGATCTTCTGGTGCACAAAGGTTCTTTTCTCACAGGGACAAATACTCACTCAAAGGACTTTTCTCACAGTAACTCTCCAAAAATGGCTCTCTAATCTAGATATTACTCAAACTAAAGAACTATAAATATTGTATTTCATAATCTGTCTTTCTGTAGTTAGCCACAGCTGAAGCAAGCTGATGCCTGTTCTTTAGAAGACAGAAGAAGATGAGCAACACATTAGTATGTAAGACATGCTGTACTTAGAGCTGTTACTTAAAAATCTGGCATAATGCTAATATGGATGCTGCTACACGTTGTCTAGCACTCCTTATATCCGAGTTAGGATGCACTGTCATCTCCATCAACCCTAAAGTCACTTATTTGGAAAAGAAGAATTGTTTCTTGATTTGTTTTAGCTGGGAGTATGTCTAATGTAACAGGTAATTAATTACTCAAGAAAGTGTCTGTGTCTGTGTTAGAAAGAATTTAAAATAAATAGAAACAAAAATTACCAATACGATTGATAATTATGCATGCAGAAAGAATAAAGATTGTACTAAAGAAAAGAATGTATTGTATTTTGAAAATCCTTTGTTATCTGGTATGCTGACAATGGCTGCAAACATTTCTGCTATTCTTAACAACAAATTAAGTATCTTGGAAAATACAGAGTAGTGAAAACTGTAGTATGCTCAACTCCTTAATGCACAGCAATGTACATAACAATGTCCCACTGTACTCTATCTCGCATATGAAGCTCCCTTGCCGCCTTGCTGACACAGTGAAAAAAAAGAATCTTTGTTTCCAATTTCAAGCACATTGATCTGCTATGAACAGACTAAAAGTGTGAAGAAAATAAGTTGTTTAAGAAACAATTATTGTGCACTTCTTTTGTAATAGGCAGAATAACCTTTACAGCATCCTATGATTCATTAGTGAATATGTCAAGAACCTGTAAATAACACTTGAAGCTTGCGCTTTTTTTGTCTTAATTAAACTAACAGTGAAACTCTTATCTCTTGAGGCATATGCTGCTGCCCTGAATATTTTAAGCAATATTTCATTCCTTGCAGATGTTTTCACTTTAAACATGAAGGTGAATAAAACAAGTAATAATATTCTGTTCAAACTCAAAACTACCAGATTAAACATCTTTAATATAACTAATTTGCTTGACCTACACCCAAGGATCAGACCTTTCTGATTTTTATAGGGCATAGGTTATTTTTGTATTAATGGATAAACACAGTTCCATCTACAGTGGTTTAGTAGCTCCATTTATGCAGCAAAATGAGCTTTTTGCCCTTTTAAAAGTAATGAAGCTGCAGTTAAATTTTGATCTAAATTTCAGCATCTCCTTTCCCCTGAAGAGAAGTTTATGACTCCTAATGATTTAAGAGTAATTCTATTAACTGCTCTTCATGTGACTAATCATCGTAAGTCATACAAATATGGCTATTGGATACAGGATTCCTCCTCCCAGTCCTCCACTTACTTCCACCTTCCATTTTTGATTCCAGTATGTTTTCCGTCATTTATGGACCAAGTATTTCAAAATTCCAATATTCCAATATTTAGTCTATGCACAAGGTGGAAAGGGAACTAAATTTATCTTCCATCTCCTTATATACATAGTATTACCAGGATTGCCTATTCTTTTGTTTCAACTGGCTTGAAAGTTCCAACCAGAGCACTTTGAGTGCAATCAAAAGCTTATTTAAGGAAACTGGAAGACATCAAATGTACATCAAGACCTTGGATCAAGTCCTTGGTATGGAGTAATCTTTTCATTTTCTCAGTAACAAACTCAGTTATGACTATCCCCAGACTTTAAAATTGAACCAGTGAGTACTCTGCTAAAAGGAACAGATCATCACAATCCTTAATACACCCCATCTGTACACACATAACTTCATTTTTGCCATGAGAAAGCAAGGAGCTACTTTAAATCTCATAGCATCCCTGCACTGACCACTGCCTGCTCCATGGTGGTCAAGAAACAGCCAAATCAGTGAAAAATGATCATTTAGGGTCAGAATTTACTGAGCCCTGCTTAAAGATGCAATGTCTTTCTTATACCCTTAGCCTGCAAGCAAAAATACCATTTCTTTGTCCAAATATGCCCTCATTTAATCATAACAGTAGCAAGACATTTTCCTAAAGAAAAGAAAAGATTACACTAAAGAAGCTAGCAACTTACTTTTGCCTTTCTTTTCCACATCTATCATGTGTTAACTACCAATTTTATTGTGGAAAGATAATAAAATGTGAAAGAAGTTTTAAAATACTTAGTTTGAGTTCGGACAAACAGCTACCATAAACCCACAATCATAGATTTAAAGCGAAAAGTCAAAACAGTAAAAGAATTAAAAGACATACAAAAGTCTATAATGTGAAAATTTTGAAGTCTTTTGAAACTTTCCATAAAACAGGGAAAGAATTTCATGCCAACCAATATTAAAATATTTTTGAAGACTGTGAGGCACTGGACCAAGTTTCCCAGAAAAGCTGTGGATGCCCCATCCCTAGCAATGTTCAAGGGAAAGCTGGATGGGGCTTTGAACAACCTGGTCTAGTGAAAGGCATCCTTGCCCATGGCAAAGGGATTGAAACTAGGTGATCTTTAAGGTCCCTTTCAACCAAAGCCATTCAAAGAGTCTATGAAGAAAATTACTGCAGCCAAAACCACAACAGTAAGGTATGTACAACTACAGGCAAAAGGTAACCCAGAGAGTGCAGCCTTATTTACATAAAGATAGAAGATGCAACTGAAGTGTCCCATGTTCCAAACAAACTTTACAAACCCAAGATCAATATCAAGAAACACCCTGAAATAAACCCCACCCAATCTCAGGAAAAAGGTTCCTGTTCACCAGTAAGCTCCCAGCTTTTTTGAAGTTATTTCTAAAAAGGGTACCATCTACAACTTTATTTACATTAAAATTATTTATTTATATTACAAGAGCAGGTTGAAAAATAACTTTCATAAGAGTGACTTTTCCTGCTTTCTATATCTATGTAGTAGAAGTGTAAGAAAGTAAAATCTGAAATATATTCAGTTTAAACCCCATTATCATTGATTTACCATTTGTGTTTGCCATCACTAGACCTGCACAAGAGTTTTTGGGCATCAGTACCAAAATCATAACACAGATTTCTTTTATAATTTACACTAGTACAATATAATTTTATTTGTGCTCTGATTTTCAGTGACTTAAGTGAACTCTATTATTTATATTTTGTCTTCTTCAGGGAACATTCAATCTATCTATTTTACGTGTAAAATTTTATTTAGGTTTTGAGTCTCTGTAATTCATTAATCTTGTGCATCTTCTCTCTCAAATCACACTCATTGAAACTTAGTCTCCTTTTTTCCTATTTTTAATACTGACATCAGTGAATAATAGCAGCAACAACCCCACAAGTGAATTTGCATCTCTTTCGATCTATATATAGAATGTGAGATACGATACGTACATTGCTGTCTCAGAGATGGGATCTGTGTCACATTCCCTGTGGTCGTTAGCCTTCTAGTGACAGCTGTTAAACAGTGGTAAGTTTTTGGAGCAACAGAAAAGCTTTGGATGCTTCTGAAACCCTGGTTATCCTGCAGTAAGTAACCATTCATCCTTTGCTGATGATACTGACCCCCTGCCTGGTAAAGATGAAGCTTTTTGTTTTTTCGGAAAATATTTAGGCTTCTCTTTAGCGCTCAGCCATTGTCTCATGCTGTTCCTCTCCCCGCCTGGCTGATCTTCAGCCTGGAATAATTGGCAGAGAGGTCATGGACTTGCAGATGAAAATAAAATGTCTATCTTTATGGTCCTAGATAAGCAACATTTGATGGCAAAGGAGTTACTAAGCTGAGGTATTACATGGTATACCTAAACAGGTATTGCCCTTACTGTATCATTTTAATACGGCAGCCTGTACAGCAGAGGAGGGGAAGAATGAGCTATAAAACATTTAAAGAACTTTCACTTGATCAAAGCAGGAGTATATCAGGCAATGACAATATTTTGTCTCTAGACACCTACATCTATCAAGGACAAGACAGGTTATGGGACAAGGACGCAAAAGAAAATGAAGCAAGTGAAGCAAATCTAATTAGTAGTAACAGGATGTCAAATCTCTGCTATATCACTGACTCCTTATATCCATCTAAAGGTGATAACCAATTGAATCATGTCGTTTGGCCTATACAACTTTTCTAAATCTGCAGTGCAAATTTATTAATGTGAATTAGGTATTAAATACATCACCTGAGGTAACAAATGCTGCAGACAGATAAAATTTTTAGATTAAAAATTCACTTTTGTCATTGTTTCCTTAAATTACAGAAGTCAAAAGAAGTATTTCTTGTGATTTAGCCGTGAGAAGGTTATGGTACCTACAGGACAGAGCTGCAAGCCAGTATTACCTGTAAAACATACTGCAAATGATGATTACAATAAACATCTTGAAAAGAGAGTAGTGATTTTTTTTCCTAGTTGCATTATTCTAGTAGCCAAAAATTATTATCAGTTGAGTATTTGTGAGTGCCACTAAGAATATAGCTTGAAAGGCAATACACATGACATGAAATTCAAAAGGGATGGTTGTGGTTCTCTGTAATTGTCTATTTTTGGAAAATTAGAAAGCAAGAAAACACTATTAACTTTTCAAACTGGAAAATAAGAAGAGTGGATGCATCTTTCAGTGAATATGGTGAATTAATTTATACAGGAGTTTTGTTTGTTTCTTTGGGGGTGTTTTCTTTTCCTTTTTTCCCTTTTTTTTTACTTTAAGGAAGCAGGAACATGAAAAAGTTAAATGTTCTTAAAAGTAATCTAATAAAATACTAATGTATTTTGTTATGGTTCAGTAGAAAATTTAGAGCCTGTTAGTGTTTTTGGCATAAACTCATGGCTCTGCTTTCAATTTATTTTCATATCTGAAACGGTGAGAGAGTTGTTTCTCAATGCCATGACGACAGGTAAACACTCAAACTAGACGCACAGAGCAGTGGTGCAATCTTCAGGAAGTTTAAAGACATGACTGAATAAATCTCTGAGCAACTAGCCCTGACCTCATAACTGGTCCTGTCTTGAGTAAGAGCTAAGACAGGATGACCTCCTGAGATCCCTTCCAATCTTGAGCTACCCTGTGACTGTACAAGTCTTGGAATGTATCTGCAGTGTCTACTATGACGTGCTTTGCTATCTGTGGCAGCTGACAATTGCTATTCTTATTTACTCCCTAGAGGAGTTGTAAAAGGAATGTCCCTGTCTTTCTCATGTCCAGGCTGTTTCTGCTTCATGTGGAATCACAGAAGACAAGGTAGCAAGAACTTTTTGTCATCATTATTGTCTTGGGGTGACCATGTCATGTGTATGCCCTACCATCGCTCTATGCCCAAACACGAGTCCTGTGCCTTTAAACTGAGCNAAGGACATCATCCTTCCTAACAGGTGGAAGAGAGCATCATCTGTTAGAACTAGGAGTTAAATCCTTGGAGAGCCAGTATGAGCATAGCAAGTGTCCTTAGGCACTAACTGTTGAAACTCACTAGAGTCTTACTCTTTTTCCTCTTTCCATATGAAGGTACATGCCTTCCAACCCATACTCAGTGTAACTTTTCATTTGAACTTCGACTCCTCATATTTTAAAGGAACTTTGCTTTTATTTTTGTTCCAGCTCATGTTGTGACAACGTTCTGAGTGCTCTCCCAGCTGCCACTCAAAAGAACACAGGATTGTGTCTAATGTCTGGGTGTTGTTTTTGGCTTACAGTGTAAAATCAAAGATTCCCCTATGTCATGTATACAGACAGTGTATTTCAAAGAGCAACAGTTTTGTGAAGTAAGCATCTTCTTTTACTTAGTCATAAAATTTCCATTTTTGATGACTGAGAGGCAGTGATCTGAGGATGTTATGAACATATCTTCAGAAGAGCTGCCAATCAGGTTAAAGATTTTGCAGTTTGACATTTTAAGTAAAAGCAAATAACATGACTTCTCTGTAAATAAAGCTCACTGGTACAAACTAGAGAAAGTAATATTTTAATTAATCAAGAAATCAAAATGAACTAAGAATTTCTCATTCCAGAAAATCTCTTGAGGTCTGTGTAACACTCTCTGTTAAGCCTAGAATACATTTTCTAAGCAAAAATGTTAAATTCATAATGTTTTATAGGATTAATCTCATCCATAAATGGGACAGGAAAAAAATTCTGCTGTGAATTTTCAACAGAAAATGTATTACTTGTGTTACAATAAGAAAAAGTATTTTTCATTTATCAAAATTAAATAAAAACAGTAAATATAAACTATATTTTCTCCAGGTGTCATTAGTTCGTATATTAACTATGTAGATTACTATAACACATTGTTTTACCTTGTGCTTGGTAGATTATGGAAGATACTGTTCTCAAAGAAGAAAGATAATATTAGCTGAATGAATCATAATTGCCTGAAGCATTCTAAGCAGATGCAATTTGATGTCAAAATCTCTATGAAAATGTCTCCACATTTCAAAACAAGAATTTCATATTTTGTTCCACAAAATGATCCTCAGTCTTTGTACAAACTAGGTAGACATTTATAATTCTATTATTTTGTGTTTAAAGCTTATAGTGCTTCTAAAAAATCCCATATTTTTCTACTAGGTAGGGGAAAAAATCTCAAAACAAAGGGCCATTGTTTTACACTGTAGGTCAGCATGAGGTCTCATCTTTCGTTTCTTTCTCACCCTCCCACATAAGACAGAGAGTTTCATACTTCAGGTGGTCCTGGCCTGTTTTTTCACGTTTCCTTAGGTGTCTTACTCTTTTTATATTACTAAGGATGTTCAATTTTCCCACTCTACAGCCTGCAAGCTCTGTACCTCTTCATGTAATCTGCTGTGGGAGGGTTTTCCCCATATTTTTCTCATGCTATTGTTTTGCTGCTGTTTTTCCCATGGCCTTGCTCCCACAAGCTCAGTGGTGTTGCGACTTAACTTACTTCTGGGAAGCAGCTGTCATTAGTGTAAGAATGACCCTTCTTTGCCATTGTTCTTCCTGCTGCCCAAGATAACCCATGGTTATGCTGGTGGGGACAATAATATGCATCCAGAAAGGTCAGCAGCCAGGCAGTGTGCAGTACCTGCCTTGATGTAGCCAGCAACTGAGACATCACAAGCAGGAACAATCAGCTGAGAGGCTGAGCAGTTCCTGATGTAAACTGTGTTGTTGCTAAAGGTAAAGTATTACAGGGAAAAATAGTCGTCTACATCAGAGGAAACACGCAGGGAGGGTGTTTGTCTAGGAATTCCTGTGCTTTCTTTTAATAACTGTCCACTAGGAAGAGTTTTCCCTTTCCTCTCTCTCTCTCTCTCTCTCTCCCTCCTCTTTTTCTCTTCTTTGTTAATTTTTTCTTTGTGCCCCAAAGCATCTGTCACCATTAGAATAGTTGGTTGCCATCAGCTGCAGACTGCTGTATTAAATTTTTTGTGCATTTGAACCTGTCCCAACATCCTTTTCACAACACTGTGTACCTCTGGAGTACGTGCTCTAGCTAACCTATTTGACAGCTTTGCTCCTACGTTATAAGAACATAAAAATCAGCCTTTACTGTGTCTGATTGTGATGTTGTTAATTTTCCTTATAGTAACGTTGTATGATACTGTGTGTATATTTTGAGTAGCTGTGAGGGCTCAGCTACCTAGGGGATTAGGCCACAACATTGATGAGTTTTAGGTGATCACCATGTTATTATACTTTAAAGTAAGACAGATTTATATCTTCAACTATCACAATGAGAAAACTGAGAAGAAACTGAGGCACAGATATTTTCAGATACTAAATATATGTGCATATGTAAATATATATAAAAATAAATAAATATGCATATATATATATGATAGAAGTATTCAACTCAGAAGTAATTAAAGAAAAACTGTGTTCCCACATCCACCAGAACTTTCAGGCAAAATAAAGCATTCCTATGATATCAGCACAGTATTAGAAGGGTTGACAGTAAACTCATTTAATCTATGAAGAAATTATGCATAATATAGTCACAGTATTTCAACTTTTGTTGAAAAATTATCCAGTAAAAATACCCTTCTTCTAATAAGTATCTTCTCCAAAGAAAAATTACAACATATTTTGTGTAAAAGTAATGGCTGTAAATAAGATAGCGCTCTCTCTTAAAAAAACTTTCAGAGAAGATTAAATTGGAAAAGGAACAATAATTAATAGACTCTTGATAACCTTAAGAACTCTTCCTCACAGAGGAATAGTTTCTGTTTATCTTTAAGAAGAGGTATTTCCAGAAAAAAAAAAAAAAAGGGTTTTGTTATACAGGATAGCAAAGCTAATTTTTAAAAAGCAATTAGGCAAAACAACAAATTCAGACAGGAAATCTCCACTGCATTTCCTATACCAAATGGTTCGAGAACTGCAAAACAATTAGAGCAAAACCACAAAACCTTCAGTTTTTGAAATATGTGTTTGAACATCGACTGTATTCACTTGCATATTTATGAACGATTACCTGAAAGATTGATTCAAGGTATAAAAACAAGGGGTATGTGTATGTGAGTGCATTGTGGAGAGATACTTCTGGCTTTGTTAAGAGGATGAGAATCTATTTTTCTTTAGAAATAGATGTATGTTATTATAATTTCCATAATTCCCAACATTTTTATCCTTATTCCAAAAGCTCCTGCTGCTGCTAAAGATAAAGGTAAGTTCCCAGCTTTATTTTTCCTTTATTTAAATAAAACAAGTAACAAATCCAGCCTCCTCTGGGAGGGAGGACAGAAGTCCCTCCTTTCCAGTTAGCTGTCTTCTTCTGTAATCTGGCATTCTAATTCAAATTAATGGAACTTGGTTGTTTTCCATAAACCAAAAAGTATCTTTATGGACATTTCTTAATGTGTGAGATTAAATTCTGTGTTCTCATAATTGCAAATTCAGAGAAATTGCATTTCACTATTTTTATTGTGCTGCATTCTATTTGCTCCCATAAGAGATCGTGAAGCTTCTGTTATGATTTCCTTAGTGGTTGTTCATATATGCATCTAGATGAAAACTTACGTGTAGTGTTGTAGGTTCTTAGAACCCAGATGCCTTACTAGTTTTAGAAAGTGTTTTCTAACCTGCAGGTTGGTGTCTCTAAACACATATTCCGTTAAAAAAGGTTCTGTCAAGGCTTTCTAGGTTCCTTTCCTTGAGTAGTATCAAATTCTTAACTTACTTTAAAAGCTGACCTTCAGTTTCTGTCAGTTGCAGACAAGTTACTGACAGAAGATGAATACCGATGTTGTATAATTTTTGTACATCAGTAAAAAAGCGTGCAGTGATAACCAGATAACATCAATATCAAAGAACAGAAAGTAGCCTAAGATGATAGATCATGGGATACAATCATTAGCAACTAAGCTATGGAATCATCTGCCTGATATTCTCCCTCAGGCTAAATGACCAAACTTGATCCCCCTGAGAGATTAATCAAGCCAAGAGATTCTTAGGTTACAAAGACCATAAAGGAATTCACATTCCTTTTCAGGTACTTACATAAACATGTAATATTCGGGCAAAATCAGGATGACTGTGTTTCTTTAGAATAATTTGAAAAACTAGCCATAGGTAGGACAATATACCAGAAATGTGAAATGCCAACAGGTGAACAATCAGCTGGTGTCTCCTACCATTTCAAAAAACAACCTATTTAAAATGAGCGTTGAATTTCTTTTCACAAGCAAATGCGTCTTTACTTAAAATTAACCTGGAAATTTCTCATGATACTAGTAAAAACAGTGTTCTGACTGCTTTGTGGTTGTGCACTGCTTACTTCTATCAGAAACAAATTGCTTTGAATAACGGCTATTGAGAGCAAAACAAAACTAATGAGCAAAAGAAACCCAGAAACCACCCAAACAACAACAACAACAAAAAAACCACCCAAAAAACCCCCAGCACTAAACACCACCCCCAGATGCATTCAGTTTAGTTTTAATGGGCGAAATGACAAGAAATTTAACAAGTATACAATCACAGATATGCTACAAAAGGTAAAAAGCTAAGAACGTATTCTACCAGGCTTGACCAATGGTTAATTTTTTATGTAAGTTTCCTCTCATTTCACTTCAACAGTGAGCAGCTGTTATCTTGATTAATTATAATAAAATAAAGATTGTATGCTTTTTTCACTGTCAAAGAAAGAATGGCAACTCTTTATTTTTCATGACAAGCTTTCTCTTTCTGAAAGGACAAAAAATTAAATAATCAATGAGTTTCATCTTTATTTAGAAGTGAGCTTGGACATTATGTACAAGTCAGCCATGTATTCACACCTGTGAAGCTGAAATTGCCCAAAATAAAAATGAAATCTAATGAATTTTTTTTTCATTAGCCCCTTCATTTCTTGTGGGCTGGTGTTTATCCAATTACTTTATTTCTGTGGGGAATATCTTTGAGTATTAACTAAACCTAGGGCCCAAAAATCCTCTTAATCTGTATTTATTTTTGGATAACTAGCCATACCTTTCTGTGTTAATCTTATTCAACCTCAGGTGTAGCTCAAAACAAAAAAAAAATTTATGCAGCTAAAATATTCATGTCCTGTTTTCTATTAATATTACCAATAAAAGAAAAATGACTGCCTATTGGACTTTGCATGGAAATGGAGTGGTTACACTTTGCATCAGTCTCTGTCATCTCTAGCTAGTGGTGTGTGTACTCCTACTCTTTTTCATCACAAACTCAATTGAGTTCACCTATACTGTGTTTTGTCAATATTCTGTTTGATTTTGTACTGGGAGGGAAGTGGTAGCTTGATATGATCACTTACAGTCGAGAGGAATTTCATTTGTTCCTCATCACCTCTCAGCCAGTAAATTGAGATTGATAGCTGATATTTTGGTTTGATTCATGAGTGTTATAATGCAGAATTTATCTAATCTATATAGCATTTAGGAAAAAAAGTTTCAGTTTGACTTCTGGGGGACATTCCAGACTTGATTAGAATATATAGTAGAGATACCATCAGGAAAACCAGCGGTTTGTTGACACTTAAACTAGGGTTCAGTGATGACAAGATGAATCAGCTCTGTGAACACAGTGATGGAAATTTAGGAAGAATAGTAACATCTAGTGAAGTTATTTCCAACGCTGGAGTATAAAGTGTTAGCCAGGCATACACTTGCATCCATATATACTGTCAAATTTTAATGGACACTACTTTGCTAGTAAAAGGAAATATTCAGTGGTTATTTCCTAAGAGTATTTTCATGTGAAAAGAACAATATGCCTTTTCTAAGTTTCTTTTATTTCTTCTTTCATCAAAAATTTCACAGTAGAGCACAATACCAGATTTATCTGTCTTTTTATTATTTCTCACCATAAGGCTTCACTAAATCATTCTAAGGGAGTCAAGCAACTACAAATATATTTATTTTACTCCAAATAAATTTTGTTGGGAAGCAATAGCCAGGTTGGTTTTTCAATGTGTTCGTCTTGTTAGAGGCTTTCTACTGTAGACAGAAATTGTTTTATCTAGTTGCAAGACAGTCTTCCTTTGGAGCTAATAAATCATGTTAAAAAGTGAACTCATCATAATAGGTATAGTTTTTCAGTTGTATGCCTTCTGTAAATTCTCTTCAACACATTTTAATTACATGTTTATGTTAACATTTATACGATTTAACACAAAACTACCTTAGCAGTGATTTGAATCCTGTGCGGGAAAGTATTTTTCTGCAGACTGATTCTACCCTTTTTTATTTATTGAGAAATGACCTTGACAAGGAGGCTTGGATGGGCCTGATATCATCTTGAATGAGAATTACTGCCAGGCAACCCATCATTCCTCTCCAGGGTGAGTGAGATGCTACAATATTATGAGTGCTCTACTGACTGCTGTGAACAAGCTAGAACTAAATATATCCATTGGATAATGGTAACATTTAGGACCTTCAACAAATGAAAAACAAAGCATGGAGAGATGAGACAGAAAGGGAAAAATCTCTTGCCTTTCTGGGAACTTCATTTGGCCCATGAGAAAATCTAAGAATTCATTTATGTCTTATGGCAATACATGCATGCAGATTTACCAAACTATGAGTTAAAATAATAGCAGATGTCATAGTTCAAAAACGAAGAGATGCAATTTTCAATCCATAGTTCTAACTTACTGGCATAACAGCAGGATAATGCTGGAAAAAGTTACTAGTGGTGTCAATTATTAAAAATTGAAAAGCAATATTTGCAATTCAAACAAAATTAACTAGATTTATAGATAGTAAAAAACCCCACTTTAATTGTGAATATTATTTACAAGCCATATCTGATGTACACAAACAATAGATCATTTGACCAATGCATCCTATATATGCATCAATATAGATAGATAGATAGATAGATAGATATCAATCAGTACAAATGAATGTGCTACAAATGAAAGTGAGCAAGCCATCTATGTAATTAGATTTCTATCTTCAATTAGAAAACAATTAGTGTGTATATATAATATAGTGTATTAGTGTACATTTGGTGCTACAACTAAATGATATCTAGCTTGTAGATCTTGAGTCACTGTATTGCAGTATGCAAACTCATCCAGACACAAAATCAACTTCAAAACCCCTCTGTTGTCTCTACTCTGAAAGAAGAAAGGAGAAAAAATTCAGGAAAAATAAAGTGGGGATGAATTTTATTCATTTTCTGACAAGATAGTATACATCTAAGCATAACACTTATGCTTAGATGTATATATATATATGTTCTAAGAGAACTTATAGCATCAGAGAACATTTTAGCTCTTGAAAGCAGAGTAGCCAAACTGAAGAGATACACTCAAAAAATTTAAGAACACACCTGAGCAGATTATTCTCAAAAAGCAAACAATCCCCTGTGCTGAGAAAGGCAGTAGAACTTCGTAGCAATCTTTAGGAGCATCACACAGCAGAATCAAAGTCTAGACAGCAGTCTTGTTTTCTGGGAGGACACCACACTTAAAGAAAGGGGAGACATCAGTGTTTCTTTCCTGATTAAAAGACTGCCATTTAACCTCTTGCAATGAGCAAATAGCTTTGTAATCAGAAACCCAAGCTCTAAAGCAGTGCTTCAGTGGCAGAAGATGCTATTTCAATCCAATTGATAACCTCTCCTCCCAGAGAATATAGTATAATGATTTGCCTGTTGATTATAGAAGAGCCTGATCTCTCAGGGAGTCTGGATCCATCCTAGAAAGGTCTGGAGAAAAGCCAGCAACCACAGTTTACACGGATACTGCTGACAGAGAAGAGCAAGGGAAAGAATCTGAAAGCAAATTCAGATAATTCAGAAGAAAAATGACAATAAGCACACCTATGTCAGTGAAATGTTCCTAAGAAGTTGAAGAATCTTAGTGTCTGGCTCAGAAAGTGCAAGGAGTAAGAACTTTGATTCATCAGTAACCAGGTCAGATTCATCCAACCACAGTGGATTAAAGAGCATCTGTTAGGAAGCAAAGGATTTTAACTCAGTGATAGAACTAGGTTTCTCATACCTGAAATAAATAGCAATAGTTAAGTTATGGAAGAAGACATGCACACTCAAGTAGAGGAATTAGGAATGGTAGGGTGATCTTCATACAGGATGCTGTCATGGTTTAGGAATGGTAGTCCACAATTTAGTGAAACACTCCAAACTTCTTGCTACTCAATCACTTCACCTCACCCCTTCTTGCAGCAGGCTGGAGAGGAGAATTGAAGGAAAAAAGGTGAAGATCATGGGCTGAGAAAAGAAAAATTTACTAGAAACAACCATGAAATTGGAGACAAACAGCAACAGCTACAACGTTAATAACAACATGTACAAGAGGCGAATGGTTCACACGCGACTGCTCCCCCCACGGAAATCATGAATACCTAACTGTTCCGCCATGCTACCCAGCTGGAGGGACCCTTTTCCCCTGACCCCTGCACGTGATGTGAGATGGCATAGAATAACCTCAGGGTCCTCAAGGTCCACACCCCTCCTGGCTGCTGCCAAAATTAACCCTGTCCTGGCCAGAACCAGGACAGATGCAAAGACAAGAAAAAAGGCAGCAGTATTTATGCTCCTGCATCAAAGTTGGAAGTTTAAGAAATTGTGTGGATGATCTTAGTCTAGCAGTAAATAAAGACATATAATAGAATGGTGAATATTTATCTAATTAGTGGGAGACTGTAACTGTGTTACAAGATGTACAGGACTAATGCTGAAATAGATATGAAAAATTGCTTGCCTCAGAAGGTAACAGAATCCAAATAGATTGAAATTCCAGGTATCAGATAGGAAGAGTATATTTTTTTGATGTATTTTTCTGATACCACATGATGGTGACACCGGCTGTGGTCTGCTTATAGAGATTAGCGGCAGGAAATACAGCAGTCACGGTAACCTTGACTCCATTTAAATTAGAAAAATATCATACAAGGGTCTAATGCAGACACCACAATTTTATACACTATAAATGACTAGCAACTGGCTGGAAGCTTCACAAGAAAACTGGGGATGAAAGCATGCTACTCTAGGGATGCAACTAGTTTCCAGCTTGACTCACTAATAGCAGTTCACCTCATAATGCTTGGACAAATACTGTTCTGCTACTGATCATGTAGCATCACTATCAGGTTGCTCTCAAACCTACTGGGCTACATGCACCTCTAACTAGTCATTCTGTTCCTTAGTATATTGCTATTGTCCTGCTCTATTTACAGACAGTACTTATCAACCAGTCAAGGTATTTCTCTTGTCAAAGTGTGAGCATACCTTTACAGTAGTATATCTTGTACTCTTTGTTTGTTTAGGTAACTGAATATGCTTTTGGGAACTCTCATTTATGGAAATAAAATTGTAGTTTGCAATCATGGCAACATCTCTGATCACAAATATAATGGCAAATGGTGATATAATTATTGGATATTCGCTCAAATTAAAATCAGGAACTTAACTTCCACCTTATTTAATTTGCTATATAGTCACTGAGTACCACTTCACACAGTGTAACAGAAAGGAGGCTTAAGATACCTATAAATAAATATTTCTTTAATCATTTTAAATGGTCCATTGGGTAAGAAAATGAATTCAAATATTTTTGAAAAATGCCACTAATTTTATATGAATTTAAAATTCTGTTCCACAAAAGTCTGATTGTCCCTTGGTTCTGTATGAAAATGCTGTACATCAGCAACAGAAAGAAATGAACTGAAAAACTACAGATGTGTTGGCAGACTGGAGTCCAATGATTAACCACTGAGAATATACACTTAGTGTAGATACAATTACTTGAAAGAGTAATTATGGTCTCGTGTAAAATTTTTACCATTTCTTTTTTACAGAGTATTTACTCATTTCCATATCCCACAACACAGACATCAAACATTCTAGCACTTTTCCTGTGTTTTAGAAAGCGAGCAAACCAGGCAGTAACTGTCAAGATTATGATGGGCTAGTACTTGAAGTTTACAACAACCTTTTAAAATCATGCTTTCATAAGATGCTTTTTCACTCCTTTCATTTTTTTTTTTTACACGGGGTTTATATGTGCCTGCTACAAGTAGCTTCTACTTCTACATTCTACAATTTTGAAAGTTGTGAAGAATATGTGTTTTGGTTACTTGTATTCTTATAATTCTATGTGAACAACATGGCTTAGACTATTTTCTTGTAAAGACCTCTTTGTGTCTTGTTTTTTTTCTACAGATGAAGAAAATCATGGTTGAAAATTACTGAGTTTGTTTGCAAAGTTGCACTAATCTGACACAATGCTAAACTTCATAAGGTTTGAGAAAGATCTGCTTTCTGCTAATAGAAATATATTTATGAAAACAGACCGGATAAGTTGTTTCTAAATAAACAGGATATTAAGAGAAAAAATTCTTCAGAAGACTGAGTATCTCATTTAGGTTAAAATTAATTCATTTCTACTCAGAGTTATGTAGCATTTACCTAGCTATCTAGTCCTTGTTAAAGAGGAAGACAGATTCTACAGACCTACACGTCTGATTTATCATGTAATTCATTTTGAAGTAAACATTCTCATATAAGTATGATTCACTTTGAAGTAAATATCTGGTATTAAAAATTATAAATCTCTTTAATAAGTTGATGGCTTAATATTAAAAAAAGTTGCAACATTTTGTTTTCTAGACTTAGCAACAAATCTGGTACTTGTTGGAGCCTATCCTAGGAATATTTTCTGTAAAAGGTAGCTGCTTCTGTTTGTGTGCTGCAAATAAACTTGATCAAATTCTGCAGCTGCTTTTTTTTGTTTGTTTGTTTAGGCCAGGTATTACTGTCATGGCTATTAAACCTGATGTATCCTTTTAATTTGAATTTGAAGCACCACTCCACAAGGATGTAACAAGAATGATTTGATTTCTTCACTTTCTACTGTACGTAGAAAATGTGAAGCAGCCCCATTCTTGATCAAAACTGATGTATTCAACTGGAAAATTGACTATTCGTTTCCTAAGTGAGGCTATATACACGAAAGAAAAATGAAAATTCTAGTTGTGAGTGTGATATATACATGTTTTGTAGAGTTTATGAGTATTTGAAAATTTGGATTCTTTTTGTCACCTTCCAATGCCTTTTATAATGGGTTGAAACTGAATTCTGTCATTAAGTAAAGAGAACTTGAAGTTTTAGCATAACTAGACTAAATGTAAATATTTTTTAAAAGTGTGTTTGTGCATACTTCATTCATGATTGAATGTGTAAATACCTTCTTATGCTCAGCTCTTAGTCTTAATTCTGTGTAAGAGTATAATTCATCGTATGCATACAGAAACATAATTCTCCCATGAGGATTCAATGACAGAAGAGCCAAATACCATAGCGTGAATGGTATTGTTTTACACTGGTTTGTAATCTGAAGTCACAGTGCCATTTAACATATGGAGAAGTGATTAATAGAGCATAACTTAGGCACTTGTAAAATGAATGGTACAGTGAGGAGAAAGTGTTTTCTATTCATTTTAAAGCTGTCTACTACTAGCGTCAATATAAAAAAAAAATCTTGTTTTAGTAAAACTTTAAGTCTGAGTAGGATGTTAATAAGGTAAGTCATCCATGGACTTTAAAAATTCTTCATTAAAATTAATAGCTCTCACACTTTCACTCTATTCATTTCACATCCAACATCCCCATCTAATTTGTGGAAGTCGCAATTTCAAGTATGCCACTCAAGAACTGAGCTTAATAACTAGCATTCTTTAGATGCTTAAAATGAGAAGAAAAATGTGAACAATCACATTGACAAGTGCCATTTTCAGAACATTTAAGAAAAAGTCTGTAGCACAAAGAAAGGCCAAGCATGTAGTTTGCCTATTGCTTTGTTCACAATTTTCTCAGTTAGAAAGTATAAGCACACAGTGATGAAATCTCGGTCATGCACACACACGTGCACCCTCCTCAGCTTTCAAGAGAGTGTTGAGGAACTTCAATATAGAGGTCAGCTATTTTTCATCATTATATTTTTAATTACTGCTTTATGAAGTTTTTTCAAAAGCCTAGATGCAAGTTTCTTTAAATTACTAGCCTTTGAGGCTTCAGTATATTGAAGACACAGAGTAACTATTAAAAAAAAACAAACAAAAACTACTACAAATCTAAATATCTGAAAGTAGTGATAATGCTTAGAAATAATTCATGTTTAGTTCATAAAAAAACATCTTACTTCTATTTAACCTTCAAAGCTATCCAAATCAAAATTATATGGTGAGCTGGGATATACTTAACAGATATTTGTCTGATCTGTTCTGAAAACCCCCCCTGAGACAACTCACGGTGATATTTTCCTTTCCCTGAGCTTTCTGTAGTATCTTAGTGTGTGTGCATACACAGGAATATGCAGAAATTAGAGCAAACTACTACCATTTTCTATTCTTAGCCAAGAATATTTTATGGTCTTTAGAATTTTTTTTTCCCTGAATGTTTTTATTGCTTTTAGTCCATTTGTTAAATGGATTTTACAAGCTGCTTTCATCTACTTTCAGAAAGAATGAAAGGATTTTAGCCATATATAGCGTCAGGTGAAGACTTAGGAAATGAGAAGGCAAATATTAAATCTCTGGTGTACCCTACTAATCTTGCAACTCCACACCTGCCCCAACATAATATTTTATCATTCACAATCCCCCAGCTTCTAATACCTGTGCTCTTTTCAAGTAATCCACTGTAGCGGGTTTAGTTCTTAACCAGGCAGAAACACCATTTTTGTAGTGGTTTCAGTTCACCTTTCTTATCTTTTGTGAGATAGGACATTTGGAGGAATGCAAAGAAGGCTCAAAACTTAAAGAATATGAAAAAGTTTATTAACAGAACTAAAAAGGGAAAGGAAAAAAAGAAATCAAAGCAAACCCCCCCTTTGCTCCAACACTCCCCCTCCCTTTTCTCCTTCCCAAACCAGCACAAAGGATAACAAAACATGATTGTTGGTCAGCATTTACAGATCTTAAAAATCTCTCCACTATTTAAGGAAACAGAGGTCTCTTTTGCTGTCTGTGGTCTCCCAAACTGCATCAGCCAACAGTCTGGTAGTCCCCGCCTGGGAAAAACTGCTGCCAGGAAAAACACCTCTCCCATCTTTACCATGGGCCACACATGGAGTTTCCCTTTTAAGAGTGGACAAATTCCAGTCTGAAACAACAACTCTCTTTTTCACAGAAAAATCTTAAAAGTTTCCTCACAACTCTTCACAATTTCTAGGTAACCTGGCATGATCCCCTTTGCACATCGGCTGCATTCAGAATTCTTCATCACCCCCCGCCATGTCTTTAAATGGATTAAAGAGAAAACCAGTTTGGGATATCACAAGTTTTACCACAGTCTGCAGTAAGCTGTTTTAAGCTCCATGCTGCAAGCACGGCTCCACCCTCTTTCTTCCCCGCCGTCATCTTCGATTTTACTCACTTTTTCTTCCTCTCTGACCTTGANCCTCCTTATTTTTTCCTAAAGTTACAGAAGGAGTAGCTTAAAGCAAGTTTTGGAGTCCATTAAGTTCCATTCTCCAACTCAGACAAGCACTCCACCAACACTGCATCAAGTCAGACATGGCTCTATTTAACTGAGTCTTAAAAATCACCCTGGACAGAAAATCTGCAGCCTCTCTGGTACTGAATTACCCTTTTGGTGAAAAGAGATTTCCTGCTGGCTAAACCGAAGATCTCTTTAAACTTTCATTATTCCACAAAATATTTTTTTCTGCCAGTACTTCCTCCTTAGACTCTTAGTTTCCTCCTTAGTTTCTTTCATTTTTGTCAAGATCATCTCCCATCTCAGAGCTGTCTCTGTTGTGCCTCAGTGTTTTCATTTATGGCTGTGGATGCAAAAGTTTTCCCACTCCTGTTCTGGCACATTTCAGTGATTCTTTAATGATTTATCCCGAAAGCCAAAAGAACAAATTCCATATCTAATTCTGAAGATAAAATTAAGTTCTATTAAGCTTCTTCAGCAATGCTGATCTATGAGGGCTTCTCTAAACATACCCAAAGAAAACACTTGTTTAACAGTTAATTGACTTGCACTGTTCTAGAAATCTCTATTACCATAGTTTATTACTGGCAAAGGCATTCCCTGTTATATTATGACAAGGCATGAGTATTTCACAAGAATTTGTGACCTTCTAAAGGCCAGTTCTTCATACCTGCAAGTAGGAGATACATTTCTGCAAGTGTTTTTCTCTAGATTAGATGTTTATGAACAGATGCTTTAAACGATGAGAGACCCTACTGCATGTATTTCTAGCAGAGACGAAAAATGAAGGTTTCAGGGATGCTAGACTTCTTCTTTTTCATGACTCAGTAATATTACCTATTACACCTTCTCCCAAACTTTCTCGGTCCTACTATCTGTATTATAGTTGTAGGCTTCATTTTATATGTCAGACATTACATGATCAAGATTTGATCTCCATGTTAAAACTGTCATTTCACAACTCAAATGAACAGACTTGTCATTTTTTTAGCTCAGAATTGTCATTTCTCTTTTCAGAGTTTTTACTACAAAGAGAATCACATTTGAATCTTTGAGTATTGAGGAGCTTTAGGTCTAGGGCTGATGGTACTTCCTTTTAATGAAGTTATTCCTTCATTAATCTCAGAAGGACAGCTATTTCAATTCCCTAGCTTCTCTGTTCCTTTCCTTTCATTGCAAAATTTCCTGATTCATAAAAAAACCTTACCTGGTAGTCTACATACCTGATAGTCCATGTATCAGTTGTCCACAGAGCAACCTTAACCACAATATTAGTGAAACACTGTTCAGAAAGCATCTAAAAATTTAAGGAAAAAAAAAAAAGCCTGAGTTGGTGATATCTAGAAGGTGGGTAAGCCACTGCTGGTTGTACCCTCAGCAAATTTGCTGATGGCATCAAGCTGAGTGGTGTGGTTGACACACCTGGAGGATCAGATGACACTTGGAGGAGAAGCTCAAGAAGTGATCCCATGGGAATCTCATGAGGTTTTAACAGGACCAAGTGCAAGGTGCTACACCTGGGTTCGGGTGACCCCTGGTATCAGCACAGGCTGGGGGATGAACGGATGGAGAGCAGCCCTGCCCAGAAGGACTTGGGGGTGCTGGTGGATGAGAGGCTGGACATGCCCCAGCCATGTGCACTCACAGCCCAGAAAGCCAAATGTGTCCTGGGCTGCATCCAAAGCAGCGTGGGCAGGAGGGCAGGGAGGGGATTCTGCCCCTCTGCTCTGCTCTGATGAGACCCCACCTGGAACACTGCATCCAGCTCTGGGAGCCTCAGCACAGGACGGACAGGGACCTGTTGGAGTGAGTCCAGAGAAGGGCCAACATGCTGATCAGAGAGATGGAGCTAGAGATTTTCTCATATGAGAAAAGTCAAAGAGAACTGAGATTGTTCAGCCTGGAAGAGAAAAGGCTGTGACCTTTGGGGGTGACCTAATTGTGGCCTTCCAGTACCTGAAGGGAGCCTACAAAAAACATGGAGAAGGACTTTTTACAAGGGCAAATAGTGACAGGACAAGGAGGAAACACGTGTAAAGATTTTCTTCCTAATATCTAATCTAAACCTACTTTCTTTTAGTTTTTTACAGAGAGGGTGATGAGGCTGCCCCATTCCTGGAAGTGTTCAAGGCCAGGTTGCATTAAACTCTAAGCAAACAGGTTTGGTGAAAAGTGTCCCTTCCCAAGGAAGGTGTTTGGAACTATATGATCTTTAAAACTCTCTTCCAACCCAAACTATTCTATGATTCTATGATTGTGGTGAAGTAGTGGTATTTGACATTAGATTTGGTATCTTGTAACTGATACTAGACCTCTGAGCAAGTTATGTGTGACCATGTAACTTTTAGTAAATTCATACTTTAAAATAAAGTTAAATATCACAAACACTGCTATATGAAAATATAATGTGGTTGAAGTTTATGAATAAAAACTGTAGCCATAAAACTGCTGAAATGAAAGTGTAAGAGAACATTTAACAACATTTGTATTCATAAAATGTACATATTAATCTCAAGCACTGTTATAACATCTGAATCCGGAATGTGAACAACAGAGACAAATGTGGGGTCAATATTCTTCCAAGTGCAATGTATGCACAGTATGAATACAAACAATCTGGAGAGATAGAGAACATTTAGAGACAGATGCAAAAAAAAAAATTTGGGGTCATACACTCCTACAGTTCAATAGAGTTTTTAAGTTCTCTGGGAATTTTCTCATGCAAATAGGCAAAATATGTTCCCTTAATTTGATTAGTGATTTGGTCTGAAGGCTCTGAAAATCTGAAACAATACTTGATTAAGAAACAGATTCTTTTCCTTTATTTGGAGACTGCCTCTATCACTGAAGATTTTAGCTTTCTCTTCTTTTAGTAGTTATTCTGAAAGCTGAAATTCTTTCAAACACTAAAATTACTAAAAATATGTATTTTCTTAATCTTAATGTAAAAAGGTTAAAATTTTTGGTTGACAAGAAATTGCTGGCAATGAAAATATAAAAATAAACTGGGTTTGTAGCAGTTTTTCTAGAATCAATCTGAATTCTCACTTGCAACAATAAATGTGGTCTATTTTTCAAGATTTTTTTTTAATAGAAGTAAAATACCACCAAAACAGGATGGTCAAAAGGAATATAAAATTTTTACGTCATCATCGATATTGCACTTAATTTGTCCAGTAAAAGTAAACTTGACACAAAGTTTCAAGTATATAATGAATAAGCTGATTAGTTTTTTTCAGAGCCTTGACTTATTTAGTTTTTAGTAGCTGAATGATGAAGATTTCACAAACTCATTGGTCCATTCCAAATTCACCAATCCTGATTCTGTAAAATTCAAGTAAACTCAGACTGGCGAGAGAAGCCATGGATGTCCCATCCCTGAATGTGTTCAAGGCTCAGTAGGATGGGGCTTTGAGCAACCTGGTCTAGTGGAAAATGTCCCTGCCATCGAAAGTAGGGGTTGGAACTAGATGATATTTAAGGTACCTGCCAACCCAAACTGCCCTATGATTCTATGATTCTATGTGATTTTGAGGGAAATAAAAGTCCTAGCAATTTTCTATTGTCCACCAAATGGCACAGAAATATCAGTTCTGTCCTTCGTGGTGTGTCTCAAAATCATTAAATGTGCATGATTTTCTCTCTGAATAAAAAGTTGTAAAAATACTTCAATACCATGTTAAAAAACAGACTTATTACAGTATTAAAAATGAAATTATTAACATTGTAAAGAAGAAAAGTAACACAGAAAAACACGGGTAAGGAAGAAGAAAACACATTCTCAGGAGTACAACCATGTTATCTTGCTGTCACAAGGCAGAAGTAATGTGTGCTTTAAATTGAATATCTATGTATGTCAAGTTTGTGCAGTTAGAAGAAGGATTTTGTGCATTTTGAAGATTTGCTGTGGCTAGAGGCTTAAAAACTTTTCCTTGTACATTTAAATATTCAGGCGAATCGGTCTTTAACTGCTTGGGGCTGACTGGGCAGAACACAGATATATGGCAGGTTAGGCATCTAGAATATTAAAAATGAGGATTCTCCTGGCATCATCTCATCCAATGAGAGTATTTACTTAATTTTCACCTTGTGTCAAAGCAGAAGATTCCCCAAGAAAAATGACTCAGTTCATCTAGCTGGCTAGACTGACTTGATAGAATCCTTGTGAAAGTGCTTCAGTTCAGTACCTTTGGGATGGCTGCAGGACAGAAATCATAACGTTTCTGAGGCAGATTGGGGGAGACAGAGATCAGACGAATGATTCTGCTTTTGTTCATAGTCCATGGTTGTTCTAAACAAATATAGTTCATCTTATTCTATTGTCTAACTGCAACTGTGGGAATATAGGGCTTTCTGTCAAAGGGATGTCCCAGTATTTTCTCAGGATACTTTTTGGTTCATTTTGTAAACTGTATTTCCTTGCAAAGTGAAGGTAAGGACAAAAAGGTAGTTCACATTCTCACTAATTTCTTTAAAGCTTCCTTTATCAAAGAAGAATCTAATCTAGTCTGAAAAGTGTTGAGCTAGCAAATTAAATTCTCTGACTTTCGAGCAAAACCACTCTATAAAGGTATAAGATACCAGACTAAAACGCTACCAAATTTTTCAATATAAACTTAGTTGAGGTGAGTTTGCACATAGAATGCTCTACCTTGTACAGAGAAGATGAAGAAGCAAGTTGTAAACCTTCAGTACCTTGAGAATTATAATCACCATTGTACCTGAGGACTTGACCCTCTTGCTAAGGAACACTGAAGAATTTCTAAGGTCTTATAAAGCCACAATGATGTAGGAGTGGGCAAAGCAGTTAAGAAAGAATCTGGCTGATGTGTAGAGCCAACCACACATTAGCCACATATGTTGCCATAAATATTTATGATATGTATATAAATACCTTTGAAGCACACCAAAACCATCTTGGTCACATGAAGATCAACAATAAACAAAATCTGTAGCTAAATCAGTTGAAAAGGGATTTTTAATGTGGAGTAAATGGAGCAACAACAGGAGAATAAACTCTAAAAGACCTTCTCTAAGTTGAGACAGAAATTTACCAAGGAAACTCAGCCAGATCAGCTGGATAGCTTAGGCTGCCTGGAGTAATCCCTTTTCATTTGAAATAGGTAAAATGAACACTTAGAAATCTTTAAAGTGGATGGATTTCCAAGTTAACCAAATTAAATGTCAAATGTAGTATCGGTGGGGTGAGGCAACTGCTATAGACTTGTAAATTACGTAGGCTGCTTATGTTCCTTTGAGGTAAAGATCTAAATAACCCTTAAGACAAAGATTACTGCTTGAAGGAGTTCAGGGAAATTGAAATTTTTATGAACCACAGGTTTGCAGATATCACCGTACAATCATCCCTTTAAGAATCGCTTTAATCTTAAAAGACGTTGTCTTCTTCAAGGGCAAATCCAGACATAGATGAGAAAAAAAGTAATTTTGAGATATTACTCTCTCCTTGACCACATAGGGGACAATGACAACAATATGCAAAAGAGGTCAGGGATGCTTTGAGATTAGGACATACAAGAGAAATGGTAGATTTGACTTACCTTATTTAAACTAGGGAAAGATCACAAAATATCTCGTAAGAGGCAGGGGTTTTTTTATTTGGTCCTCACCAGCACAAAGGATGTGACTCCAAATGCTGATGCTTGAGGCCAATTCAGTTACAGTGATGAATTTTTGTAATTCAGTATTTATATAATCATAGAGTGTCCTGAGTTGGAAGAGAGAGAAATAAATGAAGGCCAGCTCCTGGACCTGCCCAGGGCATCCCCAAGAGTCACACTGTGTGCCTGAGAGCATTGTCCAAGTGCTTCTTGAACTCTGGCACTTTTCTGCCATGGCTTCTTCCCTGGGGAGCCTTTCCTGTTGCCAATACTATCTAGGTGAAGAAGCTTTTCATAATATCTAGCCTAAGCCTCTCCTGATGCAGCCTCAGCCCATTCCCTCAGTCCTGTCACTGACCACCAGAGAGAAGAGACCAGTGCCTGCTCTTCTGTTTCCTCATGTGAATAAGTTGTGGACCACCAGGAGATCTCTTCTCAGTGTCCTCCTCTCCTGGCTGGACAAGCCAAGTGGCGTCAGCTTAAAACGGCTTTGTCTAGACCCTTCAGCACATCTGTAGCAACAAAAGCAGACCTTCACTAGAGCTGCAGTCAATTTAGAAAGGTGACCAACATTAAAATTAACCAACTTCTTAAAAAGAAGGTAAAAGAAAAAGAGAGGAGGTGGAAATCTTTTCAGGCAGATGGAAGTTACTTGAGGACCACACTAGAAACAAAAAGTGTATGGCACAAACTGTCAGGAAAGATTTTAGAGAGCACAGCTAAACATTTTGGTTAGAGACTGTGGTAAACACTGTGGTAAAAAGAGTCGCTGGAAGTAGTATTGTATCCTTCAAAAAAAAAAAAAGGAATAATGTTAAAATAAATGCCATAGGGAAAATCAAAAAATCTAGGAAGGTAAGAGTGCTAGTGCAACAAAGTACAACAAAATGTTATTTTACTAAAGAACTAGTAAAAGATATGAAAGTCAACAACTAAGCTCTCTTCAAAATTGGAAGGAGGAAAAAATCTTCTAGGACAAAGTGATTCAGACAGAAGATAATCCAATCATGATCAGTAGTGATTTATTTACCAGCTTGTTTCTATATCCTGAACAGAAAGGCATACCCCAGTTTTTTTCAAAATCTTGACTCTTAAATCTGGGTTTGAACTTTCATTGATTGACAAGTAAATGCTGACAGCCACACTCATTCCTTCTTGTGTTTACATGGTTCATACCATAAAGAGGCAAAGTTCTTGAAAATATGTCCTCAAATTACTTCTGTGACCCTGCTGCTGTGTTATCACTGCTAACTCAGCTCCATAAAGCTCTTTTGTTTGAGTATTAGGGGAATTTCCCTGGTATTAGTGTCTTTTTCCTTCTGTTACATACCTGCCTCACAAGGTCAGCTTAGATACTAGCCTAGTTACCCCAGACCTGATTCCCTCTGCCTCCAGATGTCTTTATGAGCACCTTTACCTCTGTACTAGCTACTTAACAGGTTACACAGCTGTCCTTCTGCCTCCAGTCACTAATGATATTTTCACCAGACTGCTTCTCAGTTACCTATATCAACTTAGGGCTCCTTCTTAGACTCTGGGCTCTTAGAGACAAATGGTGGTTTTTGTTTGGCAAGTTTTTCGGCATAATATTTAAGCCATGACCTTTTCTCTTCAAATACACAGGCATAGCTCGTTCAGAATCTCATTTGGCATACAATTTCCTTGACAATTTCAATCTTTCTCTCCTAGTCTATTTGGCACATTGAAACAAATACTGTTTTTCCATTCATCTTTCTCTATCTTCTTCCACAGGCTTGCTGTTCTGCATGGCACTCAAACTGATTATTTTTACTTTGGCTATTCTATGTATATCATCTCTATTTTTGTATGAAAAGCCTGGCTTTGAACTCTAATTATTCCAGGAAGCTAATGTTTTAGTTAAGTTAGATTTTGGATTTTGGTAGGGTTTTTTGTTTGGTTGGTTTTTTATTTGTTCATTTGTTTGTTTTGGGTTTTGTTTGGTTTTTGTTGTGTTTTTTTTTTTTTCTCTTTTAAATCTTCATGCCTTTGCTGTTGTATTCTTGCATCTTTGAAAAATTGTATTTGGTTTATCTTGCAAGGTTTTGATAGTGAGAGTGGGAGGGGAGCAGGGGCGGTCCCTGTGTGGAGGCAGACACAGTTGGTTCCAGCCAGCTCCAACAGTCTCTCTGCAGGGCACAGATGAGTGAGGGAAGGCAAAACACTGCCAGGCAGCCAGACCTGAGGGGAACTGTGTGAGAAACAGTCCTGCAGTCCCGAGGGGAGAGAGAGAGGAGGGAAGTTCCTGGCAGGGATGCCTCTGCAGCCCCAGGACGGAGAAATCCTGTGGAGAAGGTGTTCTAGATATCCACTCTGCAGGCTATGAAGTACCCCACATCACAGCAGGTGGACATGTCCTGAAGGAAGATGCAGCCCATGGGAAGACCCCACACTGGAGTGGGGAAAAGTGTGAGGAGAAATGAGGGGGAGAGAGTAGCTGTTAGGGACTGACTGTAGCCACATTTTCCATCCCGCTGTGCTGCTGGAGGAGAGGAAGTAGAGGAGTCAGGAATGATGGAAAAAAGCTGAGCCTGTGAAGAAAGGGGGCTTGGTTAAAGGAAGGTGGTTTAAGTTTTTTTGTCTTTGTTTCTTCTGGTCCAACTCTACTCTTTAGTGGTTAAATTATTTGATTTTTCCTCAAGTTGTGTCTGTTCTACTGATGGTACTAAAGATATGTTGTCCTCAAGTGGTCAGTGATCTCCCTGTCTTAGCTCAAGCCAGGAACTTTAGTATCTTATTTTCTCTCCTGTCTTGTTGAGGAGGGGCAGAGAGAGAGCAACTGAGTGGCATCTGGCAGCTGGAAAAGGTCAACCCATCACAGAAGTTCCGTGTAAACATTTACAAACTTCTCCACCGTCCGTCTTAAAAATTGTCTTTTCATACACCACTTTGCTGTGGATTTTTATAAACATCATGATAATTATTTGTTTAATGATATGCAAAAGGATTGGTTATGTTGGTTGTTAAAGTTCTATATATTACTGTGTGCCATTGTCTCTTTTGCATGTAGACTATACAGCTTAAAAATTCCTGGGGACAGGGATAATTTTGTTGTGTATGGTTATAGAGCATGCATCAGAATACAGTAGTGATTAATGGAGAGGGTCCCTTAAGGATGTTTACACAGATAAGTAAAAGCAACCCCATTTTCTTCCCCTTACATTGAATTACTTCAGTTTAAAATGTAAATATTTAAAATACAAATGTAGGACTATATACTTTTTCATTCATTTGTATATTCTACAAACATCTCCATATTAAAATTTCCAGAATATTATTCAGTTACCAATAAAGAGTATTTCCGTACAATGTAAAATAAAACAGGATGGATGACCATCCTGGAAGATGGAGTAGATGACCACAGGAGGTCCTTTACAACCCAAATTATTTTGTGGTTCTAAGGAGTAAAAATCTCTCAAATCCTTATCGACAGGGAGTTTATGCTGTGATAAGCAAAGTAGTTGAAAAAGTAAAGACTTTGTAGAATAGATCAGAAATCTGACTGCAATTCCAAATAAAATACCTAGTAGTTGAGCATTCACATGTAAGAAATCATTCCTAAATCTCATGTTAAGGACAGATTGGCTCTTCTCCAAGAAAAACAGCAAAACCATATTTAGTGATCACACACAATACTACAGTGATACACAAAGAATAATTAGTACGTATTCTCTGGTTATCCTTTGAATATTTTTCAACTATTTTTAAAATATATGCAGGTATAAACACACACACGTGCACACATATACACACACCGATTCTCGGGAAATAAATTGATTTCATAATTTTCTTAATATTTGATACACAGAGCGCATTTTATTCTTGGGAAATTTTGTCTAAAATGTTTTTCTTTCCTGTTACTTCAAACATAAATTTCCAATAGTTTTGTTGTTTCCATTTTTTTTATTATTTTTTAGAATTATCCTAGCAAATGAGCTTACTAAGAAAAATGTTCTTAAATCTGCAAATTTTAAAAAGAAGGAAGAAAAAGCAATTATGCACATAAATACAACATTTTCACAGTTAGAATCTAAGTTGCTTTCACCCAGTCAGGTAAGCAGAAGAAAATCCATTAAGTTCTTGTTGCCACAGTAAGAATCAAGTAATTCTGAGTACAAATTCAGTTAATTACTTTGGAATGTTGTGTAGACCTGCAAATGACAATACAGTGTATACTTGAAACTGTCTGAGATAGCAACTAAAACTGAGAGGGGATGTGGAAAGATCAGGGAGGATACTCAAACAAAGGGGAAGACCCACTTAGGAGTCATGAAGTGGGAAGACCTGCTGTGGGGTCTCCCTTATGCTGTTGGTGTGGGTCCCTGAACAAGTCAATCAAATCACTCTCAGTGAAGAGTCCCCATAGTGGGATGTTGACAGACTTGTTGAGCACAAGGGTCTCAGCTTTCCTGGGACAGTGACAGATAAATCAAACACTAAGGGTCAAGAAAGTCTCCCCTGTTCACGTGACACAGAAAAAAAGGAATGCATTTAGTCTTCTTGACTTTTTAGATTTTGAACCATGGATGGGACAAGCTGCAGTCGGCAGCAAACACCATTAACTTGTTTTTTGATTATTAGAAATTGTGTTTAGTTGTCAGTTTAATGAAACCAAACTGGTAACTGCTGAAAAATGACAATTGCAGCAAGTTTCACTGATATTGAAGAGTACAAGCATCACAGGTGACAAATTGGAGGTAAACACCAAACTAGCCAAACTGCATGTAAGCTTGCTAAGACAGACATACAAATCACACCATTTCCTGCAGCAGCTCTACTAATAATGAGCAACTCATTCTGAGAAATTAAATTCTCTCCTGTTACTGTGATGCATATGGCTTACATAGAATGCATCATAAACATGAGTGATCAAATTTGACTGAAAGTCTTTCTAGCCAAAACTTTAGAGAAAGGGAGTATGCAATTTTAATTACGATAACCTAACAAGACTATTTACTGCCTACTGTGAAATAAAACCAATAATGTCTTTTGTGGAAAGAAAAAGGGAATATTTAGTAACCCCATACCTTCAGAAATGAGTAAGAATTGGCCTTTCTTTTTGTTCTTAACTCATAAATATTACTCAGCCTTTATCTCTTCAAACTGGAATGTTGGTACAGAAAGACATGTAGGGTCAAATGTCTATAGTCATGACCCATACTGTTCAGAGTATCATCAAAGAGACAATCAGAGGAAGAGTCTGTAGAATATCAAATCCCTCTGTATGGCTTTATGTTTGAAAGTAAAGTGGCCTTTTCATATCTTAGAGAAGGTGAAAGCCACATAATTGCTAGATGACATATGAACAGAGCACCCAGAGCTGTCAGTTGTTTTTAACTGCATTGCCTTAAAACCATGCCATTCAGTGATAACTGTTTTTCATAGTTATTTTAAGTAGAATTTTTCCTGATTTTTCTAGTTAGTGTGGGTGATATTATCTTAAAATACCAGTTCAGGTTTTCCAATAATTAAGACCTATAGATGATGACAGGCAAAAGCATTTAAAAACCTGAATCTGCAGTTTATTGTAGCTTTTTTTCTGTCTATATACACACACAGAGAGACACACAGAGGCATGCATTTTGAAACCACGTAGAAACGATACTTGCATATTTTTCTAGCCTGCAGGGAAAATCGTTATAGCTTTTATCATTGAGGGTATGAAAAATTCAACATTAAATCATTTTGAATTAATGGGAATTTTTTCTCTTAGGGCAGAAATAATTCTGTGTGGTACCTCCTGGAAGCCAAATAAGACGATTTCAGCCTCTTGGGAGGAGATGCAACAGCTTCACAGAAAAAGCCTTTTGACTGACTTTCATTTAATTCCCAGTAGGTGTTTCATTTTCTCTTAAAGACTTAGTCATTATTTTTCCTTTTTATTCAGAACAAACATCTTTCTCTTCAATTGCAATAAAAAGGATCAAAACTCAAAGAGCTTACTTTTTCACAAAGTATATGACATGCACATTTTCTTTCTAGAAGCAGTCTTCTGATTCATCTGAATGATGAACTAATACTGATGAATGAAAAGGAAGAATTAAATGTATGTTTCTGCAGGTCCAATGAAAAAAGGAAATGTTGAAAGATAAATATATGGATAAGAAAAAATTCAATTTTCAATCCAGCTTATCTGCTTTGACACATAACATTCCACAGATTAGGGTACCAACTGAAAAAAAGTACTGAATATAAAAAGGAAGCAGAACTATTACATCTTTATCTTTTCAGAATTCAAAGGAATATAAAGTGCTCCATAGGAGAAATATTAACAACATTATGAAGAGAGCAAGAGAGGGAAGAGAAAAAAAATCCATGGACTCTACCAGATAGATGCAAGTAGAAGCTTGCAGGAAGAAACAGAGAACATGGATCTATCAAGTAGAGATACTGTAAGCAGATATAGACTAAGAACCTCTAAAACCAGAATTCACCTTCTCTACAACGTTAAATACACTAATGAGATTACCAAATTTCAGATAATCATATTACAAACTTAAGTTTAAAAACTGTTTACTCATAGAAATCCCTAAATCGGTAAGTTTTGGTCTGCATATGTAGAGTCATCTTTCATGTCTTCTCCATCAGCAAAAGCTGTGCAAGCTACCCTTTCTTTTCTACATATATTTGTAATACCAAATTTATATCCCATTCCGCATTTCTCAAGAAACAATATTAACATAGCATTTTATGTTCTCTCATTGTGAAAATAATAGCCTATACAGAAAAATACTTTCGCATTCTCTGGTTTGTTTTTTTTTTCTTTCAAGTAGAAGACAAGAAAAATTAATGCAGCTAAGCCAAAGAATAAGAATGCATGTGCTCTAGGAGTGCTGTAAAAGTTCTCCATGGAGAATGCCTGATATGAGCAAAATGCATCTAGATGGAGAAAGGTGCATGCAAGTGTGCAATCAGCAACCAGTTCAAGCTCATAAAAAGTTGGGAAGCAGAACCACAGGAATTTCAAGGGCTGCTGCTAAGAAATTTAAAGCTAAATGGTTAATTATGATTTTTATTACATATATGACTTAAGAGAAACTGCAAGATTAAGTCTTGTTAGAGCTTTAAGCAATTTTTGAGATCTTCTGAAACACAAGCTGCCTTTGTTTCTTAGGCAAGTGCCTTTTCCTGATGTATGCAAAACACCTACAGAGTTAATAACAAGCCATATAAATTTATATTGCAATCAGATATGAAACTGTAGAGTTTTGTATGAAACAAACACACTGCAGATAATCTATTCACCTTATATTGACTTTACAGAAATAGAAAAGAACCAAAGAAGAAAACAAAACAAACAAAACCAACCAAACAACAAAAATGAAAAACCAACCAAAACCAAAACAAACCAACCAAAACCAAACCAACAACAGCAGCAGCAGCAACAACAACAAGAACAGCAACAACAAAAAGAAAGAAAAAGAAAGAAAAAACAGAAAAAGAGAAAGTATTGGATTTGAAAAAGTTACTGAAAGACTTGCCAAATAAGAATATCCTGAATTTCAAAACGTTTTAAACTCTGGAAATTATGATCCCAGCTACTACCACTGATAATAGTATTTTCCTGTGGTTTTCATGTTTCATCAAATGCAGCTGTTAACCAACTCGGAAAACACTGTGATTTGAAATATTTTCATGTATATGCATGTGACAAACTGTGTAAATTGAAAGTAAAATAAATAACTTTGGCGGGGGCGGGGGGGGGGGG
>VZTH01005793.1:163854-185353 GCA_013397815.1 Aleadryas rufinucha
TTTTCCCCCCCTAAACAGGCTTCTGTTTAACATTTTTTATGTTTGACAACTTTACATGGCATGGAGAATATTGCAACTCATCTTTCTGCAATTTAATAGTCCATTTCTAAATCAAGAATGCCAGCTTCCACAATTTTATTCCTCTTAACGGATTCTACCTTCAGTAAGAAGTAGATGGCTACACAAAACTCTAAAACAGACAGTATTTGTCACCAAATTTCAAGTGACAGTTTATGACTAAAAGAAAAAGTAATTCACGNGCTGCCTCGCGTGGGACTGCAGCCCAGCTAGGCTTGACCCCCTTCCAGGAGAGGAGCAGCGACAATTCACAGCTGCAAATTCTGATTAAAGTAAGTGCTAACAACGCTTTTGCTTATATCTTAATTTATTTAGAAATTTGCCTACCCTTTGAAGTCAGAAGGAAATTAAAGCAAAAACATATTACCAATTCTTATTCAAAATTAACAGTTATGTCCCTCTTCACTGAAAAAAAAAAAAAAAGAAAAGCTATTTAGGAAAACACATTCACTAATTCTATCCTGGCAAATATGAAATTCCAGACTGATCTGTGCCACAATACATGTTTTAAAATACTGGTGTTGACCAAGTATGATCTACTGAATGCTGTCCTTCTACCAGATAGTTAACTCAAGATCTACTTTCTTCAAAGAACGGTTCAGGAAAAAAACAAACCAGCAACTCAATTACCTAAATTACCTAAGTTACTTAATAAATTGTAAGAAATTATGTCAATCTTTGCCTATTAAATTACTGCCAACTTTTTGCTCTTGGGAAACACTATGTTTGTTTATAAATGCCCCAAATACAGTTATTAACATGTATACAGCAGATGTGTACTGTTCTATAATAAGGAACTCCTTTTACAAGAAACAACTTCAGAATATATAGAAGAGGAAATGACAAGTTTTCAAACAAGATAGTCAAAATAATAACCATGTAATCCTACTTGTATTAATGACCACATATTCCTACTAGTCACTAATAACAGGTTGATTTTATTAGAAGTCAAATGCTCTTGGGACACCTTCTTCTACTAGAAGATGAATGGCTTCTAACTTCTATATCACTGAACTGATAAACAAATAAAAGTCTATCCTGTTGTTTCACATGCAAAATGCAAAAATTTCACAGTGTGACCATGTAGCATGAAGAGTTTGTATCACTGGGTACTCATCAGAGAGATAAAAGCTAGGGTCACTCTACTTGGGTTACATTTAAACTGTAGAAGTCTACTGATATTGTTCTATATATATCAAGGAAAATAAATGCTACTTAAATGGTAATTACTGAAAAATTAATTTTTCAGTATGTAGGATAATAAATTGCCTTTTTAACAAAATCTCTATAGATGAATATAATTTAGAAAAATTCCTTCTCCCTAGACAAATAGTAGATAAAATAAATTTTGAGAAATTAGTCCAAGAAAGAGGAAGTTAATTATTTTCCAATACCTCATCACACAGTATACACTGAACTTACATTACAATGCAAAATATGAGCATTGAGTTTAAAAAGGAAATATTTGAAGTTGCTAAGCAACAGTGTCTTTGTTTATCATATTGGTTCTGAAATGAAAGCAATGGAAGCATAAAACAAAGCAAACAAACGTACAAGAGTATAATCTATTTCATACTCAACATAGAAAACCCATTTTGTTTACAGAATATAAATTAATAAATATTCTTGACAACAACTTGATCTATGGTTCAATGGACTTTTTCTCTATGCATTGTTACTGTTATTTTGACTTTGCTTTCAAAACATTAGTAAAAAGATGACTAAGTTAGAAGTAAGAAACTACAGAGTAGTATTATTGAACAAAATTTCTGGAAAATGTTTATACTAGAAAATCATACTGCATCTGAATTTGGACACAGACCGATGAAACGTGAAATGTTAATTTATAGTAAAAATATCTAAGCATATAGACTTGATTGTCCAAATGTATTTATTTAATCTCTCTTTAAAACATATATTTATTTCTTATAAAATAAAAAAATTTATGAACATTTCTTCTCATAAAACAGGTGATCAGAGCCAGGTTGGACAGGGCTTCGAGCAACATGGTCTAGTGGGTGGTATCCCTGTCCATGGCAGGAGTGTTGGAACTAGATGATCTTTAAGGTCCCTTGCCATCCAAATTGTTCTATGAATCTACAAAAAAAAAGATGGACTTATTCTTCCTGTTTCTGAATCACTTAGGTTACAAAAATCCAAGTTAGTGACTATGTATTGAGGGGCTGCATAAGGCTCTCCAATTGTGGAGCAGTGTAGCCACAATGAAGGCATGGCTGCTCCCCAAACCTATTTAGGCAATTGCTGAAGCTTAATCATTCTCCTTCTGAAACACCTTCTTCTTGTGCCAAATCCCTTGCAGTGAGTGGAGAGAAGGGAAGTGGACCCATGCACTCTACAAAAAGGAGTGTCCTATCTTCATGATGATTCTCAGCTGGAGAGGTGCCACCAGACTCAGTGTCTGAAACCTGAAATTGAACTGCCTAATATGTCTGCCCAACCACTACCTGCATTTTCTCTGTTTATGTCATCCTTTTAGATCTTAAAAAGACATGTGGTTCTCTTTCACAGCTTTCAATTTTTTCTTCAAAGTCTTTTCTTCAAAGACTTTCTGTAAGTGAGACAGACGACCAGCTAGGAAAGGTGACATTGGCCATCCTGTAATGTGCTTGACTGCAGCCATTGGGGCTGACATTTTGTACTTCTCATTGGATATACGGCCGAAGCAGATAAGACCTCAGTCACCCCACAAAGAGAACTGCAGACTTAATATATAACAGAATCATAAAATATGCTAAGTTGGAAGACACCCACCAGGATCATTGAGCCCAACTCCTGAACCTGTGCAGGACACTCCAAGAGTCACACCATGGACCTGAGAGTGTTGTCCAAACACTTCTTGAGCTCTGTCAGGCTTGGTGCTGTGATCGCTTCCCTGGGGAGCCTGTTCCAGTGCCCAAACACACTCTTGGGGAAAAACCTTTTCCTGATATCCAACCTAAACTTCCCGTGACTCAGCTTCTTGTTTTTTCCTTGAGCCCTGTCACGGGTCATGAAAGTGAAGAGTGCCTGCCCCTCGTCTTTCCCTGTAAGGTTGTTGAAGACCACTCTGAGGTCTCCCCTCAGTCTCCTCCAGGCTGAACAGACCAAGTGACCTCAGCCACTCATACAGCTTTGCCTCCAAACCATTCACCATCTTCTTGGCCCTCCTTTGGGTGCTCCCTAGTAGTTTAATGTCTTTTTTATGCTGCCATGCCCAAAGTGTTAATGTTTCACCTTTCATTGTTAACTGAGACAGTTCATGTCAGGTTTTTTCCAGGGTAGTTAATGATTATCCTGAATGTGTGCAAAAATTCTTGGTCTTCTATCAATATTTTCAGATCTCTGAGAAGATATTCCTTTGCTTTTATCTATCCTCCCTTTTCAAGTACACTTGACTTTTAAACTCAGTTGCTACAAATATAAACACAGACATGCACTAGGGCAGTGGAAATACTGGTACTTTGTTTTATCTCACGTTCCTCTGACACTTTTATCCCCAGGGACTTGCAGTAGTCCTTCAAGTTAAACTTCTGAAATTATTCATGCTTTTGAGGTGTGTTATATATATGTGTCATAAAAAATGGAAAATATTATGATGAGACTTTTTTCCCACAAACAAAAACACAAACATTTTATAATGCCCTATATATTTTTTTAAAGAAAAAAGGAATTCAAAGAACAAGTAAGGCTTACATTCAATTCTCTGTACATATCCATAAGTATTGGGTTTAGGGTTTGTTTTTGCTGATGTTGGGTTTTTTTGTTCGGTTTGGGTATTTGGTTTTTTTCAGGGAGAAGGGGTTATGTGTCAGTAAAATGAATAAAACCAAGTGCTTGATGAGGCAACTGAACCTTCAAAGGTATAGTTTTGGAGGTATTAATGAGGTATTTTTTAAGCTAACTTTCATTCTTTGAAGATAACAAGCAAAACCATAGTCTTTAGTGTTTTTTTAATAAGGATTTCTCTCTGAATATTTTTTGAAGAAAATGGGGCTTACTTGGCTCATACACTGTTGAGCCTCTGGAATAAATAGTCCATTTTGATGTCATGGGTGCATACTAGGAGCAAAACTCAGCCAGTCAAGCAGATATTTCTTAACATAATCACTGACTATGAGAAGAAAATTCAACATCCAAACTAAATAAAAGCAAATCAATGTAAAAATATTTCCGTTAAAATAGGAAAATGTATTTTCTCCCTAATTTTTTAGTCTTCGTCTGAAAAATGGAGAAATTGTCAATGGTTTGGAGAATACAGAGGAGAAAGGAATAATTTCAAATTAATGTCCTCTAGGAAGGAGTGTAGCAGATCCAAACATGCAATAACTTTAAAACTCTGGTACGAAAATACAGAACTGATCTGCAGAGAACTGACCACCTTTAGAGACAGCCAGACTGTCTTGATCTTTAATGAATGTTAGTGGATAGTATGATGAGAAGAATTTGCAAAAACACATCCTTAATTTTGAGCTTGGCTGTGTGTGGTATGTATCTCTGTCTCATAGAATATTAAGAGCACACTATGTAAACCCACTTTTTGAGAAACATAAATACAATGTAATCCTATAAAATGCTAAACTGTACACCTGACTTTTTACAGCTCCCACTGCCATTCAGCAACCATTCCTAAAGTTTTAATGGCATAGTGTAATAAGCACCATCAGGAAAATAAGTTCCTTATTTTAGTAATGATATTCAAAATCACTTCTAAAATTAGAACCAAAAACCCTTCCACCTGAACACTGAAAAGAGGAGAATCAAAAACAAGAGTCTCATAAAGCTATAAAGTTTATTTCACAGAACATTTTTATTGGGTTATTAATCAACAAGTTAAGTTATTAACCTATGAGTCAATTACAAATTTGGAGGCAGTCAAGCATTATGAAATGATAAGTGGAAAGTGGATTCAAGGCAATCCTGTTTATGGATTAAGGATGTAACAAGTTCTACTTCTATGAACACAGTAGGAAGCTGTCAGAAAGGACACCCATCTTTACTCACAATTAGCAACATTTTTCAAATTAGTATGGAACCACAGGTACTATTAGTTAATTTGCCTCCTTTTGCAATTGCATCTTGAATTTTTGCTTATTTTCCGTGTGGATTTTTTGTTACATATCTAAAAAAATCTGTCTCCTCCCTCACTTTGTTAAAAGCCATGATTGGCAGAACACGTCCCTCACCCTGCGTAAATTCTCAGTCATTCTTGAGCAGTGTGATACATTATCTAGGATGGGAAGTATTACATAGTTTTGTCCCTTTTGCGAGTCCCTTGCATTTCAACTGGACAAGACCTTAAAAGTAATAGCAACACCTGCCACTTAATACCACTTAACAAATGATAAAAAATATTTGAGGAAAATTGTTTAAGCCTATATTTGATATTCAAAATACTTCCTCAATTTCATTGAAAGGCACAACACAGCTGGACATGCAGGAAAGGTGTGATGCCTTTTTTTTTTCCTGAAGGTGTTTTTCGAGGTGTTTAATTCCAAGGAACACTTTAGCAACAAGCAGTTAGCCATAAAGAACAGTGCGTCAACTTATGGTTCCTTGTCTTGATCCCAAAGCTTGCGAGGAAAATCTTGACAATAAATTCCTTATCATCACAAGCATCATTTCTTAGAAAAATACGTTACTGTTAAATTCCCTGCACAGAGGGATACAGAACTGTATGAATTATACTTTGTATTCATTAAGTTTTTGTCTGTTTCACCAGCAGTGTTTCTGGCTGCCCAGCACAATTCATCCCTCATTATGAGGATGAATATAGAATAAAGCAAACAAACTTTTCTATTTTATAATTGTTGTTGGCAATGTTTAACATTTACATACATGGCATATTAACACAAGGGATACAAAGTCATTATAAACTAATGCTTCACAAAGTGGAAAGACAATATCTCAGCATCACTCTGCACTGCATTTCAAATGGCACATTTCAGGCAATTTATGCTAATTTCCATCATTTACAGAACATAATGATAAAAATCTGTTAGATTTCATCACAACAGCCTCTGAGTGTTTAGAACAATGAAGAACGTGATAATGGTCTCATTAACTGTACATTGAGAATTGAATTTCCATTTCTAGGCAGAATTGTTATTGCTTTACTCATGATCCACAACACTTTTCATGTTTTACAAGTTATAACAGCCACTGGTCAGCTCCATTTCTTTTCCTTGGTGGTCTCATTGAGAAACCCCAAAGCAATAAAGAGAGATCAATTGATACTGATCTTACCTGAAGTAACTTATAGTCCACTTTCTGGCTGGTATTATTTTGACAAAGGACAGTGATATCCAGTTTCCCTTGATGTGCTTAGGAGCCTTAAGTACATACAGAGTTCATAGCTTAAACCATTGATATATTGAAAGAAGAAGGCAATAGCACAGCAAATGTTTGCCTTTCAATCTGACATTATAGTGAGAAGGATAATGAACACTGTGCTCATAAGAAAAAGTATGGCTAAAGCAAGCAAAAAGTCATCATTTCTGAAGTACATGAATGCTGGAAGGTATTAGGAGAAAAAGGTCAACTGACTGTCCAAAGCCTATCAGAAAGGTTAGTTACATCAAACAGTACAGCCAAGATATGTCCTGGATCAACAGCGGAAGTACTTGTCTGTTTATTCCTTCTTCTCATTCTCAAAAATTTTTATCAGTAGTTTTGAGTAGAATATTGAAAAGGACAGTGACGAGTTGAATAGAAACAAATTTGTTCCAGGTTATACTTAAGCACGTTAGTTTCATCCCATCACACTGACAAGGCGATGTAAAGTTACTGACCCATAACTGCAGATATATTGCAATTATGTCATTTCCTAAACTTTTATTTGCTAAGGGAAACAATTTGCATAATGACTGTACACATCAAAATCAGTAACAACACAGCTATTTTTCAAACCTTTATCTTCTGAATCATTAATATCCTAGGACTGCAGAAATTTATGTTGTTGATGCTATAAATCTAAAAGCATAACCTAAATTAAGTACTTATATACAATGATCAATCATCATACGTACAGATAGCTTTCTATATGTTTGCATTTGGAGCAGAGGAATTACTCAGCAGTTACATAAGTAACTTATTTGATACATTGTGTCTAGAAGAATAGCAATCATACAGAAGACCTTTCAAGTTCTTAAATATGCAAATTCTTAACTGTTATTTCTACATGAAAGAGGAAAATAGAGAAAATGTTTAGGTTACCCCAAGAGTCTAGAGGTAATGAATTATAGTGAGCATCAAATACTGACACACTGTAGAAATTGAAGGTATTGCAGTGTAGCAGAGATGAAACATCCTCCAGCATTTCAGTAGCAGATAATTTTCCATTAGCAGCAGTCAATAAGCCACCAAAGGTTCAATGCCACAGGAGCTTACAGACTTAGAAATGTATAAATGCAACACTTAAAATCTAGAGAGGTTGAAAACGTACTGGGAGTCATTTAGATACTAACACCGTCAAACGGTACTGTTTTACCGAAATTGCATTAATTTGATCATGAGCAGTGCAAACAATGACCAAACTATCAATCACGAAATAATTAAAAGATTTTCACTTCTCCTGTTACTAGCCCAAAAGACTCTGTGGAGGTACAAGAAAAGCTGTAAAGTGTATTACCCCACAACCCTTAGCACATTTTTTCTCTCTCTTGACTCCTTTTCATTAAATCATTTGCACACAAACAGACAGTCATACTGGGCTTCTATCTGCCATGTGCACTTCTGGTATCCCTAGTCAGTGTGGTAAAGTGTTCTACAGTTTAACTCTACGTCAGTAAAATCTCTTTCTTGTCCTGGAACACAAAGTAGACAGTTCTTCTATACTCATGTCCTACAGCCTCTCATAATCTTATGGATATCTGCATCAATCCTCCAGCATGACTTCATTGTGACTGGTTTTACATGAAGTTGAACTATTTATTTTCAGCTAGTTCTCTGTCTTTTAACTTGTCTGGTATGCTGCATCTATCCACTAGCTCTGCAGTTTATTTTCATTTTTACTGATATCCTCAGTAAATACATCAGCTTTATTGAGGCATTCACTGTCCAGATAGCACCAGCAATGTGCTGAAAATTAAAGCTGATTGCCAATACCTATTTCTACCTTCTATATCTTAGTTATTAGATTACATTTCTTTTCTTTTTAGCATGGAGATCTGCTTACCTGTGACAGCAGAGAGAAATTCAAGACTGTTTGTCATTCATTATCTGTATAAACATATTCCTGGATCATCTTTTTAACACTGAGGAGAAAGAAACAGAAATATTAAGTCAATTTTAACAATGGTGTAATGAATGTAATAGATAATTATGTCTTAATAAATCCACAAATAAAATAAATTATGCATAAAAGATAACATATTAGGAAGTCAGGAATGACAGATTCTATAAGCAAATATTTATATCTGAGGGCCTTCCATTTGAGAGTTTTCAAGTCAATCTGCTATGACTTCTTTGCAAATATTTAGTTAAATACTTCCCATTGACTGTTTATGTACCAGGATTATTTGGCTGGCTTTATTTTGCATACTAATTGCTATTTTAGACTACTATCACTCTAGAAAAATCACTGTTATTAATTTTTTCACCTAGTTCACTATGAATTCTGTGCCACCTTTGATTTACCAGATTAAAATATATTAATTTGAAAGACAGGAAGAACATTGGAATAGCACTTAAAATATATACTTAAGAGGAAAGGATGCAAAAAAAGGATTGAATTTCAAAATGTAGCTGCTATTCAAAGGCTTAGTGCATTTAAGACTTTAAATTTTGTAGATACCGCAATATTTATGTGTTTTTTAAATCTTCAGCACAATCTAAACACTGAAATAGGAAAACACTGAGACAGGAGAACACTGAAAACACTGAAATCTAAACACCGAATTTGTAAGAAAAGCTAACTCACAAGGTAACCATTGCAATATTAGAACTGACATTACAAAACCAATATTTTATAGTGCATAATAGCTTATAGAAATGAAAGAAGTAAATTTTTTTATGTTATCTGACTTGCATGGGCGGGCAAATTATATATTGGAAAATGAAGGCTGAATAAGTAGCAAAAGAGAAATATTATGTCTGGAATCTTTAAAGTTTTAATCTGACTCTGTTTCAAAATTTAAGAGGGTTAAACCTTAATCTCAATAATACTGAGAAGGACAAAATGGGTTTTATTACATTTGTGAACTCTGCCTTCTTTGTGAGTAAAAATTGTTAAAAATAAGAGGCAGCTCTTATTTTTAGGTAAAAATAAAAAGGTTTTTATTTAAAAANTTAGTCACTGTGTGGGGAGAACTTGAACAATGAATTAATAAAGTTTTTAAACCACTAAAAGGTTATTTAAAACTGGAAACCAGGTAAAAGGGTAGGGATTTCAATTATTTAACTGGGAAAAATACCAACAACCCACAATTTAATTAATTAACCTCCACAATTAATTAATCCAAACTCCAAATTAGTGTGAATGCAAAAGCCAACCTTCTAGCATCATGCCTGACAAAAATCATGTTTAGGAGAAGCACACTGGTAATCAAAGACATGCATGAAAAACAGGAATAACAGTTTAGGAGAGAGAGCATTATTGTCATCTGCTTTTGGATACAAGTTGCTATCAGCAACCCTTTCGGGATAATAAATTAATTTCTACATACACTTTCAATTTAAATTGAAACACTTAAACTTGCATTCAGATACCAAAATGTTATTTGTAGTCTTGTAGCTTGATGCCTTCACTTCATACCTAAACAGATGGGAAAAGAAAGCAGAGGACAAATAATGGCAAACAAGTCTCTCTTTAGAAAGACTAGTATCACTCTCTTGCAGTCAAGACTGTATGAAGTGTGAAGAGCTCACAGGGCAAAGCACTCACCTGTGGGAAGAAGAAAATTGCAATATTTTCTTACATCTTTTCGTATTCTTCCTGTTTCACCACAGCTAATTTTAAGGAAAGTGCAAACATGCTAAAAGTTGGAACGTCACATTGGTAAAAATTTTTGACATATGTGACTTGTCAAGATTGGAAGCAGAACCAACTCTGACTGTCAGAAAATTCCAAAAAGAAAGACTTTCCGAATTTTAATACTCTTCCTTTGTGAAATAATTTTGCAAATTAATATATCAAATATGAATGCAACTGATATCCTTTTCTAGTTTCACTTTGAGCCAGGCATCATTGCCTGTTACAATCAAGGTTTTGTTCTTAACCGTCTCAATATTATGCTTTAAAACATTTCCTTGATCCCTGTCTGATGGAACGTGTTGATTTATTATGACCTGAAGTAGTAGTCAATAGAAGGATCATGATTTAAAAATAAAAAGAAGAAAAATCCATTACTTTCTAGGCCATTAAAAAAAACATGAGCAACAAAAACAATTTCTAATTTTCTCACAAAGCATTGTTAAATTTTTCAATTCTTTTCTTAAGTCAATATTTGGTGTTAGTGTTGAATTCTTACATCTAGTGTCACCTAATAATGTGAACAGTCACACTGCTCTAGAACTTGTTCTCTAGAGCATGAGCCCTCCTTCTGCTCAAGTTAATTTCGGAGTCTCTTGCAAGGTGGCTCATTTAATGGCTTGTATTAATTATTTTAGGTGTGGCTGCAAAATTATAAACCAGTCTGAAAGGTGGATTTCCTTAAGCTGGGTTTGGTGTTAGGTAATCAACACCAGCTACAATAGAAAAGATTTGGGATTTTCTGCTTCTGAAACGCCTGATCTCATGAATGGAATGGGACATGTCTGGGGCTGGGAAACTGAAATTTGGTAAAGGGCCTCTCTTCAGTGGCAATGAGGGGCAGAAAAGGAAGGCCAGAAGGGAGTTGGAGGAGGCATAATGGATGATGCTCAAAAAGTGCTTCACCTTAGAATAGGTTCTCTTTTTGGCTCTAAAAAAAAATTCAAAAATGTCCTCCATCTTGCAACAATAAAGTAATAAAACTCTGTTGAAAACAAACCTAAATAAATGTTAAATTTTAGGTGAGAGCAGCCACACCCACTGTTTCTATGTGCAAAAACCAACATAATTAGATTATAAACAATGTACTAGTACAGAAGATATGGCTGCCTTCAGGTCAGGTTAGGAGACCTGTGGAAAGATTCTCAGTGTAGGAAAAAAGAATCGCTTTTACAACTTAAAGTACAATCAGGAACCAAGCCTACTGAGATGTGAATGAGAACAAGGCTTGTCCGTACCACAGAATGTCATGAACAGCAAGCCATTGATATACTTACAATTTAATGACAACATGGTCAGACTACAAAACTGTGAAACTTGTGACTTAGGCTTCAGTACATCAGTTAGGGAGCCCTGAGATACCTACAATGACTCAGATATAAACGATGGATGTAGTAAATAATTGTCCATGGAACCACTGTGTCAGATTCTCCTAAGAACAGTTCCTCGTTGGATGTGGTTTTATGAGACAGAGCAAGATTAATCCTAATTGATGCAGCAGGCTTAAAGGATTTAGATACAAATTAATTAAATAAAAATAAACCTGATAATCTAAAAAATGAGAAAAAAACTCTTTTACAAAGTAAAAGAATATATAATTTGATAAGTGCTAAGTGAAAAGTCAGTTTATTTTCTGTCACTAGGAAAAACAACCACCACAAACTTTTGAAAATATAATATAGGAATAGCAATGCTGTGTTTCTAGGAAAAAAGAAGGGCTTACTTTAGTTTAGGGCAAGGTTATGGAAGAGATCAACCTGAGTGCCATTGCACGGCACATGCAAGACGTGAGGCCCTGCCAACATGGATTTATGAAAGGAATGGCCTTCTTAACCAACTTCATTTTCTTCTATGACAAGAGGACCTGCTTAGTAGATGAGGGCAAGGCTGTGGATGCTGTATATCTAGACTTCCGTAAAGCATTTGACACCATCTCCCACAGCATGCTCCTAGAAAAAATGGCTGCTCATGGCTTGGATGGGTGATTGGCCCTGATGTCACCAGCTATACTTTGAGAGCATGAAATATCATCATCACTTGAAATTATGGATATAAATTGGTCTGAGATCAAACTGCTATACTGGGAAACTTGCAGAGCTACAATTTAGGCACGTCATTTTACATTTGAAGTGAATATGACTCAAGTTTTCAATCAGAGAAACATGATATGTCACTGTGTAGAGAAACAAATTGAACAAGTTTCTACTTCCACCAAAAATTTATAATTAGCACCTCAATGTGATAGGCTTATTTAGACACTAGACACAAGAAATTCCTTGGAAGACATAATGAGGTGCAGAGTAGTTTATGGTGTATCCTTGTTGTTACATGGAGCTAAACACCTTATTAGGAGGGAAAATATAATTACTTTGCCATTGTGCATGTATTACTTTGCCATATCTTTCTCTATCTTGAAGATCATTCTTGTCTTTTCTCCTCAGGAAGCACATAATTCTGGAAACAGTTGAGAGAAGTGTGTCAAGGATGACCAAAGGTCTAGAATGCATTCCATACCAACACCACTTCTCTCTATAGGTGTTGTGTGCTCATTTGCTTGTTTGCTTCTAAATCTTAAAGGAGAGAAAAAAAAAGAATGGCAAGAGGAAAAGGATGGAGACTTGCAAAATCATGAGCAGCATAGGAAAAAGAATTTGGAAATACGTTTCACTGTCCTCCAGTACAGGTAATGACAACATTAGCTAAAGCTAGGAAGTGAGAGGTTCAAAACAATCAGATGGAGGAACTTCCTTTGGCACACTGTAATTAAGCTGAGGAATTTTTTTCTGCAAGATGCTATGAGCTCACTAATCAATTAGATAAATTGGTGAAACAAGTGTGCACTGTACAACCCAATAATTTTATATAAGTAATACCAAAGATGTCAATTCTTACACATAGAATCTGCAAATACTTTCTTTTTTCAGCTTGGTAAATCCTGAAGATCCATTACTTTTTGTGTACACTGTTTTGTCATCTTCAAGTTTGTAGATCTGCCCACAATATAGTGGGCTAGGAAAACTTCTTGCTTTCATGTAGTATGTGTATCCTTATATACTTACTTCCTCCCTTCTCTACTGGCTATGAATTCTCCTGACTGCTTCAGGAAGAAGAATAGTTAAAAAAAGAAAATAGAAGACAGCTTTCTTTTACACTATGTTGTTCATACTGCTGATCTTTCTTTTCAGCTGGTACTTGGAAATTCAGGTGTGTCCTCATTTCCAAGACTTATGGGGAAAGGATAACATCACTCTTAAGAATTTAAAAGTTTTCTTTTTTTAAGTTGTATTGCAGTGAAATCCAATTATCTCACTGTTATAGATTATATACCTTTCTTGTATTTAGGGCTTTTGGAAAAGATTTCATTTTTATACTGGACAATTTTCATATTGTTGATTTACTGTGCTCAATTGTGTGTGTAATTCCCATTTCTTCTGAAAGTTTCAGCTTTTATCTTGTGCCTTCAGTGTGTTTACAGCATTTTCATTTTATATATAGATAGAGATACTGTATGTCAGGATTAAGAGGTCCATTTCGTAAGACTGTTTCTTATAGAACAACATTTTTTGCCTAAGATGCCACAAAAATAAATATATCATATTTATATATTCTTGCAATACACTGCTTTAAAATGTTAAACAAAATATCTGAAGGCTGTTTCACCTTTACGAATTTCTAGACAATGATGTTTTCTATCAACTTCAAAAGAAAACTGGGACATCACTAGCATGTGTTATACCACCATTCTTAAACAACTCAGGTTAATTTGTGGTATTATACACAGAATTATAGAATTGTTTATGTTGGAAAAGATCGTTAGGATCATTGTAGAATCATAGAATCAATGAATCGCTAAGGTTGGAAAAGAGAGACTCATTTCAGGTTTGGAAAGACCTTGAAGATAATCAAATCCAACCATTATTCCAGCATGGCCAAGTCCACTAACACACCTCTAAGCACACATCTACACGCCTTTTAAATAGCTCCAGGGATGGTGACTCCACCACTTCCCTGAGCAGCCTGTTCTGGTGCTTAACCACCCCTTTGGTGAACACTGTTTTTCCAATATCCAATCTAAAACTCCCCTGGCACAACCTGAGGCTATTTCAGCTTGGCCTGTCTCTTGTTACCCAGGAGAAGTCACCAATTCCCCCGTGGCTACAACCTCCTGTCAGGTAAATGTGAAAAGCAGTAAGGACACCCCTGAGCCTCCTTTTCTTGAGGCTAAACAACCCCAGCTCCTTCAGCTGCTCCTCACAGGACTTGTTGTCTAAATCCTTCACCAGCTTTATTACTCATAGACATACAAAAGCATTCATTGAACTAAAAGGAAAAAAATTTGCTAAGAAGAGTTTATCCCAGGAGATGCTAGCTGGTTTCAGTGAAAGTCCCAATGAGGCATTCAAACTATCATGGTAGATTTGGAATTCTTACAGAGCAGAGGTATTCATAAACCATACATGATCATAACTATTCAAATATACACAGATGTGAACATTTTCAAAACTAAACCTTTTCCTCAGCTTATAAATTATTTGCACATAGACATCCTTTCCCTTTACAATTTTAATGGCATTTTACAGCAAGTTTTAAACACTGGTTCATTTTTCACTATGAAAATACTCACTATAAAATATTTGCTATTTTTTATTTTAAATTACTATTAATAACTTTCTATTTCATTGATTACATTAATTTAATAAAAATTTGTGCTTTAAAAGAATTCTCATACTCATAATTTTAATATACTGGGTAGATAATAAGACTTCCTAAAATATTTCTAAAACCAACAAAAATGTAATGAATTTGCAAGTAATCACTCCATTTTTCCCCATTAATGCTCTTAAAAACAAAAAGTGACTTAACCAAGCATTTATAAACTGAGATACTAAAAACCTGATAGATATCAGTAAAGCATATTGACATCTTTATATTTCACTGAGCTACTTATGAATGCATTGTATTCATTTCTTTTTGTCTTGATATTTAACTACTTTGATTTTGCAACACAATTACTGCAAAACACATTTTACATTAATTTTTGGTCAATAAAGTAAATATTTTGCTAAAGCTATTGCTGTTTTTCTCATACATCTGATTCTTGCCTTGGAAAACAAAAAACAAAGCCATTCCTGCAAAACCACATTGGTGGGAAAAAAAGCGCCACTTTTGTTTGCGTATTTCCACATTCATGAGTTTGATTGTTCCTTCTCAACATCAATTTTCAGATAATCCTTTTCTTTTTTCTTTAGCCCCAACTTCTAAGGAAAAAACCAAAAATTAGGAAAAAAAAGTCATGTTAGACAATTCAATGCTGCTATCCATAAAAATCATAACATGAAAAATTACTGGAAAGAATAGGATTTTTTGTATTAATGCCCTGTATGAGCAGGTCTTTCTGCAAGTTTAATAGAAACTAAATGCTCCACAGAAAGGTAGCACCATATACTTCAAAGGGTAACCAAAAAGAGATTTCTGAGAAGCAATAATAGTGTAACATTATTTTTTCACAAAGATTTCATACTTCCTGCTCAGGGATAGAGCATTTCAATATAAATAAATTCACTGGGTCAGTAAATGTAAGAACAATTGATGACTTAACAGGGAAAACAGAGTTCTGTTCTGGGATATAGCTGATAGCAGATAGTGGGGAACAGCTAGAATTGAAAATCATTCAGAATCAAAGTACAAATTCTTATTTGCAAAATTCTTTATTTAAATAAAGGAAGAAAAATGTCTCTAGCATCCTGCAAAGAGCAGGAAAGCTGTTATAGTCTGAGCTCAACTTTTCCCCCTTGTTACTTTGATGTATTTGCACACCTACCCAGCAATGAGACCTGTAATTCCTGGTGTTAATAGCACAGTTAAAAGAATGATACAGTAACAGTGTTTCTCTGGTGGAGAAAATAAAGTTTTTTTCTTTGCTATTTAAGGTTTTAAGAATATTAATCACTCCTATTTACATTAGCAACTGTGGTATGACACATGCACCAATTGTTGCATTCTCCTGAAGAAAACCTTTTACTTTACAGGAGAGACACTGGTGGTGCCACGGAAATTGCACGTACAGATTCGGAGGTTTGTGGGCTAATTATTTGTGCACTAAAAAGAGAAAAACACTTGACATGACTCATCAGTCCTTTATTACAGCACATGCAGACAGACAGCCGCAACATGGTTGCATAAACTTTTGCTTTAAACAAAACTGTGCAAAATTCAAAATAAAACCAGGAATTACAGCAAAAGGATAAGGTAAAAGGAGAAGACTTTGAAAAAGAACAGAAATGGAAACTGAGCTCTAGAAGCATAGCATTTTTATGAGGTTTTTGCTTTAAAAAGAACTATGTAAGAAATGCTGAAAAAATGTCTCCCACATCCTGGTGGATCCAAGCCCCCTGAAATTTAGAGAATAAAGAAGCAATAGGAGAGAAGCTCATGCAGACACTAGTTGTTCAAAAATAGCCACTAACCTGGTGTATAAAAGAGGTAGAAGGATGATTGTAGTAGTTGAGGGCTCAGAACAACTTCTTATTCCACCTTTGGACTGCTAGAAACATCCTTCTTAGTCAGCATTACAATGAACTCTTAAGAAAGGCCTCTCACATACTGAGTGACTTTTTGTAAATTTATGTTAGGTGAGAAATTGGAACCCAGGACAAGTCACATAAAGTCTTTCAAATCTCCTCAATTCAAATGTCTTTTTGAGCAAGACAGTTAACTAATTGTCTTAAGTGTTGAATCCTCACAACCTTAAACAAAAATCAATGGAAGCTCAGGTATCCTAAGGAAATTGAATTCTTTCCCTTCATGACTGACAATTAAGAGTAGCTTAACCCAGATGGACAATGCACAGCTGACTAACCTACTGGTGTGGGAGTTTATTTTATTATTTTGTTTTTGGTTTTGTAGGTGAATAATTTATAGCGGCTTGCTCATTTTTCTTCTTGTTCACATAAAATATAATTACTCTAGATGTAGAAAAATCACCTGCATGTGTACCTCTTTGCACATTTTAAATTTTATCACAAACATACAGGATAGCCTGTGCTTTTTATGTGTATCATTGTGTAATCCAAGGGCAATCTAAGCTGACAGGCGCTGTAGAACCACAGACCTACACCTCCAGTTTCCTTTTCCTGTTGTACAAAATGGTCCTGATGTAAAGAAGCAAAATGATTGTTGACAGAATTTATTTTGTGCTGTGGTTAGCAGTATGATAAGAATTATCATAGAATCATATGAAATATAAAAGTTTGGGTTGGAAATGGCCTAAAATATCATCTAGTTCCAACCCCCTGCCATAGTCAAGCATGCCACTCACTAGATCAGGTTGCCCAGGGTCCCATCCAACCCGGCCTTGAGCACTTCCAGGGCCATGAGCCATCCACAGCTGGATGGACAACTTGTTCTAGTGCCTCACTACCCACTGAGTGAATAATTTCTTGCTAACATACAACTGAAATCTCTCATTTAAAAAAAAAATTAAACTATCCCTATTATTGGGCCTTTTATGTCTTTGATTTTCCTGCATTTGAAGATTGGTATCTTGTTCTTTCTCCATTTATTGCAATGAACCTTAAAAACAAAGTTTTCTTTACATCTGTGAATATAAGACATCTTTGGATGCTCTAAGAGACATAGTAAAGTGTTATGCTCTACTTTATCCAAACTGAAAACTTAATATTGACTACCACCACAGACCTTTCCTTCCATCTCAGTCTGGGAGCGTCACCAAAATATTGTCTTGCATCATGACAACTAGCTCATACAATATCTTAAAAAAAGTAATCGAAGATGAGTGCAGTTCTGATGGGAATAGCAGCATAAGGTTTGAATTCCGCTGTGGCATCACATCACGTGATGGAGCCACAGTAGGAACAGGAGGCCTAGATTTATGGGTATAATAACACCTGTCTTACCTTCTCAGTAAAACAACACTCCTGTTTTATCTCACGCTAACTTGATTATACCAGAACAGGCATGCCAAGTTCTACTACAACGCCATTATTTTCTTTGCATTTGTGTTTCACGTCTGTATACAGTAAAGTTATATTTACCCTATTCTTTAGATGGTGTTATGAAAACTTTCATCTCTTTAAGTTTATAAGGTAAGTTTCCATACCCACTTACTCTTCATATACTGAGGCACATATTTATAAATCAATCATAAGTCCATCAAAAATATTTAAACTTTTACTATTATTCTTAGTATTAATGGCATGAATATCAATTTGTCACTGTTGCAGTCTATATAGATTTACCAGATGACTAGTGATGCTGTCTGGCATACTAAAGCAATTTGTGCTGTTTGTCATTTGCCAAAAAGCCAGTGTTAGATTCAACCTGATGTTAAATATGTTGTGTAAGACTAACAGCTCTGCCCCTCAGTGCTCTTAGGAAGTTTGTATTCTTTCATTTTTGGTAGAGTTAAAAACTGACCACAAGTATGAAATGGGAACATTCTTTCTCTTTCTCCACCCTCTTTTTTCTGGGTGATCTCCCCAGATGTTCTGGCTTGTATGCAAGTGCACAATTGTGGTAGGGTCCTATAGAAACATATACTTGATAACTAAAAGCAACTAAAAAAGAGAGAAGGGTAGAAAGGTTTTGTTCAAACTGTTGAGACTGAATTATTTTGTGACATCAAAAAAAATCAGTATAATTGCCCAACCAAGCTGATAATGTTGCAGTTTGCAGAACAAGACTTTAGATTGATTCCTAAATTCTGAGAACAAGATACTTTATTATCTCTGGAGTTTTCTGGACTGCTCTGCACAACTACAGTGAAAACCTAATTTATCACTATGTCACTATGCCCGTTTAACTTCAGTGGTTTCAAAGAGTTACTGTGATAAATCAGGACCCTGAAGAGTGTAAGATACTGTAAAGGTCCATCTATTGGACCGTATCACACCCTCTGCAAAACAGGAACAGCTGTTGACTACAGAAAATTGTCTTCAAATGTTTTGGCACTGTACTGGATTGACACGTGTTAAGATGTATAGCAAAGCAAATCAAGAACTTACAAGGATGGCTTTCCCCACTACTGCATTATTGTGGAATTGAAAAAGCATAACAGAACCTTGGAAGAAATGAAGAAATGAAGAGGTTTGAGAACCCTGCTCTAAGACAACCAGTAGCGCTGAAACATCTCGAGAGAAAAGCCCAATAAAAAAAAATAAATTCTTTACTGTATCAGATGATCTTTAAAGGTCTTTCAAGCTGGACTGTTCTGTGATTCTGTAAGCAGAATAAAATCACTATACCGCAGCGTTTTGTTTCTTGGAGTATTTAACAAGCTACAGAATAAATTAAAATAAATTAGAAATGTCACAAACAAGTGAAAAGTTATATTTTTACAGACAGTAGTATAAGAAACATACATGTGCTAGTGCTATGTTAGGGTATGAAATCGAGCACAGGAATCTTCAAAGCAAATCCAAGGTATTATGAGAAATGGTTGTTTACAGAGTACTCTATTTGAATTAGTCACAAGTAGAAACATGCTCATCTTTCTTTTAAAAATTCTAGTGGCGAGAAAGTGAAACATAATCACTGAAAAGAGCAAAAGCCTTTTAGAACAATGAATTCCACTAAAACTTTAAAGTCTAACAAGGGATACATGTAAAGCAAAAGTGTTTGTTTCCTTGTGTCCTCATGTGATACCAATCATTTAGTGAGGCACATAACAATTTTTAACTGATACAAGCTTCATGAAGAAATAGTTATTAAAATTCTGTATTAAATTGGGATTTTAATAATACATACAAGTTAACCAAACCTTGCATTAGTTAATTATGGTCACAAAGTATAAACCAACAAAACATCTTATTAGGTATTAATAGGATTTCTGTCTTCCTCATTATGAGGCAAAACAAGCCTACCTTATTAAAATTTCCATTTAATTAGGAGTTCTACTTATACCTTTAAGTAAAATCTACAAAAAAAGTTGAAATTACCTCAGAAAAAAAATTGCAATAACAACTGAGTGTTTTTCATCTCTTTCTCGGCATTGTTTCAGTTCCCTCTGATGTCTCTCACCAATGCTGTGAAGGAAGAGTGCAGAAAAAAATCACCTCTGCCAGAGGATCCTATTAAAAGTCTGGTGCAAAGAACTATGGATAGGTTGAATATTACAATATGTAGCCTCAGATCTGTAACAGAAACACCATAAGGAGCCAGCAACACATACACGGTTCATCTAGGACGTCAAACATACAGAGGAAACCTAATCTAGTCTTTTTGGCTAACAACAGAGTTACAAATTCAACACAAACACAAGCCCGGCAAGCAGTAACATTACAGCAAAAGGTAATGAAATCAGAAGTATTTCAGTCAGACCTATCGTATTATCTCCATTCTTTCTTCAAGTTTATTGAGTTTGTCTTAATCTGTACCCTGTATTTTGTGAGAAAGAAGTGTGAGAAAAAAATAAATCAACTCAGAATTCCACGTATTTAATAGTTAAAGCAGTACGTTCCCAATGGTGCCATCACAAACACAGCCTTTGTGAAACCAAAGGTCAGGCTGACAGTTGGTAGGAAAAGCATCGCATGGCTGGAGATTCATGACAGGAGTGTCTTCAGGGCTGGAAAACAGAAGGCTACAACATTTCTTCTTTTATCCCTCTATTTACTGTTCAGTCTTCAGACAAAAATATCCTGGGGCTTTGCTTTGCTTTCCAGGGATTTACTGTGATCTTTCAGGGACCACAGGAGGATTCTCAGTTTATCATTCTGGAGGATCAGAAAATGCCAAGGTTGGTCAGGTTCTGTAACTCGTCCTTCCAGAGTACAAATTCTGTGTGTACAAAGGAAGACCTTTGCATTGTAATTTTTAAAAGTCTGTGATGATAAGAGATGACTAAATAACTTCTAATTATTCTTACATCAAGTGTTTTAGATGGAATTTCATAAGGTGCATGTCAGGGGGTTTTTGTTGGTATTGCTATATTAAAGGGAATACTGTCTCTGATTTAGTAAAGTAATATCCTCTGCCATTTCTTATCATATTACACTTACGATTAAAAATCAAGAGATAATTTAAGTAAAAAACAAACAAAAATCATCCCTGATTTCAAGCAGAAAAAAAATGCGGTTTAAGAGACTTTTCAGGGCAATATTTTACTTAAATACTCAGCAATGTTCATGGGTAGGAAAATCAATACTTGAAGTTAGGATTAATCCCCAAGAATAATTTTATCTGTTTCTTGAATCTACATAAGTCGAACTTACAAAGTAGCATCAAGAAGATCATTTTTTTTCTGGTGCTTAGAAGTTTCTGAGACCATTCTGGAAGGATGGTCACAGAATCACAATTTTCACAGAATTATTTCTTTCCTGTCATCTGTATGGAATGTTTTGGTTGCAACAGTTTTTCTAATTACCTAGAATTAAAAAAAAAAAAAAAAAAAAAAAAAAAAAAAGTTTTCCCACCCCCCCTTTCTTTTTCATCTGA
>VZTH01005793.1:185398-226234 GCA_013397815.1 Aleadryas rufinucha
TTATCTGTATGTAATTTTTTGGTTGCAACAGTTTTTTTAATTACCTAAAATAAAAAAAAAAAAAAAAAAAAAAATCAGTCTTGCATGCTCCCGTTGCTCTGTCATGCAGCCTTCCACTGCCACTTTGAATGACAGAGAATGAATAAACTTGCAGCAGTAAATATCAGTGAGAGACTTGCTAACAACGTCCCTCTCACCCCAGTAATTAGGAAAACTCCCCAACTACTGAGCTGCATTGTTTGAAACTCTTAAATAGTTTTACAAAGCCTTCATTACTCTACACAGTGCCCAAAGGTATGTAGTTTTCCATTTTTGTCTGGCCAACTTCTTTTTTTCATGGAGGCTCATGCAATTAGGAAATTTCCATGCAGTATGACTGAGAAGCCCCTACAGAGAAATAAAATTTGAAAATTAAAAGAAATACTTCCAGAAGTTTTTGCTTTCTTTTCTGAGATGACTTTTGTTTCTTCATAGAAACATAGGACACAAGACATCTGCATTGACATTTAAATGAGGAACTAAAAGGCAGAGGCAATTAGTTGTTATTTGATTGACCATCACTCTCAGAATTGTTGCATATCAAATAAAATATTTTGGCACTTTACATCAGCAATTTTCCTTATGACAAAGCTGTCTCGTTAAGACCCAGAACTTTACTGTTTGGTGGAAATACAAACCATGTTACAAAAAAATCCCAATAGCAAAACACTAAAAACACCAATAAAACTAAACAAACAAATAATAAAAACAACAACAAAAACCCACCAAAAAAACCCACAAAAAGTATGTAAGTTCTATTAAAATTGAAGTTTTAGAAGCACTTTCCTACTCTCATCATCAATCTCCCCTGTAAGATTTCTTTGCGACTGGAATTGAAAAAATTATATGGAAAGTATAAGGCAACAGTCGCACCTGCTGTGACCATCAAAGTTTTTTAATCATTTATGGTCCTTATTTTTTATATCAAAATAGAAGTGTTGCTATTGTCACTACTAATATTCTGCAATTTCCTTCTTTTTGTGGAGGCTTAGACCCCCTAGAGTAGAATTTATGTCCTTCTCATTTCTTCTGGTTTGCCCCAGTTGATCTTCAGATTTCTGAAAAGTGACTGCAGATCTACTGGAATTGTGAGGTGATACACTTCATAGCTTTGTGCTCAAAAAACATGGGAAAAAAATTAGGAAGGCCTTTTTAGGTAACATGGAGAAAACATAGCCTGTAGGCATGAAGGATGTGAGAGAGGAGAAAAAAATCATATCTTCATCTTATTTAAGATGAAAACTTGATTTCTTTTAAAGACCGTCCATAAATAAAGCCTTGTTTTTCCAAGTGAAAGTTGGTTGCAGGAGTATTTGCAGACTTAAATACTCATTGTTTTACAAACTGTGAGCCTATTTACAAAAGACTATTCAAATGAAGAGAAGTTATCTGGTTGTTTTCTTTTGAAGGAATAAACAACATCTCCGATTACTCCTTAGAATGTAATGCACCTTCACTATATAGTTCATGCCAGATGGAGCAGTGTAGGCTCCTGTGTTTTGCTGAGAATTATTTAATGCTTTTATCAGGAAAAAAAGAACACTTAGTCTTTCATCTTAATTATATTCTTGACAAGACAAAGTATACAGTAGTCAGCTATGGAAAAATATGTTTCTTTTTATTTTTAAAGATGCTTCAATTTTCCTTATCTCTGTAACCAAAAAGTTGTGTTGATATCATGCATTCAAGGTGTTGAATGTGGATTTGTTTCTGTCATGACACTATAACAGTCTTAGGCACTAGGTAAAGCTGCCAATCTCCATAGGTGCTGCATCTATGGTATATAGCTGTAATATATGACCACTAGAGAAAAATAGCTTCACATGCCATTTTCACAGTTTGTATCATGCCATGGGTAGGAAGTTACCCTCAGCAAGGTCTGTCGTAAGCAGACCTTGATGGCTATATGTGAAAAATAAAAAGAGTAACATTAGAAAATTTCCACATCAAGACTTTTTACTTGCTGTATATCATTTCAGAAACTGACAGGATTTCAGTGTTTTTCAGTATATTTACATAAATATATGTGCAAATTCCAGCAATTTAGTTTTATCAAAGAGGAAAATTCAAATCCCATTAAGTTATATGACTGAAAATCCAGATGGCTTAAAATTGTTACATTTTGCCACAATTTTAAGATAGTTTGCAAAAACTTTCATTGGATTTGATGCTGAATATTTTAGTTTCTTCTTCCCCCTCTTTGTTTTGCACTTCAACTATTCAACTTCTTCCACAGCAACTTAAGAAATGCAACAGTAATATTTCCGCTAGGTCTGTGGGAATACCTTAAAAATTTTCCCTGTGTATCAGACAGTACTGATGCCTTTGACATGAGTTTATTCACAGTAGAGTGTAGACTGAATTTTAATGCTATAAAAAAATACTACACTGCTATAATCAGAAACTGTCGGACCACAAGTGGCAATGATAATTATGGCAGGTGTCTGTAAGTCATCACTAATTTCTCTTCTGCTTACCTATGTAATTTAACCTTGATGTGACAAGGCCACCATTCTCCAAGTAATGGCAGCACAGGAGGAAGTGACAATTTTTATTACATTTTATGATTAAGACATTTATCAAATGGGAATTCAGCTGTAATCTTCCCAGTAATTTCGCTTAGGTGACCCATTAACCAACAGAAGCTGGCTGCAATGCTGTTGTACAATCTGTGAGCAGAATATGTTCTACACAGTGATTGCAACTAACATCATGTAGTTTAGTGAAGGTTGTACTAACCACAGCCAGACAAGAACTTTATTATTATTTAGCCACAGGCTGTAAATATACACCATTCAACCACATTGATTTCGCTCAGTAGATTTGGCATTGGAAACCTCAGGGCTATTTCAAGCATTTAAGAGTGAGGCAGGACACAGGCCGAAGCTGACCTGACCTTTGAACACAATCTCATCTAAATTCCAGTAGTCTATAGCAATGAAAGGCTTTTAGACATATCCCTGATTTATCCTGCAGAAGACTGCTCCTTCTTCTCACGTCTCAAACTTTCTAATAGCCAAGTAAGGACAAGGTAGAAGGTGAGTCTGTGAGTCTGCATTTAGGTAAGTCTTCATCAAATAGATCTTGGTTTTCTTAAAACAGGAGTCCTTTTGTGGTCCTCTCTGTTTGATCTTTCCCATTTGTTCTGCCCTTAGAACAGATAGCCCTGGTCTATAATATGTGGGGAAAAAAAAGAAAAAGAAAAAAAAAGAAAAGAAAAAAAAGTGGTAGCTGGCAGTAGAGAATAAAACTGAAGATATGATCTCCAGAATCTATTTTTACCCTCCATAATACTACCTGGCACAACACCAAATCTTCAGTGACCAAAACTTAAAGCCTTAACTTAGTCTTCATGAAAATCACTGGAATATAACAGACAATATAGAAATAAGTCTTAAGGGTAATAAAAAAAAGTCATATACTCCATTTATTTCCTTTGGTACTTTAAGCAGCTCTGTGTTCTGCCAAACCAAGATATAAATCTTGCTTTGCATTCCCCTGAAAACCCAAGTCATCTAAAGTCAATTCTCCTCAATGAAATTTTTTACTGTAGTGGGTCCAAGATTATTTTTTTCCATTTTGTTCTTATGGAATATTTCAAGAGGCTTACCTTCACTGTTCTGTTCATGCATCTAAAATAGTGATTCTTTGCAATTACTATTAGGGTTTCTGATCAGTCAAACCTCTTTCATTTCTTTCTAAATCAGAAACACACATTTAGTTTCAGGGGGAAGAGAAAAAAAGGCAACAGAATCTAAAAGGCACACAAAAAAGACAACATACTCTAAACCCCAAAAAACTACCACTAAAGAAACTCCTGCTTCTTTTCCAAATGTGTTAATAACCTTAAATATCATGGGGGGATTTGAATGTTTTGAGAAACTGAACTAATGTCAATCCTTCCAACTGCATTTACTTAGTTAATTTGTTGAACAATAGGTAAACAACAGAGTATATATATGTATATGTATACACACACATATTAGTGTATTTATGCTACTCTTAGTCATTAGGAAAGGACAATTAACCACAGCACCAACAAGCTGGCTGTGGAAAGAAACTAAAACAGATGGCTCAATAATTTCAAGATACTGCTTCAGTTTGTTTATATTCCAACAGTAGTAATAAATTTTAATAACCTCTTTGAAATCGTAGTGCAGTGTAAGCATTGTAACATTTACTGTATAATTATTATGAAGATCAGTATTATACAGTGTGGACAAGACTGAGATACTTCTAAGTCTGTGTCATATTTGACAGACTCCAACTCTGCACTTTTTATGAGGAAGCTACAAAAATCACTATGGTAGTACACTTCTGCATCACAGTATAGTAATTTCAGTTTCTCTCCTTCTGAAGAGTATCCCTGAAATGTTGGTACATTTCTAATCCTTCCCTTGGTTTTGTGTGTTACACTGATAGCTGGCATGCCTATATAAATATATTCCATAAGAATTTTGTTTAAAAAGTACACATTATGTATTACAGGATGTGTAATCCCTGTTGTTGTGCAATTATAGCAAATATGGAAGAGACTGGGGGCAGCAGAGCTTTAAAATATTGTTATGCTGAAAGACATTGATCTGTTCAATGTGATAAATACTCATTCAGGAAGAGGTAGGAAACATGAGTGCTGCACACCTTTGCCTTTATTTTAACTTGTGTTTACAGCCTTATGGAGTTTGCAAACTACACACTGTAAAGCACTAGAACATAATGTCTAATGATTGCTTAACACAAGTTACTGGGTCACAACTGGTTATTTAGCAAGATTTCTGTAGCGTGAAGTAGGAAGAGCTGTGATATGAAGTGATCACTGAGAGGCATTGAGTTTGGTGTCAGTTCTGTTGGTGCTTAAGGAAAGGAGCAGAAGGTGAACAATTGCGTGAGAAATTACTTTCTTTTATTCTGCATCTAGTGCAGAATTTCACGGTTTAAGGGCTTTGCAGACATGATTGACTGCTAACTGAATTCAGAAGCTGTATTATAGTTCTGGTTTGTATATACTTGACAGTTGTCATAAAAGCTCTCAATTCATATTCCTCATTTTAATTCTCAATAATGGCAGGGAAAATAAGCAATCTGTTGTTTTCACCCTCTCAAATTCATCTGAACTACTTTTTTTAAAGTTTACTAATAAACTGCAGCTGGCTATACTCAAAGACATTCTCTCTGCTGTCCTCCCCCTTTGATCACTGAAGTGTTTTCAGACCCTGTAAATTATTTGTGGCTTATCTATTGCTTCCTTGTGCTTTCAGGGTTTTGTGCTCCAGTCTTACTGCACAAGCTCTTGTCATATCCTTCCACAAGACCCCAAAATTTTATTTACATTTACTTCTCTCTGACCAACTCGTGCAGAGGTTTCTGTACTGCCATGCCTTCAATGAGTAAGATCAGTTTCCAGTGTAACCCTCACCCTTAATATATTCACTTTCTTTCCCTACTAAATTTTCAGTTGCAGTCTGAGTTCCCTTAGATATTTTAACAGTAGGTTTAAAAAAAAACCCAACACCTTTGTATTTGCTATACATTTAGCTGTCTGCATTTCCAACTGTGAAAAGGAATTTTTCAAATTATAGTTATAGGCAAGTTAGTATCAGTTGTTGCTGTTCTTCTTCAATGTGCTCAGCATTCACCACTTTATATTTATTCCTACTGATAATACTTTTGTATCTTATCTAGACTTTTCAGTGCAGATTACTTCATTGAGGTTGTTTGTTGAGCACTCATGCTCCTTGTTATGAATGACTGTGCGTATCTACTTCATGAACCTTTGGCTACCTTCAAAGTATCCTAGAGACACTGTGCTGCACCTAGTGGCATTTGTTCCTTTAGTGACTTCCTGAATTAGTTACATATTTTGAAGCACATACATCAATATAACAGTCCTATATATACATCATACCTTTGTAAGCAGAACAAGTTTTCTCTCTTTCATATTCATCCACAAAATGGTTTCCCTTTTTGGTTTACCATATAAACCTGCCCTCGGATTAGGTACTACTTTCCCCTCTAAAAAACAAACAAGCTATATATCAGCTGCAATTAAAAAAAAAATAAATCTGAATAGATAAGTAAGATTAGGTTTAGCATGGAATCTTTTCAGTGCAATAGATTTCACTTTCCCTGACAGCTGCCCTACTTATCTTTGTAGTCAGCTTGCATGTCACACCTAATTTAAAACTGAAAAGAAGAAAAAAATAAAAAAAAATTAAAAACCAAACCAAACCAAACCAAACCAAACCAAACCAAACCAAACCAAACCAAACCAAACCAAACCAAACCAAACCAAACCAAACCAAACCAAACCAAACCAAACCAAACCAAACCAAACCAAACCAAAAAAAAACCAAAAAAAAAAAAAAACAAACCAAAAAAAAGCAAAGAAAACCCAAACCAAGAGCACGATTTAAAAATACAAATATCTCCTCACACCATACTATATGTCTGAGGAAGAAATTTTTTCCGTCCCTGTGGTTCTAGGCTCCCACTGTTGAATCAAGCTGGATTATTGCCATTGATTCATCTGGAATAGGTACCAAGTCAGTTTAAGGCAATGGGTGAGATAAAAGAGCTGTGCAGTCTGTCAGATGAATTCTCTATAAAGCAGATAAACAGCTGTACACATTTTAGCTATAGCTAGTATTAGAAGCTGATGTTGAGGTGATAATGTAATTAGTAGTGTTGTGAAATATGAGTTAACATGCTGCATATTGATGTTTCTTCACAGGAGATCCTTGATGCTTACTGTTTCTGTCAGACAAGATAACGTGCCTGAATATTTCATCTGACAGAAACAGCAACTCTGCATAAACAGCTCTGGAAAACAACCAAACAGTGAAAAGGGGCAGCTAAATATTTTTAATGGTGCTCATAAAGTAAATCCATTCTGTCGAGGAGCTGTAAGACTCCGTATGAAGGCAGTCAATACTCACTTGAGACAAAATTGATGGGTACAGAGAGACAGATAATGTACTGAAAGGGTTCATACTTGTTTCCAAAGATGGCTAAGCTTCAAACTTCTCTGTGGGAAACAAAGAAGTTATTTAGTGATGCTGCTGCTAAATAAATGTACAAAATTCAAACTACATTGTTTTCTATTACTTGTAATAATAAGATATTAATATCTTTTTCAGTGCCATGTTTATGCCCTATGTTGTGTTGACCTCTTTACCACTGGAAAAATCAAATATGGTCTTAACCGTAACTTTCCACTAGGTAAACTATGTGCTGTCACAGTCCAGCAGTATTCAGTGTTCTGGAAGAATTTGGTGTGGTGCAGAATCATATTTACCCAGAAGAAATAAAAGCCTTGCCTCAGTGCAGCAAACATTGCTTTTCAATTTGGTGTTTACGCATACAGCAACTGGACAATTACTTTCCAGCCAACTTCCCACTATCTGTGGAGGTTAAGACTTAAGAATCTGCTGATGGCCACAAATTACAAATTACATAGCAGTAAAATAATGGAGAGATTACATATATTCCCTTACAATGCACATAAAATTGTGAAGATGAATCCATAGAGCCCCTACAAGCAGCCTGTCTGCAATGAAATTTTAGCTTTTGCAGGAAATTCAACATTTGCATTCATTTGTGTTCTTTCTTCAAGAACTCAGTATCACTCACGAATATTACAAGAAAGCATTATTACAGAAAGGAAAACATTATTTTTATTTTAATCCAGAGAGGCAGGGGGAGGAAATGGAATTCCCAAAAAGCTGGAACAACAAACATAGTTGCAGTGTCTTGAAATTATTCAAGCAAGGCTCTGACAACTATATAGGAGCAAAAGCACTCTTTGAGAAAGAGAATTTCAATGAATAATAACTTCCAGAAAGTTATGCGAAATTAAAAATTCTAATACATTTGTTAAGATTAAAGAGTTATGAAATTTTATTTAGTAACATTAAAGATTATAACACCTCAACAGAAATATAACGCTATTACAAAATACATGTTTAATAGAGACTACATATGCAAGAAAGATAATTTGATTAATTTCTTACTTAAATTCAATTAATGACAACTAGAGAACTTAGACAGAGCCCGTTATAAGACATCAGACAGCGACCAGAACCACAGAAGAGATTTCAGCACCAGAAAAAGTAAGGAAAACCTATGCATCTCAGTCAAGCTGGAAAAGGAAAAAGAAATTAGTCCATGTCTAGAAAGCAGGCAATTTGTGGTTATGCTCTGGAGACTGACCATCAGGAAATTGGAAGTTAATAACACAAGTGGAAGAATGAAGAATTGACTCCCCAGAGCAAGCATCTGTTGGAGGAGTTTGAGAGACCTCTGGTAGGCAATCACTTCTTTTCCTTCAGATACCATGAAGAATTTCTTCAGGAATGGAATGTGCACAGTTATCTAAAGCCTTCCTCTACATTTTAGTCAGATATTTGGAGTGCAGCTATACTGAAGTGTTATGTGGAGAGAGCAGCAAAATGCAAATAGGAAGTTAAACACTTTATGTGGAAGAATTGCTACAGACTAGGTAAGAAAAAAAATAATTGCCATTTTCTATATTCGTTAACTTTTATGTATTTTATAAATAAATATGTGTGACACACCTAGACAAATCATATGGTGTAAACCAAAAACTTTTCTGATACTGAATGCCTTATCTCATTTGATAGCTTTGGTAACTGGGCTGGAAAGGTGTCAGGTTGTGTGGGCCTGACAGTGGGGTTCTGTTGCAATTAACCTCATGTTTCAATGTCAGCACAGCAGAAAGTACTGATACACGAAGTTTAACACCCAGAGTATAGGATATCTATAGCTATAAAAAATGATATGCTTGGTCAGAGATTTAACATATGTTAACTTCCTACACATTCAGAAGGATGTTAGACATCCATATTACCAGCTAACCTTTGCTATGGAAACGAAGGAACTGCATAACCCAGAGTTTGATTGTTTCTGCAAATTTATTTTACTTGTGTCCTTTTTCACAGTCTGTTTCCTCATGCCTTTTATACTGATGTCTAAAGGTCATCAGCTTGTTTCACATTATCAGGAAATGTTTATCAAATGAAATTTCTATAGTTTTAACACCAATATGAAAATTATCTGCTATGTATGATTTTATTACAGGACTATTCCATTTTTTGCAATTTCTATATCGTCCCGAGGAATCACAGTGAGAGTCACATAAAGCATCTAAACAGAGGTATCTGCCAGTGCCCTTTCTTCCCAGCCATGACTGCAATTAACAGCAGCACTAAGTGAGGATGGGACACATTAATTCCTGTGCCCAAGAGGATGCTCTTCACAGCACATCAACACACTGTCTTATGAACCATATGACTCATTGCTCTGTGACAACTGGTATTCTCAAACCCTGACAGATGCTTGCTAGCATAACTTGAGAAATGAAATTGCATTTTCTTATTGGAAATAGTGAAAATTATGCAGATTCCTCATTCCTTCCCAGCTGACAAAGTCAAAAGACCTTTCTGTGTATCTTATTAATGGTTCTGCTAAAGAAATCCTGAATTGGCTTTAATAGAGAAGAACTTAATAATCTAGGTATGTTGTAATGATGACGTAGCTGAGTCTGACACATGATTGAAGTAGTATAAGCATATGTCACTCTAGGCTATTGCAGAGTAATTTTTAATCAGGTTAAGGATATCTTAAAGGTTTGTCTCACGGCTTTAGTACACTTCCAAAGTCCCTGCTAGTGCAGGATTTTTAATGTTGACAGACACACTGAGTGAGTACAAGATGGAAAGTAATATAAAGCTTCCACAGCACCCTCTGACATCAGGAAGGCAGGTATTTGAAATCATCCCTTCTGACAATTCAACAGCCAAGACAGAAACAGTAGTTTCCAAACCATTGATATATATTAATGAGAGTAATTATTTGAAAGGGGAATAAGAATTTAAGAAGGGTAATGACTGATCAGTCAGGGCTGATTTTTTTATACTTAGTGCTTGATATATTCCTCTTCCTTGAATCATCTGTCCAGCTGATTTTAGTGTCTCAAATATCTGGTTGACACAATTCTGATTTTTAAGTGTCCCATTTTAGGAAAAGCAACCTCTAACTTGTTTTGAACCTCTTGACTGCTCTTCTAATTTGGCACTCTCTATTTATTGGATTAGAAGACATACTGGATAAACTTACTAAGCAATTGCTTTACTTTTTGCAGATACTTTAAAATCACTGTATCATAAGAAGCATGATTTCTAAAGTTCTGTGTACAATGAAATACTTTGTCTTAAGGATATGGAAGAATATTTTTTCTTCATCAGAGGATACAGTTAGATTGGTCAAAGAAGCATTCAGCTTCAAAATTTCAAAGCTGACTTTTACACTGGACATTAAACCACATAATACACTACTTGTAGTCTCTCATGACAGAAATACCTGCATTTGCTATTATTTACAGACAGAGGATTCAATATTGTCCATTTTTAAACAAGAAATAACACACATCTCATTTGTAAGAAACAAACTTTTTTTTTTTTAATATGAAATGGTGGTCAATTCTAGCAGACAGAGTTTAACGGCAAATAAAATTTAGGGCACATTGACAAAAGTTTCAATTTATGTACCAATTTTTCCTTCCTTTTGAAACCAACCCAAACCTTAGTTCAAATATTTTGATATGGAGATTAAAGAGCACCTGCAAGCCTAAGGACAACAGATTTGGTGATTCCAAGGTATGGGTTAGGGCAATATCTTATCTATCAGGCATCTCAACACTTTGAGGTGACAAAGGATGTAAGTGGAAATCTCATTCAACAGTGGGAACAAACAAGGTCCTCACCATGTGATTTACTGATTGTTATTGCCTATTACACTAAAATACATTCAAAAAGATTTTTAAATATTGTAATTTGTATATCTGTTTTACCTGATTGGAACTTTATCATCATTTGAGTTTCCTCAAAAACACTTAATATCCTAAAATAATAGTTTTCATATAATGATCTCTGGATACCAGGAGTCTGTTGTGGGGGACAAGGACCCTCTGCCCTGTCCACTAGGATTCTCATTTTGAGAATCATTTTTTTTTAGTAGTGGAGAAAATGGGCAGCCTCGAGGGATACTGCATTTGCTGAAAAGGGGAGAGTGCTTGATGACATTAGATAAGAGTTTGCAGAAGAGCAGCAGGAATTAAATAGGATTGCCCAGACTTTTCAGTCATCTGTTGGACAGCAGTGTTCTAGAAATGTATTTAATTAACTGAAGGTTTTTAAATATAACAACAAAAAAACTCCTTGGAATTAGTGACACAAAAAGACAACAAACATCTAATAAAATTCAGTTTTTGGCTGATAGTTGTATTTTGATTCCACCCAGAAACAAGACAGATGACAGGACAACTGTATTGTTTAAAAAGCTAATATCCTCATGTTTGCTTTCTTTCTGTATCTTTGAGCATAATCCAAAATATTTTATTACTATCAAATAAAATTTTCTTTTCTTGTGAGAAAAGAAAATTCTCCTCTTTGCTGTTTTTCAGATCTTCTAGACTGAATAAATCCTGAACCTTTGAGGGACCAGTATCTCATCTGTATTACCTCTCCGGTATCTTTGTTGCTGGTTTAGCTAAGTGTGATTCAGTGGGAGAAAAGATGTAATTACAGAAACCAACAAACTCTTTTACAGCCTATGGATGATTTATCCACATCACTTCCTTTGACTCCTCTGCTATTTGCATGAAACTCACGATTTCACTCTTTCCAAGTATTTCCAACTTTCAGATGAGAAGGTCTTTTTGAGAATCCAGTTGTAAGGGCATGGAAAAAGTCTCAACACAAATTTCCATGTTCTAGTTTTTGACTGACTCAGTTGGCCATTTTAGTTTTGCATACCTAGGCCCTCACCAGTAAGGCCAGTCTATAATTAATGAAAATTCACTGTGCATATTAAAAATTAAGTCATATTAGCAAGTCCTTTTTAATTGAAATACCAGCATGTGAGGTGATGACAATTTAATGGCAGATGGAACTCAATGAACCACAGAAAAGAAAAATTCAGAAATAGATGACTGTGTGTGAGGTGCTGTCAGACAGAAAAATAAATGTGTGATACCTTCCTTACATTTGATTAGAGGAAAATTAAAGCACATAAAAGAGATCTTCAGAATATATTGTGCTCTTAATTAATGTGCTGTTGAGATGGTCGATGTGTAGAAAAGTGAGTATCCTAACCTGCTTGAAAAAGTGGCATTTAAATTGCACTGGAACAAACCTACTGGACTTGAATGCAGATTGCAGATGTTCATGCACATAGCCAAAAGCCAGGTGAGTTCAGCTCCTTGGAAGGCTACTGTTGGCTGGTCCCAGGTAACTACTGGGAAAATGGCTATGTGGACTAAATATATAAACTCCCCAACAAACAAACCCCAACACAGGGAAGCTCCACGGTTAAATTTCTTGGGAGGCTGTTAAGACGAAACATACTGGATTGAGCAGTATCTTATCACTTTTAGTTTCAACCAAATTAATATCTAGAAACAATGGTTGGATTTGTGAATCCAAAAAGATTTCTTGCAATTTGAATTTCTGTCTAAAGCAAGAACTCCTACTATTTTTAGTCCTGAATACCTTTTTTGAAGTGTGAGCAAATGAAAGTAGAGTCTAGCGAGGGTCATTGAAAAAGTCTGCAGAATCTTTGTTCCTTGAAAGCAGTGGTAGATTTAACACACTAAGCTATGTTCCAAGTACTGCACTTGGTAATATAGAATTAGCACCTGTTGGTTTTGACAGAAATTGTACGTACAAAATAAAAATCCACTTTCAGTAATCTGTGCCCTTCAGGGCTGTATTTAATTGACTTCAGGACAGAGAGCAGGGTTATCTCTCTCATCTCGTACACCAGCTGTAGAGCTGCTTCCAGCAATGAAACGTTTCAACCTTCAGGAGAGAAATCCTTCAGTAAAAGAGTGCTGTTAAATGCTCTTGGTAATATTGTGAACAGGATTGTCACTGAGTGCCCCATATGACATTGGAATTCTGCCACTGAAGAATAACTTAGAGTGAACAAAATTACTTTCACTCCTATGCAGGGTATCAGAAAGATCTGTAGTAGTTGCCCTTGAGCAAAGGGCAAAAAAGAAAAAGGGCATTTGATCTTAATAATGACTTGCTAATTCTCATTAATGAGTGGGATATCCTTTGTGAATTATAAAAGGAATAATGAAATGAAAGAGAAATGTATCGATAAAAAGCAATTAGAATAAATCCCAGAGAAGACCAACTCATGAGAATATTGAAGTTGGTTTAAGCTTGAGTTGCTAGAGCAATCATATAAGTATTTTAAATTACTTCACTTTTTTCCCCAGGTTCTAGATTTGTAGATGGCCATGGGTTAGTTAATGAGGTCATGCTGTATTCTTTTTTTTAAATTTTTATTTGAAATGTCCATAGCTGTAGCAGTTTTTCAAATATTTTGAGAAGCTATTATTGCTTTTGTCTTTTAAAGAGATGATACAGGAAGAATTAAAGAATTTCCAGAGAGCTATTTGGATTTTCTTCTGAATGATTTAAATAGTGGGTAAATAGAACAAGTAATTTCTAAACATGTCCCAGCCTACTGGGGATTGTGCCCACAGCTGCAGACACACACACATTCATAAATGTTTACAGCAATATTTTCTTCTTATCGTTCACATTTCTCTAAAATTTCTTTAAACATTTTTGGATCCTGCTAATTTTATATTTGCTAATAGTCACTCATAAATCTTAAACAACACAAAACACCACCTAAATGTTAGAACATTAAAAAAAAAAAGTTATCTGATAACTAGTGAGAAATAGCCAGCTCTACAAGAATCAGGAATAGCTAGAACTGTAGTATAAATAACTTTGCCAAACAGTTTGTAGAAATGTGAAGTACTATTCTTTTCTTTTTCTCTGTAGTTGAATTGGACTATGGTTGTGGTTTAGCTCTGGAAGCAGCCCAGCCCCAAGCAGCCAGTTGCTCATTGGAAGTGAGAAAACTCATGGATTGCAATTAAGAAAGTTTAGTAGGTGAAGCTACATCTGCCCATGCAAGCAAAGCAAAATAAAAAATTCATTGCCCATTTTCTGTGGGCAGGCAGTGTTCAGCCAACCCCAGGAAAGCAGGGCCCCATCATTTGTAACGGTGATGGAATAAAAACATTGGAAGACAAATGCCAGCACTCGTTCTTCTGCTTTTTCTTTCTTTCCCAAACTTTTGTTGCTGAGCGTGATGTCAAAGGGTATCGGATATTCCTTTGCTCAGCTGGGATCAGCTGTCCTGGCTGTGCCTCCTCCCACGCTTCTACTTGCTAAGCCCCAACCTACTTGTCTGGAGGAACAGAGTGAAAAACAGAGAAGACCTCAATGTTATAAAAGATAGTAAAACAAAATATAAGAAATAGCAAATATAAAAAGTATAACAAATCTGGAAAAAAATCATATGGATGAAAAAACGTTGCTAAAAATCCCCTATATCCCTAACCTTACAGTTTTGAAATCCTAGCTTTCCGCTCTAATATCTTCTCTTGCTATTACTACTCTAATATCAAATCAATAATATTCTAGCAATTTTGAAAATCAAGCCTTGCAAATGTCTAATTTAATAATGTTGGAAAATTACATTCATTTTTTAAAAAAATTCTCATTTAAAACCAAAGTAAGTATATTTTGGAATTGGTCTAAATTGGGAAATAATTTGCACTACACTTCTGTCTGGTTAAGCCAATTAAGTATTTTTTTGAGCAGTCAGAAATTTTTGCTATTCACTTAGGCATATCTCAGTCAAAGGGGATTCACAAAATTGTGGTTGTTAGCTGTGATATTGTACTCTTGGTAAGTATCCACGTCTGTCATATTAATTTGCATTTTACATCAGTGAGGGCAGACATAAGATATACACAGAATACTTAGCTATCAGGAGCTTATTAATCAAGAAAAGCTAACATAATATCTTTAAGTCATTCCAGTCTAGCAAATAAATTCTGAAAGATCATGCTGATGACTGCACAATCACAATCTACAATGTGGAAAATAAGAGAATCACAAGGTTAGTTCCAGATCCCATCTGGGTGGATGCCTACTGTGTGTAATGTTTATGAGGGATTAAATGTATTAAAATGTTAAAAGCTCTGTTTTTAAAGTGCTGCTCATCCATTTCAAGGAAGCTTTGAAACTATTGTGAATGACAAAGAAGGTAGAAAATAAAAAACTTCATGGTTTTAGGTTTTGCAAATAAACTAATTTTATTTCATTTTCTTTTAAAGGTAGTTAATTTAGGAGCTCTTCAGTGGTAGAATTCATTGGTACCTCTTAGGTATAAATTATTTGAAAACTTTTAATAGATTTGTTTTATTTGCACTATTTTCTTCTAACACAAATATTTTAGATAAGGCAGATTTCAAATCACATTCATCTGGCTAGATAAACAAAGCTTATATGTATGTTTTCTTTAGATTATCTTAATTAATTATGCCCATGGAGAAAAAAGAAGCTTCTGAAAAATAGTTAATGAAAAGCTGCAGATTCTAAATCTTAACAGAGTTCTGTAGTAGCTGTATTATAGAAAACAATATTAATCAGCTCAGGGTAAATTNATCTGATAACTAGTGAGAAATAGCCAGCTCTACAAGAATCAGGAATAGCTAGAACTGTAGTATAAATAACTTTGCCAAACAGTTTGTAGAAATGTGAAGTACTATTCTTTTCTTTTTCTCTGTAGTTGAATTGGACTATGGTTGTGGTTTAGCTCTGGAAGCAGCCCAGCCCCAAGCAGCCAGTTGCTCATTGGAAGTGAGAAAACTCATGGATTGCAATTAAGAAAGTTTAGTAGGTGNGCTCATTGGAAGTGAGAAAACTCATGGATTGCAATTAAGAAAGTTTAGTAGGTGAAGCTACATCTGCCCATGCAAGCAAAGCAAAATAAAAAATTCATTGCCCATTTTCTGTGGGCAGGCAGTGTTCAGCCAACCCCAGGAAAGCAGGGCCCCATCATTTGTAACGGTGATGGAATAAAAACACTGGAAGACAAATGCCAGCACTCGTTCTTCTGCTTTTTCTTTCTTTCCCAAACTTTTGTTGCTGAGCGTGATGTCAAAGGGTATCGGATATTCCTTTGCTCAGCTGGGATCAGCTGTCCTGGCTGTGCCTCCTCCCACGCTTCTACTTGCTAAGCCCCAACCTACTTGTCTGGAGGAACAGAGTGAAAAACAGAGAAGACCTCAATGTTATAAAAGATAGTAAAACAAAATATAAGAAATAGCAAATATAAAAAGTATAACAAATCTGGAAAAAAATCATATGGATGAAAAAACGTTGCTAAAAATCCCCTATATCCCTAACCTTACAGTTTTGAAATCCTAGCTTTCCGCTCTAATATCTTCTCTTGCTATTACTACTCTAATATCAAATCAATAATATTCTAGCAATTTTGAAAATCAAGCCTTGCAAATGTCTAATTTAATAATGTTGGAAAATTACATTCATTTTTTAAAAAAATTCTCATTTAAAACCAAAGTAAGTATATTTTGGAATTGGTCTAAATTGGGAAATAATTTGCACTACACTTCTGTCTGGTTAAGCCAATTAAGTATTTTTTTGAGCAGTCAGAAATTTTTGCTATTCACTTAGGCATATCTCAGTCAAAGGGGATTCACAAAATTGTGGTTGTTAGCTGTGATATTGTACTCTTGGTAAGTATCCACGTCTGTCATATTAATTTGCATTTTACATCAGTGAGGGCAGACATAAGATATACACAGAATACTTAGCTATCAGGAGCTTATTAATCAAGAAAAGCTAACATAATATCTTTAAGTCATTCCAGTCTAGCAAATAAATTCTGAAAGATCATGCTGATGACTGCACAATCACAATCTACAATGTGGAAAATAAGAGAATCACAAGGTTAGTTCCAGATCCCATCTGGGTGGATGCCTACTGTGTGTAATGTTTATGAGGGATTAAATGTATTAAAATGTTAAAAGCTCTGTTTTTAAAGTGCTGCTCATCCATTTCAAGGAAGCTTTGAAACTATTGTGAATGACAAAGAAGGTAGAAAATAAAAAACTTCATGGTTTTAGGTTTTGCAAATAAACTAATTTTATTTCATTTTCTTTTAAAGGTAGTTAATTTAGGAGCTCTTCAGTGGTAGAATTCATTGGTACCTCTTAGGTATAAATTATTTGAAAACTTTTAATAGATTTGTTTTATTTGCACTATTTTCTTCTAACACAAATATTTTAGATAAGGCAGATTTCAAATCACATTCATCTGGCTAGATAAACAAAGCTTATATGTATGTTTTCTTTAGATTATCTTAATTAATTATGCCCATGGAGAAAAAAGAAGCTTCTGAAAAATAGTTAATGAAAAGCTGCAGATTCTAAATCTTAACAGAGTTCTGTAGTAGCTGTATTATAGAAAACAATATTAATCAGCTCAGGGTAAATTTATGTGCTATTTATTTGTAAGTCAGCAAAATCCATAAGAACTTGGTAGATATTTTTAAAGAGACTTCGAGACTTAATCACATTTTGAATTTGATAATGCTGCCATTTAGCTTACCAAAATGATAGATTAAAATCCTCTTACTGCTGCTTACATCCTAACCATTAAAAAAAATTAAAACAAACAAAAAACCCTGAACCAAACAAACAAGCCCCAAAACCAAAACCCCTAAACCAAAACCAACTGTGAGGAAAAAAAGTATTTCTGGATTTAGTATTACTAGAATTGTATGCAGATTATTGCAAAAAGGTCAGATGTGAACCCCTGTTCCAGCTATGGGTGCAGAGGGATAGAATGATACCAATTTGTTCATCTATTCTTTGAAAGAGCATGCCTGTTTTTTACAAATGAGAAAGACTGAATAATTTAAGGGGAAGAGACAAAATTAGAGCAGGACTTCATGTGAATACAAAAAGTACTGCTGACAATAGAGAGTGACACCTAAACTGGCATCTCATGCGTACTCAAAACAATCTAGAGTCTACCCATCTCTTCTTCACTCAACCGGCTCCTGCACTCAGAGCACCTGACTGTAACCCCCTGGTCTTGTACAGCAAAAAAGATTCCAAGCATTTCTCATCTGTATCAGATGTGATCAAAACTCTATTGAGCTCCCAAGTCAGTCCTGATTCTTCCCTGGATCAGTGTAGCTTAATAATTTTACTGTCAGGTTGTCTGCTTCTCAGAAGCTCACTCTAATACTTCTCAAGTTCCCCTTGAAGCTACATTCCCTGAAAAACTGGTCCTGCAGTTCTGGGTTTGACATTCAGTGCTAAAATTCCTAACTCCTTGCCAAATCCCTTCCTGCTGAATAATATCCATTGACGATCTGCCCAAAGTCTTTACAGCAGCTCTAAGTCTAACTAAACCCATCCTATCTTCATGCTCAATTCCTTGCTGCAGGGGCAGTGCCTGCCTGCGTACAAGGACCTTTCTCCATATTACAATGCTGAAATGCAAGGTCTCAATCATTTCTTACAACCTCGGACAACTATGGTCAATTTTTAATAGCTCTGAATAATACAATGCTTTCACACGGAAACTGGAAATATGGCTAGAACTGAGAGTCTTTCTGGAAGCCAACAGCACATCATTTTCTTGCTCTACAGAGAAACACCATTAATAGTCACAGGATTCCAACATCAACACAACATGTTAAATTTTCATTAATTGAATGCGGTGGTGAAGAGTCACATCAGTGGGTTTGATCACATAAACACCGAGTTTTGAAAGGATTCTCAAGGTTGGCATAACTGTTGTTTCTTGAGTAAAGTATCATTTTGATCAAAATTTACAGTCAAAAAAGAGCTCCCCTCTGTTTCATTTGATGTAAAATCTGAAGTTAATTTGTATTGTAGGTTGTCTATGAGTCAGGTCAGACACCATAAGCAACTTGATTAACAATGGATGCTGGTTTTGACATACATTCTATTACACTGCTAAATATAGAACATAGAGAATAATTCTGATTGCAGTACTTAAAAAAAGTGTTAGAACAAATAGGTTTTTTTCTTTTCTTACACTTCCCTTGTGCCATATCATATTGAACCTCCATTATTGAAGTCCCCAAATAAGTTGCTGTCTGAGCATTTAGAGCATTTTTTAATCTTTTGAGCTTTGCTAATCTACTTCATTGGCACAGAGAACCCATAAGAACTGAGAAGCCTCAAGGAAGCTCTAACTGAGGTCTCAAGCTGAAAAGAACTGTTCTTCACAAATACTCCCACTCTTCTTTGTGTTCTTCTGCACACCATTAATCAAACAGAATTTGATGAGCCCTCAGGATGGACTAATAGCAACCATCAAATATCACTAATTGAAAGCACAGGCAGAATTCTAGTTTCTTCTGATGCTTTATGGCAGCAAGTCTTGAAATCATGTAAATATTTGCACACTTAATTTCCACAATTTTATAACAGAAAGAGCATGGCTTGGGTGCAGAATGAATGAAATGAATGTGTTTCGGCATCAGAAGGAACAGCACAAATAGGTTTTAAAAGGTAGCCTGCACTGAGAAGGAAAGGGCACCCTTCCCCAGGCACTGTTCTCTTGGGAAGTACTGAGGACGATGTTGCTTATGACAAGATGAAAAGGCCTGCATTCTGAAAAGGTCACAGCACAGATGACTTCCTAGCTGAAGACCACTACCCTCACACAAGGAAGAAGGAAACTAGGTTGCTGCATGTAGTACACATCAACATGTTTTTCTCCTTGCTCAAAAGAACAGACTATGCACCCACAAGTGAGTAAAAGCGTGCGATAGGCATCAGCTTATTCAAAGATTTATGAAAGCATAAATCGGCAAGATTCTGAGATGTGACATCTGGTGACTCCTAAGGGGTGCAAGAGAATTGTCCAGAAACCTGTTTGTCATCTCCCGTCAAGAACTAATGCTTTTCATATTGCACACAAATATGTGAGTGAGAGAGTGTGAATGTATAAGATCCCTTGCTTGAAGAATTTGTAAATAAATATCCTGCCCTGAGTTTTACTTCACTAATTTCCCTACCATGCTATTGCAGTGTAAAGCCATATTATCAAACTAACCGGGTCATATATTTAAAGACACTATTGCTCCAAGTTATTATAGTGTAGTTCTCGTGTTTATTCTCACAATAAAGGAAAGAAGATGCTGTTGCAAGCCTATGTAAAAAATTACCTTACTTAAAATAAATAATACAAAGGCTTTCAGTAATTTTCTTGCCTTAGTTTCAAATACTGAATTATTTATGTTTATTGTAAATATCCTTTGGTCATGTGGAACTTTAAAACTTACCAAGTAAATATTTCACATTTGGTCCATTTTCTTTAGGTAAAAAATCACCACTTATCTCTGTGCAACTGTGTCTTCCAGAAATCCAATTACTTCACTCAAGCTTTGGTGCAGCTGTACTCACTTCAGCACTCAAATCCAAAAATAGTAGCAAGAATAAAAGCACAATGAATGAAGTAAATTCTCACTTGTGTAATTTCCTTGAAAAGTAGTAATCAAAGTTAACCTTCTCAGTAGGATGTGACAGAAGTTCAATGATAATAGAGATAGTGCTGCTTTAGGAAGTTCTCAGGGTTTGTGGACCAAATAATCATCATAGCTCTTCAAGAAAGGCAAATAGTAGCATTTAGACATCAGCATTTCAAAAACATCCCTAGGCAAAGCAAAAGAGGTCAACAGTGCCTTCCATTGCCTTTATTCTTCTTTAATGAATAGCTGAGAAATATTTCATGCTACAGAGAATGAATGCTTTTAATAAGTTAATATACTGAAGTTATATAAAAAAGAAGGTAACAGTCCATCAAACAATAAAATATTAAGTATTTATAAAGTTTATGGCCACATAAGGTAATGCCAGTAAAACCTACAAGTCGGTTTTGTTTGTGAGCATTGTCACACACACACACTGCTTGCTATACAGGAAAGAGATCAGCCTAAGACCCAGACCAAGATCCATTACTGATCAGGATGCCCTTATATCCCTGTGTAATTTTTTTCTGTTACTTAAATATAGTTTGGAAATAAAAATGTGTTAGCTTTTAGATGCAGAAAAAAAGATGAATCTGTTTTCTCTAAATCTGAAAATTTCCAAAATACAAAATCGTTTCTAACATGGTAAGTTTTTGTGCAAAACAGTTGTTTGCATTACCTAGGAAATATTCAGAAATGAAAAACTATAGAATTTAACTGAGACTACTCTGTGAATGAGTTCATAGCTATTGACTCCTTTACTGGTGCTTAAAATATTGAATGTTTAGTCTTTCAGACTATAAACCATGAAACAAGAGGCTAGATATACAATAGATCTGTTCCATTAAATCTAATACCCCAAAACTGCTTTTCTGCCTTAAAAAAAAAAGCCAGGCTTCTACAGCTCAACATATTATCACCTTCATCAAGGATAGAAGCTGAGTTCAAAAAGGCAGGACAGAAAGAGAAGGAGAACTGTTCTAAAAAAGCAGCTGAAACTACATAGGGACAAATGTAAGATTCCACACTTAGTCAGGAATCACAAGCTCCAGAGTCACTCAGGACAAAAAAAATACTGGAATATTAAAGCATATTAATCCTTCTCCTGCTCTGAGCCTGATGAAATCTCAACTGGAAAAAAATACTTTTAATTTTGAAAAAAATTCTTGGCAATATATTAAAAAAAAGAGGAGCAAATTATCCCCAAATTACCCACTGTGGAAAATGTAAATAGTGACCATTATGTAACACTTTAAAAATAAAAACATAACCAGACAACAGGATAGATTTTTGGTGAAGCTGCAGAGCTTCAGTTGCAAACTGTTTTCATCACTTAAAGTAATGCAATTTCTGCTTTGAGAATAATTTACATGCTTCTCCTTTGCTTGAGTATTCTCAGAATAAAAAAGGTTTTCCTTCTATCCAGTGTGAAACACTTCTCTTGTTTCAACACACACTTTTTGTCTCTTACACTCCCACCAGATCATCATTTGTAGGTTTTGCAGGCTGCCATTAGGTTTCTCTGAATTCTCATCTAGGTGGTCGCTCAGCCTCTCCTCAAAGGTCATGTGCCGCAACAGTGACCTCTGCTGTATGTCCTCCCTGAAATACGTGGCTGAAGGTGGAGGAAGTGAGGCCACAGTCCTAAATGTGGTGTCCCAAATGCCAGGCAGATGGGCTTAATCTCCTCTCTTGATGTACTGGCTCTGTTCCTGTGAATATTACCTGGGATATTTCTGGAGAACTCTGTAGTAAGGGCTTTTTTCAAAGGCCTGGAAAGCCTTTCATTTATTCTTACATCTAAATATTTGCAGTGTCTACATATACATACATAAAACTAACACTGAATTTAAAACTCCTAGTACTTTTCCTTACTTTCTAGCATATCAAAATCAGAGTTCCATATAATTAATATTAAAAATATATATATTAAAGGTCAGATATATGAAGATAGACACTGAATATCAGGAAGCAGACTTCATAGTGAGAAGTTACGAGTTTTGTTGAAAGTAGAAGCATGAGACTGTCTATCAAGTCACTTGTTCAGGCTTTTGTGACGTAAATAAAAATCAGACTAAGTTGCATCACAGTGGAGAAGTCATGCTGCTACAAGGAAGTATTTTCTCTGTAGGAGGGCCCTTTTGATGCCTAGAGTGTAGAGATGGAGCCTCTTTACCACTTTGAAATGCTTCATGGTTATGAAGCACACACTTGGTTATGAGATGGGCACCTAGGTACACAAATACTGTCTAGCAGATGGTTATTGGGAAATAGAAATCACTGGGTACTTGCTTTGCAGATGTGAGATGCTGTGCACAGAAAAGGGAGGGAAGAGGTGGAATCAAAAGGAAGTAAAAGGCAGTAACCAATATGAGAGAAATTTAATCAGTGTTATTGAACCACCTCTGTGCCCAATAGGAAAACTGAAACAAAAAGCAGAAGCTGGATGCACAAAATTAGACTGTAGATGAAAAACAATTAGGGTTGCACATATCACTTATAACTTGCAGTGGAGTGAGTGGTTCCAGCTTGCAGGGAGAGGCTCCAAAATTTGGAAGGAAGGAAGCATCAATCTTATTATCAGGATGTGCAAGAAGGAGGATGTGGTGAACTATAAGCTTGTCAACTCTCATGCTGATCTTTGGGAATGTGATAGAGCAAATCTTTCTGAAGACCCTTTCCAAATACATTAAGGACAAGAATATGATCAGGAATCAGCAGCGTGGATTTACCATAATGAAATTTTTCTTAATCCACGTGATGTGACTGACTTGGCTGTTGAAGGGAGGGTAGTAGTTGTTGTTATACCATTAGAGTAAGGCTTTCAACATTGTCTCCTGCAGCATGCTCAGAGACAGATGAATGAACAGGAATGGACTGAAAACTGGCTGAACTATTGGACTCCAGAAGGAAGCCTGTCACTATTCATATGTTCCAGGGGCTGACACAGAGCCCAATACCTTTCAAAATCCTTGTTAATGACCTAGAGTATGGAGCAGAGTGTACACTCAGCAAGTTTGCAAGTTACACCAAACCGAAAGGAGTGACAGATCCAGCAGAAAGTTACTGTCATTCAGAGGGACCTTGACAGGTTGTAGAATTAGGCAGGGAGGAATCTCATGAAGTTCGACACAGGGAAATGCCAAGTCTTGCATGTGGAGAGGAATAACCCCAGGTGCCAGCATCCAGTGGGGGCTACACAACTGAGTTCTTAAGCTCAGCACATCACTATTCACTACTACCCAGAGAAGGCTTTTTTGTATTTTCTGTAAGTAAAATATGTAAAAACCAGGTCACCAAATTTAAGAATGATTTTAAGGGCCAAGTTGAACTTTCAAATATGAAAATTCATTTGTGTGCAACATAGATAAAAGTTAGACTTAGAGATCATAAAAAAAGAGATGCTCATTTTCCATCGAAGCACCATCACCAAAATAAATGTTCAGAAAATTTCCAATCTTAAAAATCGAACTTTGAAAAAAGGCCAATCCCAGTGAATGTCTTAACACTTTGGAATTAACTCTTCCATTATTCTAATTCTGACACACATTGTCTCTAAAAAGCTTCAAACAGAAAATTTTTTGAAAGATATATTTGAAAATGTTCTTTGCCAAGTGTACTGGCTTTGCATGACAAGGCTTTTGGTAGTGAGAGGCTGCAGTAGTGGCTTCCGTGAAAAGCTGCCAGAAGGTTCCCTCATGTCCGACAGAGCCAATGCCAGCTGGCTCCAAGATGGATCTGCTGGCCAAGGCTGAGCCCATCAGCAGTGGTGGTAGCATAAACTGGCAAAACATATTTAAGAAGGGAAAAAAGCTGCTCAAGATAAATTGAAGCGAGAGGGAGAAGGGGGAATATGTAGGAGAAAAATCTGCAGACACCAAGGTCAGTGAAGAAGGAAGAGGGTGTGGTTCTCCAGATGTGGGAACAGAGATTCCCCTGGAGCCTGTGAGGAAGAACCTGATGAGGGAAACTGTCCTCCTGTAGCCCAAGGTGGAGCACAGATCCACCTACAGCTAACGCTGGAGCAGGTGGATGCCCAAAGGAGCCTCTGACCCTGTGGGAAGTCTGTTTTGGAGCAGGCTACTGACAGAACCTGTGACCCCATAAAGAATCCTACCTGGAGCAGCTTGTTCCTGAAGGACTGCACTCCCTGGAAGGGACCTACACTGGACCTGTTTGTGAAGAATTGCAGCCTGTGTGAAAGACTCCTGTTGGAGATGGGTCTCCGTTGGGAGGGATCCCATGTTGGATCAGGGGAAGAGTGTGAGGTGTTCTAGTCTTGAGTAAACAGGAGCAGCAGAGACAACGTGTGGCAAACTGACCACAGCCCCCATTCCCTTGTACCCCTGCATTGCTGTGGGGGCCAGAAGGTAGAGAAAATGGGGAATGAAGTTGAGTCCAGGAAAAAGGGAGGTGTAGAAGGTGTTTTAAGATTTAGTTTGATTTGTCATTACCCCAGAAGTTATTTCTTATTACTCTGATTTGATCGGTAATAAATTGAATTAATTTCCCCAAGTCAAGTCTGTTTTGCCTGTGATGGTAATTGGTGAGTGATCTCTTCCAGCCCATATCTCAACCCAGAAGCTTTTTGCTATATTTTCTCTCCCTTGTCCAGCTGAGAAGGGGAGTGATGGAGCAGCTTTTGTGGGTACCTGGAATGCATCCAGGGTCAGTCCACTACACTAAGTTTCAGATATGTTCATGCCATATTATCATATCATGTAGAAGGCAGCAGAGCATTATTTTTGGTAACTAATCAAGTAATTCAGCTTTCAAAACTCACCAGTAATATCCCTATTAGTTACATGTGACTATTAGGCTCTTATTTATACCCTACAGCAGTATCTCAGGCAAAATAGCTGAATTCAAGTCCTTTCTCTAGAATACCTTTCACAGAGTGCAGGCTAAGGTTTGATCCACTTTCAGTGGTGCTTTTGGGGCTCCCAGGTTGCTAGCAGAGCTCCTGTTTGAGCTAGATAAGACAAAGGTAAAATAGCCACCAAATATTGCTCAAGTATTCCCAAAAATTGTTGTGGCCCTTATTGGGAGACTATTGTATATTGAGGAGTTAGTGCTCCACAAACAGCACTAACTCCTGAGTGGGTGCTGGGCCATGCTGGGTTGTACCACACACACTACTTAGCCTCAAGGACTGTGCTGTGCTACACACGTACTTTGATGAAGGATAACTTCAGTTCCCAACATGTTTTCATAAGTACATCCTCTTGAAGAAAATGCTAAAAAACCTCTACAGATAACAATAGCAGCAAACCTCACCATAAACAGGAATTTCATGCAGAATGCCATTCCCTAACCTGAGAGGCCTGTATGGTCATTCCAGGTTTTCATCATCAGGGATGTAATATTTTCCATCTTAACATCACCTTTCCTGGACTATCAATATGTGCCTTTATTGCTGGGATATACCCAGCAATATGCTTTTATACCAGCACCTTTTTATGCTTTTATACCAGCACCTCCTGGTATAAAACAATAAATAAAACTGTTGGGCTTGTGTTAAAAATGCTAAAAATTGCTTAAAGCTCTCCTCTTCCTTTATTCCATTTCCAGCATTGTTGTCCCTGCAGATCCCAGTCTCAGGATGCTACTAATTACTAATTACTAATGTACTAATGTACTAATGTTCCAGTATAAGATTTTATACATCACTGCAAGTTAATATCTTTAGTCATGACCTGATGTTAAAAAGACAAACTCTTTAGTTCTACATGACCTTGTTATGACAGTGAAACTCAGAATTGCAACTGATAGTATTATACAGGAACTAAGTCCCATTGTGCATGCTTTAAGAGCAAAAAATTCCTCACAGCATTTTACTATTTCTTTATGTACACATCATGTACCTCTTTAGATTCACACAAACCCATTTATATCTACATAAGTAATAATTTCATTACCTAAATTCTTAGTTCACTATTTTATTGACATCCCAGGGCTTCTTCAGACATGCATTTAGTTTCTGACATTTCATGAAGTTTTTCACTGTTAATATGATACTAGATATTTTTTCAGAACCTTTCTGAATATCTAGCTAAATTTTTTTTAATGCAGTGCAGCACTTCCAAAGAGAAATAAAACAAATTAACAAACACCCCACACATCTCAGTTTATTTCCCAGATTATTAGAGAATAAACAGTTCAGCAAATTTACAGATAGTTTAATCCTAACGCTATAAGAATAACATAGATAGAATGAGGTATACAAACAGGGAATTAAAGTATGGGAAACAATAAATGGCTCAAGAAAAATACACACACACACACCAATTATCCATTTGTTTTTGAAAGGGAAATCTTCAAGCAAGAAGCATTGTTTACAGATAAAAAACATCTCAGCTGACTATGAAAGTTCCAGTAGAGAGCACTTTTCAGGCTTTTGTTTGTTTGTTTGGGATTTTTTATAATCTAGAAAGATCTCCCTTACCTATTCCTACTGGTTCAAAAACTGTGGCAGGAGAAAGCTAGAAACACATGAGCTATAGGATGGACCAGAATTGCAGCTCTGATTATGCTATTAATTCTCACAGATATTGTGAGATCCCTATGGGTCCCATTTAATGCTTATTGCTCTGTTGCTTGCCCTCATATAGTTGCAATCTAGAGGTTTTTTCTGATTTTGCACTGAAAATATTACATAGATGAGATTATTTCTCTACTTTTCTGTTCTTCTTTCTTTTTTTATCTCTTGTTTCATATCAATTAAATACACTGCCATTGTCAATTTCTGTTCTCTTAATAGTTAGGCTATGCAATTATTAACAGAATCACCAGTAATTATGGAACATTTCAGCAAACAGAAAGCAGGATAAGAAGGTTTAGGTTCATAATGTTATTAGCGACACTGATAGTAGAAGTAATGAAGGGTTTATGGTCTTAGACAATCCAATAAAACTCATGAGACTAACATTTAATTAAAACATTATAAAGCAAATGTTCTCTCTTCTTTCAGTATCTGCCTTCAAAATGTTTTAAGTCAACAGATACAATACTGGTATGTAATATATCAGATATATGTGGAGAAAAGAGATTCATCCTGGCATATGGGGCTTCAGATCACACCAGCAAAATCCACTTTGAAATATTTTTTCCTCAATCAAATTTGTCAAGTATCAACTGCAAAAAATAAAGGGTTGTTGAAAATATAAATACATAAAATAAAACCCCGAGACTCAAGGACTGAAAATTTTGAGTAACCTTCCAAATATATCAACTTTTCCTTATCTCTTTCTGCCACAATTATATACAATTCTATATAAAATTCTTGTTTCTTTTACTTGACTGTGGTGAAACTCAAATCATATTCTTAGGTAGGACAGCATACTCCCATGATTCTCTGATGTACTATAGCTTTACCATATAGTTGGATACCATATCCTCTACTGAGAGCTTAGTTGGTTTATTATTTGCTTTTTTTCTGACTTAGATGGTCCCAGAAGCAACTACTGGCCTTGCTGGTTAAATTACCCAGAAATCTCTGAATTTCACTGTATCTAGAGCCAGTTAGGACAGTTTCCTGGGTCACTTCTGTTACAGGGATGTGAAACAGTGATGTTTAGTTTCTTTTCCACTCATACTTAAAATATCAGAACAGGTATAGTGGTTTTGGCTGCAGTAGAGTTGATTTTCTTCACAGTGGCTATGGGGCTATGTTTTCGATTTGTGCTGCACACAGGGTTGATAACGTAGAGATGTTTTTGTTGTTGCTGAGCAGTATTTTCACAGAGCCAAAGCCTTTTCTGCTTTTAGCACTGCCATGCTGGCAAGGAAACTGGGGGTGCTTGGGAGGTTGGGAGGAGAAGATAGCCAGGACAGGTGATCCCAGCTGACCAAAGGGATATTCCAGACCTTATGACATCATACTCACGATATAAAGTGGGAGGAAGAAGAAAGAAGGGGGAGAATGTTTGGAGTGATGACCTTTGTCTTCCCAAGTCACCGTTACACCTGATGGGGTCCTGCTCTCCTGGACATGGCTGAGCACCTGTCCAACCATGGGAAGGAGTGAATTAATTCCTTGTTTTGCTTTGCTTGTGTGTGTGGCTTTTGCTTTTCCTTTTAAACTGTCTTTATCTCAACCCACAATTTTTTTACTTTTTGCCTTTTTGATTCTTTCCCCTATCCCACTGGTGAGGGAGGGGGCAAGCGGCTGTGTGGGGCCTGGTTACTGGCTAGGCTTAAACCATGATAGAAGGGGAGATGCAATCCAGAGGAATGTGACACATCTGTCCTTAACAATTACCTGGGTTTCCTTTGTTTTCCCAGCACGTATGAACATCACCTGATGACACAGAGCTGGATAGTGTAGTCAAGGTCTCATTTTATCTGATATCCTTTCAGGAAGAGTTTATTCTGTGATATTTTAAATATTAGGTTAGTCCTTCACATTTGTATATATATGGTTTTTTTCATGATTGAAGAGAATATGTATATATTTTTGCATTAGGTTCATTTTTTTCAACTACATTTTTGTGACTTAATGAGATTTTGAAGTCTCTATACCATGTACTATGTGCAGTTGCTTATATGATTAAAAATACAATTATCATACAGGACATCAAAAGCTTCAACAGTTAAATGGAGTTGAGTCAAAATATATGTACAGTCACAGTTTGAACAATTATTTTTGAGATAAATACTTTTTTTAAAACAGTCATCTATCTTTCTTCTGAATTAGATCAATATGGTATTCATTTTACCATGTTTGGCAGTAAAATACATAAAAGTATCCAGCTGGTATTATTTCAGTTTGGCTTTGAGGTTAGCTGGGTTTTTTTCCTCTACATTTTTAATCCCAGTAAATCAATCTTATTAAGAGCCTGCACTGTCCCCACTTATAAAAAGGACTGCTAAGGACTGCCACTTGAATAATATATGATTTATTATGTGATATTCTCCTGCTTTATATTAAACAACAGAAAGTTTTTAAACATCTCCTGCATGCTTTTATCAGTACAAGTTAAAGTGGTTCCCTGAAGTTTGCTTTATTAGGCTGTGAATATTTCCTCTATTTTTTTTCTGTTGTTCTGCAGTTCTCATAAACCCCAAAGCCTTCTAGTTATGTTTTTTTCCTCTCCTGTTTTCAGGTTCTTAATGTAAAAAGGTCAAGCTGCAGTAATGTATTGATATTACTAGAAGAGTTACTTTCCCGATATGCAATATTTTATTAGAAAACAAATGTATGTCCAATTTTATGTAGATGAAAAAAGTACAAGAGTCAGCAACAGGCTCCTGATAGCTGTAGCATGGTAAACTAAACACTGGAGTACTTAAATAGTTATGTGGGATGTTGTTCATCTCATTGCTTTAATTTGGGGAGGTCAAATTTCACCAGGGAAAGAAAAGTTCTCTTATATTTAATAATGTGGATTAGTAAAGAGTAATCACTTCCAAAAGGATTTGGTTGGAAATTCCCAAGGTTGCTAGTTAAGAACCAAGAAGAATTCATCTCTTAGACATTCTTTCCTTAATTGAAAACTTCAACTTCTTGAAAATTATACTAAGCTGTAATTTCCTGACTGTTTGAAGTTGAGACATTAATTCGGATTCGGTGGACTGTGTTTATACACCTACCATGTCAGTGAATATCAAATTCAAATATTTAACCATGAACAAATTGTCTACTTTTCAATACCACTGCAATATTTCAGAGGAAAACTATGGACCACTTACAAACTGCTACCCCATTTGCACTACATTCCATAATAATGCTGAATTATTTAATTTTCAGAGGTATCTAAAACTGGTCTAGTTCATGTGTGGCTTATAATACGGTGTTTCAGACTTACATAACTTCTGCATGATATCAAATTAAACAGACTTAACTAAGTTAAATTTTTCTTACTGAGAATTCCATTAATTCCTTTTAATTTTGAAATTCATTGTCTTTGCATATTCTGCAGACACATTTTTGTTTCGAATATGGTGTTATTGCCATGACAACCACAATACTAATGTCCTGCATGTGCATCAAGATGGCTGACTACTGACTATTCTTTGCTTTGCAAGACAGTGTCTGCAGGATGTTGTAAAGGGCTAATTTAGTCTGGTAAAACTTAAGAAACACAGAAGTTAGTCATGTACTGTACAGTGTATATCACATCACACTGGGGTGCAGTCCTCAGGTACCACTTACTTCCTTTCCATTAAACGAGTAGGGGTGAAAAAGCTGAGTACCAGCCACCACAAGCTATTAGCTTTTGGAATGAAAGGCAAGGCACCTGTGTGTGAAACTTCTGTGTGCCATCAAAGAGAAGGATCAGTAAGAATTCAGGGGTTGTTATATTTCCTGGCACAGTCTCAGTCTACCTCTGTGGTTTTTAGTTTGCAGGAGCTGAGCTGCTACCTCAGCTTTCTTGCTTTGCAGTGCAAGTCTGAGACTGTGCATGATTGGGCTGAGTAAGTTTACTCTCATTACACTACACTCATGGGTGTGAGCACTCCCACATCCTCTAGAAAGGGAACCTTTAGACATGGGTTGATGCTTGATGAACCCTGTCTATGATGAACTGATGAACTTGCAGGATTTCCTGCATATTATCACCTACAGGTGTATTGAGCAGCCACACTGGCTAGAGGATGGATGGATGGATGGATGGATGGATGGATGGATGGATGGATGGATGGATGGATGGAAGACACTGTACATCACTGAGACCTGTTACTTTATACTTTTCAAAGAAAAACAAACACTTTTTGTTTCTGCAGAAATCTCAAGCAGAAATTTCCTCCATTGTGCATGTCTAGCAGCCTAATTTCTCCACACCGTGAAAAATAATGTGCCACTAAAAAAAACCCAAAAAAACCAACAACATAAACAAGTGACTGTATCTGAAGCTTCTTCTTCATACCAGGACTGAGAATTAATATATTTCCTCTCTCCCAGTTCCTCTGATTATGCACCTCTGTTTCACATGAATAGTCAATGTTATTGTTAGCAGGTTCAATTAAACAGTCTTCATTCTACTTCCTCACTCCCTTAGGCAGTAGGTCTCCACAATATTTCTCAGTTCTGAATAATAATATTTCAATGACAACATCTCAGATAGAACATAGGGAGCTACTAGGCAACAACCTCAGTTAATTTCTTTTTCAGAAGCAATCATCAATCATTCCTTTTTCTCAAAAAAAAGGAGTCACATTAACGAAGTGCACATATATCTGATATCTACAATTGATTTCCAGGAATAATCTACATTAGAAAAAACATTTTTTAATCCTTCACATGACCAGATATAAAAATAATTTATTTTTTAAGAAAACTAATACTTTCTAGTTTTGATTTACAGTGTTTCCCTTATAATGTCATTTAAGAGTTTAAATCGTCACCTGACATATTGTGCATGCAGACATTGAACACAAAACTTGTATTCAAGGTTATGCAGAACAACATTATGATTAAAAATGCTAATCAAAATCTACAGAGTTATTGCTGAAGGGGAAAGGCCCACAGCTCCAACATCAGGCTGCACTTTGATAGAAATAAATAAAGTACTCACTCAGAAAGTGGCCAGACACAGTTTTCAAAGGATATCCATAGAGTTTCCACTTATATTAGAGACAAACCAGGTGCTCCTGAAGCCTGCCCATAAAGCAAACCACAATATGGAATCATTCTCTATGGGTTCTTCTTCATGCTGACCTTGTGTAAGAAATATTTCATCAGCATTTGGACTGCCCATTAATTTTGAGGTCAATGTTCCTACAGTATATGACCTTGTTAATTACCTAATACATTGAACTAACTCTTCTTACTCTAATACTACCTCAAAAGTCATCTCCTTTCTTCTGTTCTTCAACATCTTGCTGTTTGAATTAATTAAAAAAAATAGGATTCTCCCTTGTGAATGCAAAGGCTTAAATGGGAAAGGACTACTGTGGAAACTGTGCTTTGTTAGTATGTGTGAACTTCTCTTCAAGTATCCTGCATCTCTGTCACAAAAATGAAATAAACTCCTGTTGCTTGTCCCAGTCAACATGCAAACATTTTGGGGTCAGAAAGTCTGTAGCAGGCAGGATTATGTTAGATGGCACAGAGACCATCATACAGATCATCTACCCATGATTGGTGCATGTCCACAGTATCAGTAAGGCCAAGGAAACCCAGTGTGAAGGCACTGCACAATCCCAGCTGCACAAAGATGAAATGGGCACACTGCTAAACCCACTGAAAAGACATGCCCTTTCCCTCCCTCTTTGCAGCCATAGGCCCCTGCAGAATTCCTACAGCAACTGAAACGTCTTCCAGTCACACAGCCTGAAGGGTGTCGTTAGACTATAGACTATCAGTGAAGAATCATGCATACTCCACTTGGTTCTACCCAAAATTTGTAGCCATTCCAACAATAACTGCAAGACTTGTATTTGGATTAGTACCTGTGGTCCTGTAGAATCTCACTGCAGTGTTTGACCTGCTGATTTTGAAACAGAAAAATAAGAGGGACAGGCTGGACATCAGCATACTCTGTGTTGTGCAAAACATCTACCTGGAGCATCTTAGTCATCTGCCTGAGAATGCAGGCAAACTATTTCAAATGGAGGATTCACTGCAGGATTGGGTCCTTTATCTCATGAAAATCTTGCCTGACTTCACTGCCCCCACCTAGTTAAGGGCTTTTCCATCAAAATATTCATGAGGATTGCAGCAGTATTCCATCAGCCACATACCACAAAGGTTTTAAAAATAGATCTGGGTTCTCTCCCACGCTCTATATGGCACTAACATATTTTCTTGCTGTACATCAGTTCTTTTGACTTAAAAAAAAAAAAATAAGAAAGAAACAAACCAAAAACAAACACAACAAAATCAAATGCCAGAAGAAATAGACAAACTAAACAACCCAAAAATCTATAATGGGTACTCCCTCTAGATCCAATCATATAACATGAACCATTTAATTCCAACAACCCCTCTCTCCACTGCCACACCATCTGCTTGGAACACAGATCATCTGATGAGGTGCAATATTCGTTCTGCTAAACCACGGCCCCTTCCCAGCTGTTCTAGCATGTTCTCCACCTACCTTCACTGTATTCTCATGCATACTTTCTGGATGAGCCCCGAGTGCCCACCACCCACGCTCACCTGAACAGTTTCTAGATTCCACTGTCTCAATCTGTCTGTACTATACACTTACAGCTTGAAGGTGTTGAGTTAGACTTTGCTTTCATCTCTATATTAGGAATCTTAAGTGCTGCTCTCCTCTATCTATATGATAGATAGATAGATGGGCATTCTTATGCAATGTTTGCTTTCCTATCATTGTGATACAATGGTTTTAGGAAAATTCTTCCTTTCCCCAGTTTACCACATTGACCTTTATTCAGTGCATCTGCTACCCAACATATCCAAACACAACATACCAAATCACAACACCCAAATTACAACACCCAAATCATGAACTTAGGGAAGAGACAGGAGGGAGGATGAAAGCTGGGAAAGACTCAAGTATGAACTGCCCATCCAGACCAGTCTGCTCATGGCAAATCTCACAGACTGGAATTTCAATGTGCTTTCCTTGGATCTGAGGATCCCTTTCCCTGCAACTCCACCTGGCTGTTAGAACAAAAGCCTGCTCTGCACTCCTAAGTGTTGAAATACATGGAATGATCCTCTAAGTGCCCATCCAGTGCAACTGCAGAACAACACAACAGCATGGAGTGTATGGGGTTATAGTTTTGTGGAGTGACAATGCCTGCTTTCATATTGTTGAAAGGTAGAAACAGGTCCCAAGAGACATTTTAACTGCTGAAATGTGGTTGGGAATTATTTGGGAAGATTGGTAGTTAGCGCAGGCCAAGCTGATGCAAGTAACATCTCTAACAATCTACATGCCTAGATAAACTTGTTTTACTTATGGGGAATTTTCTCAGCCAATGCAAATTAATAATATAGCTGTAGTCCTTGGGTATATGCAGAGTCAGTGATGATTACACTAGCCCTTTGGTTCTGTTTCCCAGCTATGCTAGTTTTATTCTGGTAAGTCACAACCTCTGTGTCTTTGTGAAATGGTTACAGAAATTATGTTCTGCATCAAGGATTAACCCAGAAAGAAGATCTATGGAGAACAATACTATTGTAACCATACCACTGTATTTATAACTCCCTCTCATGGTACCTATTCTAAAATAAGCATTTGCAGGAAGAATTGAATTGATGCAACTATAGCGGTAAAAACCATGGCAATAAATTTTCCATGTAGACAAACTCTAAAGAATTCGTATTGAACGAGAAATGTGTAAGAGTTGCAATATTCTTATGACCTTGAATTCTTGAGAAATTGTACCTGTGATGATGAGTATAACCAACTGTAAGTTTCTTTTAGTTTGGTTGTACTGTTTAGTTCATTAATCCATAACACAAGATTTTATCAAAGATGGGCAGCATGACCCTTAATTTTTAGATTGTGGATTAAATAACAAAAGGCAATCATATGCTTTGTTCAACCAGATATTTGTTTTTTATTTTCTGACTTACAATAAAATTTCTTAAGGCTGTTTGAAATAGGTAAGGGAGATAGAGAAAGAGGAGTTAGAATAGGAGGGGGAGAGTGGTGACAGTTTTAGAGCTACATTTTTGACTTGAAAATGCGTGTGTGCATAATAACAATTAAGTTACGTCAGCACCAGTATTTTACAGCACAAAAAGAAGTAGAAGTTGATTGAGGAGAAAGAGGTGAATATTAAGTAGTCATGAAAACTCTTCTCTGATGTTTCATGTCTTGCAAATATTTATTTAGGTTCCATGTGCAACATTTGTAGTTATCACAAACGTGCTTGCAAATAAGTTTAATACAACCAAGTGTTTATCAATAAGCAAAAAAAAGGGGTCATGAATAGGAATAAAATGATATGGTAGAATCTATTTATAACTGTAGTTACCAGACAGCTTTAACTGCAATATACTTGGTAATTAAGTGGATGTTTACTTCTATTATCTATAATCAGACAGCAGGTTATGGAGAGAAATCTAGATAATGATGGTCCTCATTCTTCCGCTCCTACTGATACTGATTTCAAAGGGAAGCAGTCAAAGAGAGCCCCAACACATATCATCTCTAGGTACAAGAGAAATGGTATTTTGAAGAAAAAAATTAAGATTCTAAAGCAAATAAATTTTCCAAATGGTGTATTGTGAAAGTTTTATGTTACTCTACATTGATTAACAGTAGAGAAAAGAATGAATTCCATATCTGCAGCAGAACATAATCACATACATCGCTCAGAGAAAAAAGAGGCCATTTAGACACAGAACAGAACACACAAATTCAAACTGCCTACAGTTGATCACAAGGAACTAAAACTCAAAGCTTCAGGTGATCAAGTACAAGGATTTCTTGCACTAAGATCAAGATGCTTAAGCACTGTACAACTATTTCACAACAATAGTATTCACAGGAAATCACAACAGGAAAAGAACTGAAATTTTGTCAGATGAAAGTGGTTTGTGAGGTATGAGATCAGAGATGGCAGTGCTGATTGCATAAGCCCAGCTGCTGCCTTCTAGATTACTCATCTACAGAACTCTCTCAATATGTTGTCAGATTGTCAGGTTTCAAGTCCTGTGAACTATTTTCCTTTGAAGCAGAGACACATAGTTGGAGATAAGTATAAAATCTGTGCACTGTGCTATTTAAATTAAACCTTAGGAGCAAACAATTATTCTGCAGCAAAAGTGTTTTCCATTTTTAGGAAATTCCATCTAGGAATTAGGCGGTTCCCCTACAAAGAAGGTGGCAGGATTAACAGCTGAAATGCATCTACACTGATACATGTGTATGGGCAACAGACAGGAGGAGATGGAAACCATTGTGCAGGGGAAAACTATGATATAGCTGCCATCACAGAAATATGGTGGGATAACTTGTGCATAGAGTCGAGAGTTTATGGGTAAGAATCAGGGGAAAGACAATGAGACGGATATCCTGGTGGGAGTCTGATACAGATCACCCAACCATGATGAAGAAACAGATGAAATATTCTATAAGCAGCTGGGAGAAGCCTCACCATGGGAGACTTCACCTTATGGGATGAGATGTCTGCTGGACATAAAGTACAGCAGAGAGGAAACAGTTTAAGAGCTTCCTGGAATGCTTGGGAGATAACTTCCTGACACAGCTGGTAAGGGAGGCAGCTAGGGGAGGTGCCCACTGGACTGTCTTTGAACAGAGAAAGACTGGTGGGTGATGGCTGGAGGCCATCTTAGGCATTGTGATAATGAGATGATGGATTTTGGTTCTCGGAGTAGTAAGGAGATGGGTCAGCCAACCTGCCACCTGTGCCTTCGGAAGGGCAGACTTTGGCTGACTGGTTGAGAGAGTCACTTGGGAGGCAGTCCTGAAGGGCAGAGGAGTCCAGTAAGGCTAGGCATTCTTCATGAAAGTAATATAAAAAGTGCAGAAGCAGGGCATCTGCACATACTGAAATATGAGCCAATGTTGAGGAAAAGCATCCTGCCTGAACAGAGAGCTTTGGCCAGAACTCTGAAAACCCATCTACAAGAAGAGCTGGAGAGAGGATCCAGGGAAGTACAGTCCTGTCAGTCTGACCTTTGGTGCTGGGGAAAGTCACAGAGATGATCATTTTGAGTGCCATCAACACAGCACATGCAGGACAACCAGGGGATCAGGCTCAGCCAAGATGAGTTTATGAGATGCAGGTCTTGTTTGACCAACCTGATCCCCACCTATAGGAAGGTGAACTCCTTAGTGGATGAGGGAAAGGCTAAGGATATTGTCTAGCAGGACTATAATAAAATCTTTGATATTATATCCCATAGAATTTTCCTGGAAAAGGCGGCTGCTCCTGGCTTGGACAAGTGTATTGTTTGTAAGATGAAAAACTAATTGGATTTCCAGGCTTAGAGAATGGTGATGAATGGAGCTAAAACTCTGTTGGTAGCCTGTCAAAAGTAGTTTTCCCTAGGGCTCAACGTTGGGGCCAATTAAGATGAATATCTTTATCAATGACCTGGATGAGTGGATGGAGTGTACCCTCTATCAGTTTGCAGATGACATCAAATTGGGCAGGAATGTTGATCTGCTGGAGGGTAGCAAAGGTCTGCAGAGGGATCTGGACAGGCTGGATAAATGGGCTAAGGCCAATTGTAAGAGGTTCAAAAGGCCAAGTTCTGGGTCCTGCACCTGGGTCACAACAGCCTCAGGCAGCGCTAAGGCTGGGGGCAGAGTGGATGGAAAGTGGCTCACTGGAAAAGGACCTGGGGGTGCTGGTTGACAGCAGCTGAATGTGATCCAGGAGTGTGTCCAGGTGGCCAAGAAGGCCAAGGGCATCCTGGCCTGTATCAGCAATAGTGTGGCCAGCAGGATCAGGGCAGTGATTGTCCCCCTGTGCTCTGCACTGGTGAGGTCACACCTCGAATCCTGTCTCCAGTTTTCGGCCTCTCACTACAAAAGAGACATTGAGGTGTTGGAGCATGTCCAGAGAAAGGAAACAAAGCTGAGGAAGGATCTGGAGCACAAGACTCAGAAGGAGTGGCTGAGAGTTCTGAGGCTGTTTAGCCTGAAGAAAAAGAGAATCAAGGTGGGGACCTTATCACTCTCTACCAACTATGTGAAACAAGATTGTAGTGTAGCGTCTCTTCTCCTCACTAATAAGCAAGAAGGAATGGCCTCAAGTTGCATAAGGGAAGGTTTAGTTTGGAAATTGCAAAAAATTTCTTCACCAAAAGGGTTGTTAAGCACTGGAATAGGCTGTTCAGGAAAATGAGGGAGACACCATCCCTGGAAATATTTTAAAAAAGTAGATGTGGCGCTTGGAATTTGGTTTAGTGTTGGTCTTGTTTGTGGTAGGTTAAGAGCTGGACTCAATGATCATGAAGCTCTTTTTCAACCTAAACAATTGTACAATTCTGTGATTTTGTACAGCAAATCAAGACCCAAACAGACAACCCCATGCACCTGTAGTCACAAAAGAAAACAGATCTAGACGTTCTTGTGAGATTGCAGTTGTCCTTTTATTTGGATACTTACACAAACTGAAACTGTAAGCAAAATTCTTTTCTTTTTCAAAGCAACTCCACACAAGTCCCAAACTCATAACTAAACACCGCCACCACATCGCCATCAACTCTTTTTAGTCTTGTACACAGTGCAATAACTCAGATTATCCAAGAGACCTCAGAGAAAAAATATTGTTGAAATAAAAGCAACAAACACCTTTTTTCTGAGCAGTAGGAATCCCTCTTCAGATTATATATGCAAAATGAGTGAGGCTTCACCATCCTTTTCAGCAGCATTTCCTGCTGACTGTTGCAGGTGGGAGAAACATCTTCTACAAAGCACCGCAGCTGAGTCTCTGCAGGTGAAGGCAGCAGGGCTAACAGAGCTGGCTGCTGAACCTAGTGGGTAAAGGGCATTTGAAAGAGATCAGGCAGAAGGAAAGACAGTCCTCGGTAATGAAGATTTTAAAGCAATTGTTTAAGTTAAAGGCTAAACACAGGGTGGTATAAATAGTGAAACTACATGTTTGGTATGAGAATTTGAAAGAGCATGTTGTGGTGGAATAGAAATTCAGGTGCTTAAAATAGAAATGCTTTATATTGGATAATGAAAGAGATTTCAAAATTTTCCACTCAGGCTTTGTTCACTCACCCAGGCAAGGATTCCATACACAATCAGATTAATAAATAGAGATTTATTTTTGAAGACACCTCATATGTAAAGTCCACATGTCAATTCTCTTGAGTTTCACAGATCACAGATTGGACACAGCAATTTTCTATTTTGCAAGACTTCATACCACTGAAACAATGTTCTTTGCTCTGTTAATGGGTCTTCAGATGAATCTCTTGATACTATTTGGGACATATTTTTTATAATTTTTAAATATGCTGATTTAATTTGTACTATTAGTGGTAGGTCAGTAAAATCACAAGATAAAGCAGTGCTCCAGATATCTAGCATTCTGCAGACATTAACACCAGTATGCAATGGATACAATACCTTGTGTCTTATTAGCCTCAGCTTTTAGCTGATAAATTATAATTACATTGGTATGAAATACCAGAATATGTCAGTGATAACATACTGTGAGAAATGTCGTTTTACAGATGGCTACTAAGTGATATGACCTATCTAGATATCTTGGAAGTCACAAAGGCTCATTTCTCAGAAAGCAATACAACTATTTTTCAAAACTTAGTTAACAATTATGTTATAGGACTAATTCAAATATTTAGAGTGGAAGTCAAGATGAAAAAAAAAATGAGCTCAGCTGAAAGAGATCTTACTCAATACCTTGAAACAAATACGGCAATGCTTTTTTTCAGAGCTGTTAAATCTAGCTCCTCTCTGTAATCTTTATTAGAATTCAAAAACCTTCATATCAATGCCTACAATGTGTCATATTTTACCTCAGATCACTAATAAGTCCTTCAAAATAAAACAGCATTATAGATTTCCCTTAATTTCCAAAATGTATTAACAAATNCTCTCACTACAAAAGAGACATTGAGGTGTTGGAGCATGTCCAGAGAAAGGAAACAAAGCTGAGGAAGGATCTGGAGCACAAGACTCAGAAGGAGTGGCTGAGAGTTCTGAGGCTGTTTAGCCTGAAGAAAAAGAGAATCAAGGTGGGGACCTTATCACTCTCTACCAACTATGTGAAACAAGATTGTAGTGTAGCGTCTCTTCTCCTCACTAATAAGCAAGAAGGAATGGCCTCAAGTTGCATAAGGGAAGGTTTAGTTTGGAAATTGCAAAAAATTTCTTCACCAAAAGGGTTGTTAAGCACTGGAATAGGCTGTTCAGGAAAATGAGGGAGACACCATCCCTGGAAATATTTTAAAAACGTAGACGTGGCGCTTGGAATTTGGTTTAGTGTTGGTCTTGTTTGTGGTAGGTTAAGAGCTGGACTCAATGATCATGAAGCTCTTTTTCAACCTAAACAATTGTACAATTCTGTGATTTTGTACAGCAAATCAAGACCCAAACAGACAACCCCATGCACCTGTAGTCACAAAAGAAAACAGATCTAGACGTTCTTGTGAGATTGCAGTTGTCCTTTTATTTGGATACTTACACAAACTGAAACTGTAAGCAAAATTCTTTTCTTTTTCAAAGCAACTCCACACAAGTCCCAAACTCATAACTAAACACCGCCACCACATCGCCATCAACTCTTTTTAGTCTTGTACACAGTGCAATAACTCAGATTATCCAAGAGACCTCAGAGAAAAAATATTGTTGAAATAAAAGCAACAAACACCTTTTTTCTGAGCAGTAGGAATCCCTCTTCAGATTATATATGCAAAATGAGTGAGGCTTCACCATCCTTTTCAGCAGCATTTCCTGCTGACTGTTGCAGGTGGGAGAAACATCTTCTACAAAGCAC